>NW_004624769.1:11577102-11606608 GCF_000247695.1 Heterocephalus glaber
CCCCCCCCGTCCTCCTTCTTCTTCCATGAACTGCAGTCCTCTTGTTAGGTACCCACCCTACACCTCATTTAACTATACCTCTGTAAAGGCTTTACTTCCAAGTACAGTCATAGTGTAGCTTGGTGATTCAATTATAAATTTAAGCAGGACATACAGTCCAACCCATAACACTGTCTTTACCTCCCTTTGCCCAAGATTGGGTAGGCTATGGTCTTACAAGAAATAGAATATTTTTATAATTTTACTGTCTATACTCTCCCACCCATTTCCCCTAGCCTCAAGAAGATTCAGAACAGTCAGTTTGAGGAAAGGAATAACTTGCTTGGCAATTGTGAAATAAGGAACAGCAAACCCCAAAAGAATAAATTCAGAAGTGGAAGTGCAGCAGAAGTTAGATGTTTAATTGCAACTTTCCAAGGTGGGTGTCTGCACAAAACCAGGCACATTTGATTTAGAAAGCAGTGATCTTTTATCCCCCTTGCTCACAAAATTTCCTCCCCTACCCCTTATTAGGGGCATCAAGGAGGCACAATTTTGTTCCAAATGATGCCTGTTACTTCTCTTTTTGCCTCCCCTACCCAGCCTTGTATAATTTATCTTTGTGATTCTTTATGACTTTTTTGTTCTTATGACTATAATTGTCTAACAATTCTCTTTTACTCCACTATCTTATCCTTGATGATTTTAGGGATTCTTTAAGTATGAGTCATTTTGCAACCTGCATGTCTATTTGACTCAGTTGTCTGTGGATAAGGGTAATGGCTTCCCACTAAGTCACTATTGAAGTGTTTGAGATTAAAATGAAATATATACCATCTAATTCTTCTATTTATTAAAACAATAAATTAATTAAGAAGAAATCCTGAAAGTGTTGTAATAGGGCCAGGCAAGTTGGAACTATAGAGATGCACCACACTTGGAATTAAATAGAATCCTTTATTATCATAGCCGGTGGTCCAGAGCTGGCTCATGCATCCAAAAATTCTGGACAAAGGAAAGGCAGTTTGCAGGGTCCTTTTAAGGGCTTTTCTGTTTGGGGAAGGCTCAGGGAGTGGAGGAACACAAGCTGGAGTTTCACAGGGGCAGAGCTTGGCAAAGCTAGTGGGGGTCAGGAAGTTTCATACAGTTTAGTTAAAACAAAGTATCTCATAGATGCAGGGTCTTCTGTTTACAAGGTAATAAAGATAACATAGTTTCAGAT
Source organism: Heterocephalus glaber (assembly GCF_000247695.1). The sequence goes on from NW_004624769.1 coordinate 11,578,304, forward strand.
TGCTTACCAAAAGGTCACAAAGATAACATATAATTGTAGACTCAAACAGGATGAAGTGGTCTGTTATGGATTAACTGCGGGGACTCCCAAGGTGGAAGGGGACGGTTACCACCACCCGGAATCACTGGACTTTAGGTACACAAATGGAGTAAAGGTTAGCTATCATAGTGTGATCTTCCAAAGGGGGAAAAGATAAAAAAATAAAAGAGATCTCAAGTAAAGATGCTCTGTTCGGAGTTTGAACTGCTATACCACTGGAATCAGCAGCTACCTGGGATCAAAAAGTCAGCGCCAATAGTGAATTAAAGGGACAGCATTTAAGGAAAGTAGATGCTTTATTTGTAAGGAGGAAAAAGCAGATGATAGAAAGCTGCCCTGTGGGTCTTTGTTTCCGGGTTATTTTATTAGGTTTGGGGCACAATTCTCCCTAGATGAGTACCTGCAACTCGTCATATCCTCATTGGCTCTTCAGGCTGTCTTCTATGAGCCCCAGATCCCAAGACCCTAACCTGGGCCTGAATGCCTATGTACTGTTGCCATGGACTTTGTTTGATTTCCTCCTGCCTGTTTGTGTTCTTTATAAGGGTCCTATCTCTAGGATTTATAGTTTGGTTAGGGGGATTCATACATAAAGTCAGCTTAGAGTTGGAGATAGAAGTAAGAGGATGTGTGTATCTAGTGCAGTAATGTAGTGACTATAGAGTGTGAATACACATACGGAGGTATATGTGCATAGATGTGAATATATATTTGTATATACTAAATAAGAGTTTTCCTTAGGTAGCCTCCTCCCCTCTTTTGTTTTCTCTGTACTTTATTGGAGGTGGTAAGGGGCTATCTTGGTTTCATGCCCCTGGCTTCCCCTGTCGTCTGTCTGCCTCCTCTCTGATCATTTGATGTGAGTCCCAATGTCATTTGGTGGCTTTCTTTATCTGGATTTTCTCCTTCTCCCTCCCCCATCCCTCTCCCCCTCCTTCTCCTCCTTTTCCTTCTCCTTCTTCTTCTTCTTTTCTCTCTACCTTTGTTCTTTTAATTTCTCTCTCCAGTAAAGTTTTAATTCTTTCTAGTTTCGATTAACCAGAAAACCTAATGAGGTCCTTATGCTATTCTTTCTTTGCCTGCAGACTCCTTTTCCCTACAAAGACTTATATACTGATCATGGGAATTAAGAGTTTTATAAAACATTAAATCTAACTATAAAGTCTTATCTGATTTAGTTTCACAAAGCCTGGCTATGATAAGTTAGAGTTTTAACCTACTTTCTTTCTCTCTTTCTTTACTTTCCTTTTTAATTTTTTTCCATTTCAACAAAATGAAAAAGGACAAATTTATTAACAGAGCCTGAACAATGAGGGGGAAAAAAGATGTGCTTATTAGTGTAGCTTGAAAATATTTAGCCCCTTTAATTTGAGCAGAAACCAAATGAGACATTCTAATATTATCCAGCATGGAGAATAGTATCTACACATAAACTTGCAGATGTGAAGTAAATTTCTAATTTTACCTGCAAACTTTTAATCCAGCTTCCTTCCAATAGTTCTAAAAAGGTAAAAGTTTTAGAGAAATAAAAGTTAAGGATAATGAAATTTAGACCTCACCAAAGAAATCTTTAATAGAAAAAGAATTCTTCAAATCTCAGAATATAACAGGAAGTACAATACATTTCTAGATATTAAAATCAGTTTTCATATGCATACCTGGAAAGGTTGTATCCATTTCAAATATTATGTGAAAAAAAGAAATCTGTCATACATTTGTCTTATTCTTCTCAAGACATGAACTTTTTAGAAATTCAAAATATGCTGAAATTAATGGAGCCTATTCTTTGGATTTTAAACTAAGAATCATACAATAGGGGCACTTATTTCTTTGTCATCTAGAATTGATGAAGCTATTAGATGCTAATTTCAGGGTGTCACTAGCAACCATTTTGGGAGTAAAGATTGATTTGAATAACAGTGGGTTTTCCTTGAGGTAAAGTAGAAATACAATTAGAGGAAGAAGCTCATAATTTATCTCAGCTTTATGTAAAAATATTATCAAAAAGATTATGAGCAACTAACAAATCCTGAAGTGTGCCAAGAATTCTAAATCTGCCAGGGTTAAGTAAGAATTGGAATCAAATTCTCTTCCTGTTAGATGTCTTAAAAAATCAATAAGACTATTGGTAAAGGTAAATTTAGATTTACATAAAACTTCTAAGGTCAGTTAACAAAAGATCTGAGAACACATTTGGTAGTGTTGTTTGACCATGTAGATATTCAGAATTTACACCATTAAAAAGGTCAAGATTTTCCAGAAGCATCAATACTGCCATTATCAATATGGCCATTATTAATATGATAAAAAAAATTAGAAAGCTAATCATAGCTATTCTTCAGGGTGCAAATTCATGTTTATTAGCTCAGAAAAGTTGCATGAAGATACTTATTTGCCTTCTAAAGTGATTGGAACTGACTTGAAATAAGAACTTATTCTTTAGTAGCTTCTAATTCTGAGCAGAATATTTAGCAACATATTATTCACCTATTATTTTAGAAGTATAAATTCTATAAACCCAGCATGTGGATTCTCATCTACATTTATATAAAATTATATAAAATATACTGTCCTTTTTCACTAATTAAAATTTATGAATTAAATTGACAAAGAGGTTAGCAGAGTAACACAAATAGTTCACAAATTTTAATATTACTTTAAGCTACATACATGAAACCAAAAATAATGAAAAACTTTAGTGACATGATTAGTTTCACAAGCTTATATAAATTTTTACAAACAGTGCTAAATTGTGAGGAGTGACTGGGCAAAGATAAAGTGGTTGAGGGTTCTAGAGGAGATAAATTATGGGGAGTCAGTAGGAAATATAAGAGGGAAATGGATGGCAGTAAAATGTTTGGCAGACTCAGCTCGGTGCTGACTCCATAGATAATAAAAGGTGTTCTTTTGCTAGCTGAGGTGAACAGAACCTTCACAAAGGAATTTTATGCTCTGAATTTAGGTTGATTGGCCAAAGCCAAAGACCTCCTTTCCTTCGTTTCTTTCTCAGTTGCCTTCAGATCAACGTAATTCCTGTCACAAAGTGGCACATTTTGGGGTGGGATATTCTGATTCACTTCATATCAATTTAATTTGTTAGAATACATGGTTAAAAATATCTTGCTGTAATACTAACAGCATTTCAGTTATTTATCAAATCAATTGAAAATGTACTAAGCATCTATAGACTCTCAATTTTAAATGACCTATGCGCGTATTACTGTGATAGCCAACCTGACTCCATTTTGTACCTTATCACTGTTCCTCCCATTTCAGGTAAAGTCCAGTGATTGTGGGTGGTCACATCCCCTTACCCCTTGAGATTCCCCTTGGTTAATGCACTACATCCCATTTGGTAAAGCAGTATGCAACTATGTTATCTTTGTGACCTTCCCATTTCGTAGGGCAGTCTGCAACTATATGTTATCTTTACAACCTTGTAAACAGAATACGCCACACCTGTAGGATATTTTGTTTCAACTAAACTATGTGAAACTTCCCCTGACCGCCCACTAATTTAGCAAAGTTTCACTTGTGTGAAATTCTGCTTGTGCTCCTCTACTCCCTGAGCCCTCCCCAACTAAAAGAGCCACTTAAACCTGCAAGCTGCTTTTCCTTGTGGAGAGCTTTCTGGTGCAAGCCACTCTCAAATGCCATGAATGCCAGCAATAAAAGGACTCAAATTTGGCTCAGAATGGTGGTGATTCTCTATAATCTCTTGCAATTAAGTATAACATTACTTTCTTGTATGACAGATTATAAATATTAATGTTTATGTTGCTCCTGGTTTTTAAATCTATTTTCTCTATTTTTAAGTTTAGTTTAAATATGATAAATATTAACTGTTGTATAAAACATGTAACTGTGAGAATGGCTCGAATGCAGGGATAGGTGTCAAAATCTCTAACCCTAATGCTGGAAGCATTATCCAAAATTATCTCTATAGATGAAAAAACTGATACTCACTTACTTTAGGGGTAATGCCTTCAGCATTTTTAACAGCAGCAAATGTAAAATTTTCTTTAGAACTTCAGAAATTCTTGCAGTCTAAAATTAGATTTTAGGAATTAATCTATTACTTTAGTATCTTTTGTACCATTAATATGACTCAAATTATATTTTAAATAGTCATGCTATTTATCTTCACATACATATGATATAAATCTGTTAAATACAAAACTTTCATATATATTTCCCTTGATATATTAATAGTGAGTTTTAGATTTTTGTACATTCATATTATAAGTTAAATATTTTAATTCTTGATAATTCCATGCTGATTGTCACCTAGCCTGAGTTTGATTTACATATAAACCCTTGATCTGAAAATGGTAGAGTCGTGTATGTGTGTCTAATATTGGAGAAACTGGCAATGAAGCCCCAGAAAATAACCATAAGGCAACATAGCATAATACATGAAAAATTCAATGGAGGATTTAAATTAATGTAAGCCTTATCTTTTTTATCTTTTTATAGTATTTGAAATACAAGGTAAGTTGTAGATATATTATGCCAATTTACAACACGCTGATTTTTTCTAAATATTTATAAAAATATAACATAACTTGCTATGAAGAAGGTCACTCTTTTAGAACCAGCACATTAATCTTGTGTTTTGAGATGCATGACAGTTAATATATAAAAGTGCCTTTAAATGATGAAAATTATTTCATGTTTACAAAATATACTTGGGTAATAATGCATTTAAAATATGCAACTTTGTGAATTTATTTGATGTTAGCACCAATTTTAATAAATTAATGTACTATTCATGTGAATCTTGCATATATTTTTATTAATGATTTGATGTTCATTGAAATTCCACCATTATTTTAAGAAGAAATTAATTAGTATTGACTTTTTGTTTTTATTTTTGTAAATTTTTTTCCGTAAAATTGGAAACTAAAATTTTCATTTTAACTATTACATAATTAAAATCATTTTTCGTTTCAGACCTTCCATTTACTTTCCTAAATACTATTGTGGATCAAAGAAAAGAGCCACCTGCCATCTCAGTACCCCTTCATACACTATATCTTTGAATCTAATAGATAATGACAGCGCATTTTGTGTTGTATGTCCATTATTTTAAATTTTCAACTAAAACATATCACCTGCAGCCTGTATTTTATTAATACCTGTCTTGAATTTCTGTCCTGAGGGTATAAACATATCAAAGGATTTTGCACACTCACAAACAGAATTCATTCATGTAACCAGTCTCCATATCAAGAATACAACTGTACAGTGCCCCCAAAGGCCTTTTGTGCTCCACTTAGCTGATATTTTCTTTGGAATAGTTGGATTTTATGGAATACTTTATTGCATTAGTGTCTCCAAGGAAGAGTGCCCAGTCCTAATTTCTTATACCCTGGCTTGTTTCATCTGTTTTGGTATGTTTTATAAATGGAATTATTCAATTGTATTTGATTAGATTTCATCATTCATCCTCTTTTTTGTGAGACACACCCACTTTTTTATTGTTAAGGACTTTTGGAGAGTTTTCAGTATGTGGCTATTGCACACAGTGTTGTTATTAGCATCCTAGTACATAACATTTAGTGAGCACGTGCCTTCTGTTGGCTATATCTATTCAGTGTACATTAATATTATCTTGTAATATTCTTGGGATCAGCCTAAGGAGTGATGCACAGAGCTTTCCAAAATAATTCCACTGCTTCATACCTACAGCAAAGCTGTTTGAAGTTCAAAGTGCTTGCATATCATTAATAAACCCTGCCATTTTTTTATCCCTTTAAATTTGACTCTTCCGATGTTTGGTGGCAGCTCATGTTTTTTTTCTTGAATATTTCATTAAATGGAACTATTTTCATATGTTTAATGGCCATTTCCATATGCTCTTCTGTGAAGTGTTACTACTTCAAGTAGTATGCTCATTTACCAATTAAGTTATATGTCTTGTTCTTATTTATTTATATGATTTTCTTCTCTATTCTGTATGTGAGTAAAATTGTATGTTCCCAATTGATTGTTTATAATCAAAGTTAACAATAGGGCCGGGGATTTAGCTCAGTGGTTCCAGCACCTGCCACACAAGCACAAAGTCCTGAGTTTGATCCCTGGTACCAAAAAAAAAAAGTTAACAATTATAGTCAGATTATTATTTATTTTCCTTTTATTGTTAGATTTTTTTTTAATGATTTCTACCTTCAGAAATGTTTGGCTATGCCAGACTCACATATATATTCTCATATACTTTGAGACTATTTATCATTTAATATTTAAATATCTATTATTTTGCTTAGAACATTTAAATGTACAGTCTTTCTGGAATCATTTGCTTTGCTACTTGTAGCCATTCAAGTGTTCTACCATCATTTACTGAAAATGTCATCCTGTCTTTACTACATTAAAGTGTCATCTTTATTGTAAATCAAATGATCATATATCTGTGATTTGATTTTAGGATCTCTTTTTGGATGATGAATATACATGTCTCAACTATGCAGACTTATATAAGATCTTGATTGCTAGTAGTATATATACTCAGCTTTATTTTTCTCCAAACTTGTCATGACTTTTCTTGTTTCTTAACCATGAATTTTAGATCAGTTCTTCAATTTCCTAGAAAACAAAACAAAACTGGCATTTCGACAGGTTTCGTTTGAATATTAGCATGAAGAACTATCATCTTTACACAGTTGAGAATCCCAATGATGTGAGATAACTTTCTGATTTATTTAGTTCTGTTAAACTACAGTGTTTTATACTTGCTATGTAGAGAACTTGAATATCTTCTATTTGATTTATTACTAGATACCTGATATTTTTATCTTAATGTAAGTTCATATATTCTCTTTAGTTAGTGATTTAATGTTTAATGACTAGGCATGTGAGTAATTGACTCTTTTCTTTATATCTTTTTATATCCTTTTGCCTTTCTAAGTTTGTTGATTACTTCTAATTACTTGTAGATTTTGTGAAATTTTCTAGATCCAAATCACTATAAATTAAGATATTTTACATCTTTTTTTCAACTTAACTTTTAAAAAATTCTACATAGCTTTTGTTGATAAGGAGAGGAAGAAAAGTTGAAAGGGGGGAGGAAAATGGGGAAAAAAGAATCAAGGTATGTTATACACAGGTGCAAATGTCCTATGATGAATGTGATCATCATGTATATCCAAAGTGTACCAATAAAATTATTTTTAAAAAGAAGAGCCAACGAGACCCTAAACCAATCTCTGGCAAAATTTTGCCAAGAGACATCTGAATCCTGGCTTTGTGACTGGTGACCTCAGGACCAGGTCTGCAGACCTGCCTGTCTGCAGCGGGCTGATTCGGTGTTTTCAGTGCAACCGGCGACCTCGGGATGGCGTCCACAGACCTGCCTGTCTGCAGCGGGCTGATCAATGACCTATATTACAGTTCTGATTACTACCAATAACATTATTGAGGGTTTGAAACATGTACAAAACAGGGCTGTTTGATCTTGTTTGAGATGTTATGTGGGAGATCATTCCTATCCTCTAATATGACAGTAGACCCAGACATCATGAGACTCTTACATCATTTTATTAATCTGGGCCAAGTACAACAGGCTATCCAAAAGTATAGGAACAAAGTCTTGCCAACACTTTTCCCAGTGGGACTACCTAGGGCTCACCCTGAAGACCAAGTGCTCATAAAAACTTGGAGAGAATGTATGTCAGAGAGATATGTCCACTAAATTATCAAGAGTCTGGGAGCCATGGCTAAGGCTCTCATAGATAAGGCTAAGGCCATGGCTCTCAGACTCTTGATAATTTATCGGGCATATCTCTCTGACATATAGTTTCCTCTACAGGAAGTGTAAGCCAGTGAGCAACAGCACCCCAAGGTAGTTGGAGAGCACATAATCGCCAGTACGTAGGTACTACAGCTCCTTTCACCCAGAAGAAGCCATAGAAGACAGAGACCTTCACTCCCTCAGCAACCCATAAAGAATAGTGGGGATTTGTGTCTCTCCAGGGGAAATGAGATAGGAACATAGGGCGTGGCTTAGTCTGGTTGGGAAGAGAGGCATGAACAGATCGCAGGACACAGGCACAAGTGATTCTCAGGACCCCATGTGTAGACTTCTCATGAGAATTCCTCATGCATGCAATGAATAAAAGACAGCATGCCATTAAACAGTCACTATCATGCCTTGTTTCATGATAGCCCACTCTGTGCCCCAAGGTGCACTTTTCTTTGGTGTTTTATTTTTTTCCCCAGTTTTACTCAGTCCAAGGTTGCTCTGCAGATCTAGTTTTTCCCTTACCCTTCATTTTTAATTTTTCTTAGCTCAAATAAATTGAAAGTTTGCCAATAAGAAAAGAAAACCAATTATGACCTGTAGTAAATATTTAAAATAAATGTTTTGAGGAATTGCCATACTAATTTTTATAATTGTTGTACAAGTTTACATTTCCACCAACAATATAAAAAGATTATTTTTTCCCTACAACCTTACCAGCATTTGTTTTGTTTCTTTGTTTTTGCTTTTTTGAGAGAGGGTCTTACTGTGTACTTCAAGCTGGTCTTGAACTCACTGTGCAGCCCAGGTTGGCTTCCATCTCATGGCAATCCTCCTGCCATGAGGCAGCCCTTCTGAGTGCAAGAATTACATGCATGCACCATTATTCCTGTCAGCATTTGTTTTTTTTTAATTAAAATTTTTTTTCTTTGTGCATGTTTGTACTTCATAATGATTACGTTCATTGTGGGAAATTGGTACATGTACATAACACATCTCAATTTATTTTCCCTTCCCCTCACTCCCCCTTTACTGCCAGCATCAGATTCATTTATTTATCTTATAAGTCCTCATAAAGTTAATTATTATACATTCAGATTAACAGCCAGACTAACAAGCCAACAACCTATAAAACACATAAAGCAACTGTACTAAATCAAGGAATACTTTGGATACATTGTTCATGCTGGATTACAATTTTTTTCTCTTTCTCTTTTCCTCTTGTCTATCTTTTATTTTACACTTTATTTATAAGCTTAGTTTCTTATATAAGAGAAACCATGCAATATTTAAGCTTGTGTGTCTGATTTCTTTACTTAACATATGGTCTCAAGTGTATCCATCTTCCTTTTAATGACTCAAGTTTATCCTCCTTTATGGCAAAGTAGTACTCTATTGTGTATAATACCACATTTTCTTTATAATTCATCTGTTGATGAGTATATAGACTGCTTCCAATATTTAACTATTATGAATTGTGCTGTGATAAACATGGATATTCATGTATCAATGGGATATGATGCCTTTAATGCTTTCACAAAGATATCTAGAAAGGGAATAACTGGATAAAATGGAATTTCTACATTTAGTTTTTTCAGTAATCTCCATGATGATTTCCATGGGGGTTGTACCAGTTTACACTCCCACCAACAGTGAAGAAGGATTCCTTTCCTCCCTCAGCCTCTGCAGCATTTGTTATTGGTTGATTTCTTGATGGTAGTCAGTCTTTCTGGAGTGAGATAAAAAAAAAAATCTCAGTGTTGTTTTAATTTGCATTTTTCAAATGGCCAATGATGTTGAACATTTTTTCATGCATTTATTGCCTGTTTGTACTTACTCATCTGAGACATGTCTATTCATTTCAGATGCTTATTTTTTTTATTTGGGCGTGTGCTTTTCAGGATCTAAGCTTTTTTGGAGTCCTTTATATATTCTGTCTATCACTCCAGGTCCAAGGGATAGCTGGCATTTTTTTTTTCCATTCTGTAGATTGTCTCTTCACTCTGTTGGATGCTTCTGCTGTGCAGAAACTGTTTAATTTGTTATGATCCTGTTTGTAGCTTCTGGGTACTATTTCTTGTGCATTTTGGTTTCTGTTCAGAAAGTCCTTCCTGCCTCTATGTCTTCAAGAGTTTTTCTTATTTTGTCTTCCAGAAGATAGTGTTATTTCTGTTTCACCATTTGGATCTCTCATCTATTTTGATTTTATTTTGGTATATAGTGAGTAATATGGCTCTAGCCAGCTAGAATAGCCAGTTTTCCCAGCACCATTTGTTAAATAGACTGTCTTTCCTTTAGGGTGTGTTGTTGTCCCCTTTGTCAAGATCAGATAGAAAAATGTGTCTGGAGTTGTTTCTCCAGCCTCTATTTTTTTCCAATCAACCATGTGTTTGTTTTTGTGCCAATATCATGTTGTTTCATCTATATAGCTTTACAGTATAATTTCACGTCTGGGATTGTGTCTCCTGCTTTGCTCTTGTTGCCCAGGATTGCTTTTGGTATTTTGGGGTCACTCTTCATATTAATTTTAGGATTGATTTTTCTAGTTCATTGAAGAATGCTATTAGTATTTTGATTAGGAATATATTATCTTTGCATATCAATGAACTTTCCCATTTATTATTTTCTTTTGCCTATTTTTAGTTAAGGAGAATGTGTAGACTATTTTAAATCTTTCTTCTAATATAAGCATTTATAATTAAATCTTTTCCAGAAATGAATGTTTTATCTTATAAAATTATTATTACATGACATTTAGGTTGAGATATTTTAATATTCTTAATTTGAATTATGCACTATTTAGATCAGTGGTGGAGAACCTATGGTATGCATATTATTTCTTTTTCTTTGAAGACAAAAGATGGTAATGGATGAGTTGTTTTTTTCTAAAATAAAACCTCAGTATTTAGGTTTAATTGCAGTGTTGGCACTTTGTGATAAATAAATGGGGTTACAGTTTGGGCACTCCATCTCTAAAAAGTTCACTATCTCTGACTTAGACATTTAATGCTTAAATTTTACAAAGTGGATTTTTCTAGTTATCATTTAAATTTGATATTTTTGAAACTTTTCTTTGTAGTCAGAGAATGTGTTCTGATTAATGTCAATCTTGAACTTTGTTGTGATTTTCCTATATATGCAATCATCTGAACAATCTTTATAACTGTTCTATGTATCCTTGAAATAAATGTGAAATCTGTCCTTGTTACGTTAACTATTCAAATTATTTTAATGAATCATTTGTTAATTTTGTTGTTCAAATATTTTAATATAATTAAATATTTTTGTATGTACGTTCTGATATTTATTGATAGATTCTGAAAAAATCTACCACTTTTTGGATTTATCTATGTCTCCTTTTATCTCTATTAATCAGTATTTGCTTTATTTATTTTGAATCTATATGTTTAGGTACAAAAACTCATAATCAGGCATATTCTCATTATTCATTATGAAAGTCTCTCTTTAGTAATGTTTCTTCTTCTTAAATTTCCTTAATCTAGTGTTCACATTGCTATGGTAACTTTAGATTAGTGTTTTATGGTACTGGTTTCAACCTTTTACATCTTCACCTTTTATTTGAATAAAAGGTTTGTGTGTAGCCTTTAGTTTAATCTAATAATCTTAGTCTCCTTGAAATATTCCATTCATATTCTTTCCATTTAATTACGTTGATGTAATTGTATTTCTATATGAAATTTTACTCATAGGAATATATTTGACCTTTTTGCATGCTTATTTTCATTTCTTTTTTTGATATGTTTTAGCTTAATTGCACATTTATTTATTTTATGGTTTACCTTATATTAAAGTAATTATATATTCTTTTCCTATAATTTCAGTGATTACCTTAGCATTTTTGACATTCATAATTTACATATTACTTTCTAAGTAAATATTTTATCAATATCTCATACAGCTTGAACTTTAGAAACTAACTTCAAGACTCTTGTTTGTATGGATTATCATATATTTTAAGTCTACATATAAATTAGCTTTATAAAATATAATTATTTCAATACACAGCTAATATCCATCTATTCTTAGTTATGTATTTTCTATTTTAGTGTTCTTCTGTCTTTTACTTTTTATCATTGTTTTCTTACTATTTCTGTCTAAGAATTTAAGTTTTCTCTTTTAAAATAGGTCAGCAAGAAATACATTCTTTTGGAGCTATTTAGAACCAACCATTTCTCTTTCACCTTCACTTTTTAAGGCTACTATGCATAAGTATAGAACTTTAACTACTAGTCACATTTTTGTCATCATCTTAAAGATGACATTTAATTGTTTTCTGGCTTGCATAATGATATCGGCTATTAGTTTTATTATTATTATACCTTTGATAGGAATGTGTGATATTTTCTGGCTTCTTTTACAGCTTTTTTCTTTGTTCTGAATATCAGCACATTCTTTGTTGATTAAGGTCTTTGTGCGTATGTGTGTGTATGTGGGTATACTTGTGCATTTTTGCTAATTAAGGTTCATTAAACATATAAATCTACAAAATAATGACTTTCTTCAGTTTTTCAAAATGCTTAATCAATAGGTTCTTAATGTTTGCTTCTAACTCATTATTTTTTATCTTTATTAATTAAATTATAGGAATTTTACATATCTTGGGATTTTTCCCTACAGGTCTCTTACATAGTATTTTTTCAATCTTTCCTAACCCCGTGTACATTTGTTTGGGTATTTTGATAGATTTTTTACCCAGCATTCATAATGCTAAATTTGGATGTGGGGTGAGTATGTTCTCCAAAGGCTGATTAATGCTTGGTCCAATGTTTGTTACTTTTCAGAGGTTAAGGAAATTTTATGAGTTGGGTCATAGTAGAAAGTGGTTAAGTCCTGCTTTTGGAAAGGATGAATGTAGTTCTTGTTGGATCCAGTTAGTTCCTGTGAGACTATGCCATTAAAAAGAGAAAGTCTGGTCCCAGAGTCTCTCTGGCTACTAGTCTTGCTGAGTGATTACATGCTCCTGCCATTGTGATCCCATTTACCTTAAAGCTCTCATTTTATAACTAACCTAATGAGACCAACTGATCTTGAGCGTTTGCCTCTGCAAATGTGAACTAGATAAACATCTCTTCTTTTAAAAGTACCTAGTCTTGGGTAGTTTCCTATAGCAACAGAAATCCTACTAATAGAAGTTCATTATGTCTTTCTTTTCTGTATTGAATATTACATTAGACTCAGTGGATGCATAAAATCAGATATCATATTTTCATTTCTAGACTATCCATTGTATTCCTATTCTAAATTTTAATTCAATTCTCCATTGAAATTTTCAAGTCTTTTGATTTATTTTAAAACTTGTGCTCTGTTTTCTTTAACTAATGGCTAAACTTCAATTGAATAATGTGATTATTCTTTCCTTACTTTAAACATTGTGAGAGATTCAGCTCTTTTTTTCAGATGCTCTAGGCCAGCATTGGAGAACCTACGGCATGTGTGTCACAGTGGGCTGTCTGTATCATTGAAAGCTCTAAAAGCTTTGTCATCACTCCTCTAGGCTTTTTCCTTATCTTTTATTTTCATATAGTTTGAGAACTCTCACTTATTTGAAAGGAAGACTGTATACTATTATACTTAACACAGGTCCTTATTTGCCTTTCTTAGCAAGTCTTTACTTCCTAAGCATCACAGGACAAGAGAAGATTTTGTGTGTGTGTGTGTAATTTTGAAGCTTTCATACCATCTCTACAGTTAGTATGCAGTGCCAACTTTTACCTAATTTCCAATTCCATGAGCACTGGTCATACATTGGAGTTTCTTCAAGTTTTCAACTTGTCACATTATTCTTGTATTCCTATTGTGATAGTCCTGTGACAGACAAAAGTTTTTTTGTGATTTCTCTTTATATTAAATTTCTTCTGAGTGCACAGATTTCCCTTCACCCAAAAATGGCACATGCCTCTGAGAGGGGAACAAGAATCACTAAGATGTTTCCCTCACTACATAAATGTTTCCCTCCCTGAATTTTAGTTCATTAGTGTTCATTATTTTCACAGATCTCTGGTGTAATTTCTAATATGGCATTTATTTATCATCCAGATTTTTTTATAGTTCTCTTATTCCTCAATGACCTTATATATTGTACCTAAAGTTACCCAGGGGTATTTACACATATATTTCTAATATAGTAATCAATAAAAATGAATTTAAACATGTAGCTATATTCAAATGAAATCTTGAATTTTCACTAGTTACATTTAACCAGTAAATATAAAATAAAACCAATATTTTTGTATGAATAATTCCATATTTTTTTCCATTGAGAAAAAAACCCTAAAATATGTGTCCCACAAAGAAAAATATTTAGTTTGGGAATGTTTCTAAAGTGGTCCCTAATGATCTTTCCCCTTGATATTCACACACTTGGATAATCTTTTCTCTTGAATCAGGCCTGGATTAAGTATTTTTCCTTTAGTAAATACAATGTGGCAGACAATATGGGATATAATTTTTAAGAACAGGTTTTAAGAAGTCTCAGGCATTCATCCCACTCATTCTGTTGCTCTCTTGCTTGCTTGCTGAGGAAAGCAAGCTGTCATGCTGTGAGAAGCCCTTAGAATAATCCTATGTGGAAAGAAAATAATGTGTATGGCGAACAGCCAGTGAGAACCTAAGCCTTGCCAACAGCTACGCGAGTGAGCTTGATAGTGAATTGTCCCATGTCAGCCTTGAGATGATTGCATCCCCAGCCAACAACTTGATTGCAGTCTTTTGAGAAACGCTAAGCCAGAGGCACTTGGCTAATTCATACAGAGATTCCTGAACTCACAAAAACCATAAGATAATAAATGTTTGTTATTTTAAAATGTTAAGTTCTAAAATAATTTTGTAATTTACTAACAGAGAACTAATAGGATTAGCCTTTTTTATTTGGCAGTACTGGAAATTTAAACCAGAGCCTTTCCACTGAACTACATCCCCAATCTTTTTAATTTTTTCTTTTTTATTATTACTTTTTTATTTATAAATATGTGTTTGCAGTGCATGCACTTTAAAATCATCTTGGGGAGTTGGTGCAAGTACATAATAAAATTTGCTTCTTTTTTTAAAATTCCCTTCCTTCCTCCTCGCCTCTCCTCCTCTAATTCATCCTCCTCCTTTTCATTTTTGTTGGTTTCATTAGTCTTTAGTTCATGTTTAAGACATATAAAGTTCACATGCCTTGAGGTTAGTAGGATACTGTACCTGGCATATCGTCACTCTACCTATTTCTCCATGACTTCCTACCCACCCTTCACCTTTGGTCCCCAAGACTCTTTCCCATCTGCAAGAGATCCATCCCCTTTTCACCTTCTATCTTTCCTATTTTTCTCTTAGTTTGTACTTTGGCATACTCAAATGAGAGTTATTATATGATGTTCAAACTTGTGTGTCTAAATTATTTCACTCAACATTATATTTCCCAGGTATATCCATTTTCCTACAAATGTCCGAATTTGTCCTTCTTTATAGACAAGTAGTATTCCATTATATATAGATGTACTACATTTTCTTTATTCAGTTGTTTGTTGATGGGAATACAGTCTGCTTTCAGGATTCAGCTGCTATGAATTATGCTGCTGTGAACACTGGTATGCATGTATCACTGCAGTTCTATGTCTTAAGATCTTTGGGAAGATGCCTGGAATGGGCATAACTAGGTCATATGGAGTTTCTAAGTTTAATTTTTTGAGAAATCTCCATAGGGATTTTTCATAATGGTTGTACTAGTTTACATTTTCACCAACAATGTTGGAGGGTTCCTTTTTCATCACAACTGCACCAGCATTTGTTCTTTGGTTTTTTTGTTTGTTTGTTTTGATTTCTTGATGATTCCCATGCTTTCTGGAGTAAGATGGAATCTTAGAATTGTTTTAGTTTGCATCTCTTTAATGACAAGAGATAGCAAACATTTTTTTCATATTTTTGTTGGGCATTTGTACTTCTTCCTCTGTGAAATATCTGTTTATTTCACTTGCCCATTTCCTGACAGTCTTTATTTTTAGGTGGTCTAATTTTTTGATTTCTTTATATGTTCTAGATATTAGTCCTCTGAGGAGTAGCTGGCAGAATTTTTTTCTCATTCTGCAGGTTGTCTATTCACTCTCCTAATTGATTCTTTTGCTGTACAGAAGTTTGTTAGTCTGATATGATTCTATTTGTTGATTCTTGCTGTTATTTCTTGTACAATTTTGATTCTGTTTAGAAAATATTTGCCTACAGCTATGGCTGCAAGTGTTTTACCTAATTTATTTTCTGGTAGGCTTAATATTTCTGGTTTAATGCTTAGATCTTTGATCCATTTTAATTATAATTTAGTACAGGGTAAGAGATACGAGTACAGTATCAATCTTTTGCAAACAGTTACCCAATTTTCCCAACACCACTTGTTGAATAGGCTGTCTTTCCTACAATGTATGCTTTTGACCCCTTTGTCAAAGATCAAATAGCTGAATGTGTTGTTATATTGTCCAAGCTAAACACAAACTAGCAATCTTTCTGCCTCAGCCTCACAGAGTACCAGAATTATACTTTTATATAAATGCTGATTATGTTTCCTAGTAGTGCATTCATTATTAAGCTGTAGCTCCTCTACAGCCTCACTTTCCTTATCTGTATAAAAAGGGATATATCTATTACAATGGCAAAGAAAAACTCAAGAGAGGAAATAATATTTTAGAAAAGAGTACTAATTTATTTTCAAGAAACTTTGTAACAAAGTTTAGCTTTAGAAAGCATTCCTGTTCCTTAAAAAAACAAACAAACACACACACACACACACAATAAAATGTGTCCTTAAGGAAAAAAACAAAAAAATAAGGTTCAAAATTACTAATACTAGTTTGTCTATGTGTAACATAAAGCGGAAATGTTTTACATTGCCATTATATTTGCAAATACTATGAAACTTCAGACATCAAAATTGTAAATGTCAGAAATGAAGTTGTGGTTGTTAGCAAATCAGTAACATGCAAGCAGTTATTCAGCTTAGTCATTAATTTTAGTAATACAATATAAAGATGTCCTTTGTTGGTAATGGCATTGTTCATCCCAGAATATACTATGAATTCGTGCACGTGTGTGTGTGTGTTTGTGTGTTTACATGTCTCATTTGTAGTATATTAAATACTCACAGTACAGAAAAGACAATATATTAATTTTATTACACATTTGTGAGGTTATAAGATCATCCTTTCTCTGTTCCTCTTAAGTCTTCTATTCTGTATCAAAAAACACCATTTCTTCCTCCCACTTTAAAGATATCTTCACCCAAGTCTTTCCATTTTATTTGTTTCCAACTATTTTTTCTATTAACTTATCTGTAGTATTCATTTTTATTCTATCTAGATTTTTATCTTATTGTCTCCCTACGTATTTATACTACTCTCTATAATGACATAGTTTTCTATTTTCTGTCATTATAATTTAAACATAACTATTAATTTTAACCTTGTTTTTTCAATCATCGATCTTTAAAAATTTTAATGACATTTTCACTTATTTTTAACATGACTCCATACTTGTAAAATTATCGATGGAAAGGCTGTATTTATTATTCTTCTAAAAGACAAACAGAAAACTTTGATCAGAAATGGATGGCTTTGAAGGTTGATGCTAAAGGAAGGGTGAAACAGTGTATTAGAAAGAATCTTAGAGGTTTAGAAAAAATGTTAGAGCCAATGGATAAATTGAACGGAGTTGAAAGGACTAGAGTACTTATTTCTATAAAATGTACACAAGCAAATTCAGGAAAAAGGACAAGGGAAAACCCAAAATGTCCTGAAAATTGAAGCTCAGTTCAGAGGAGCACGGTGGGATACACATATCTAAAGTGCGGATGGGTTGCTCAGAAATATTCTGAGAAAGGAAAGGAAGAATCAAGCCTTTGTTGGAGTTTAGGCAACTCCAGACAATTCTGCCTAGTGCTAAATAGGGTTGAAACCCTGAGAGAGAAAATTCCTCTAAGGAACTGAGAGAATAAATAGCTCCTCTGAAGGTGGAAGAAAGGACTAACTAGAAGAAAAAGACCCTTAGGCTTGGTGCTTGGGAATAAATCTGTAAATGAAAGGGAATAAAACTGATTGGTCCCAGGAGAAAAAAGATAAATTTATATTGATAATAAGCCAAGATTTCTAACACATGTGATATTTTATCTATAATGTAGTGTCCCCAAGTACAGCTTTCTAGAATCCTATCTATAGTAATTCTGTACTCTTACTTTTACCTAACTAGGTTTAATACTCTCTACTTCATCTTTCAGAAAACTGCTATAATGTGCATGGGTTTGGGAAACACAGATTTTCTTTAAAATTAATAAATTTTATTTTATTTTATCCCATCCCCCCAACCACCCTGGAAACAAATATTTACAAGGATGCCTCTTGCACTGCTGAACATCGAAAATAATTAGAAAACTTCTTTTTCTGGGTCCTTATTTGCTTTTTGGTGATCATTACTTGTTAGCCATATTTCTACTTAATAAAACACAAATTTTTTATGGTAGCCCTCCAAATGCGTGGCATTATCTTTAAAGATATTCTTTTAATCAGTGAAAATATCTCAGGGTTCATTTTCTATGTGACATGGTTTTGGGGATCCTTATTATTTTAATTGCCTTTATCCTGGAAATCTTTACCTGTTTATTTAGAACATTTCACATGTATTCTTTTAAAGACATTTCATTTTATAAATGAAAAATGTTTAATAATATTGAATGAAAAAGAAATAAATTAGTAAGTGAAAAGGAAACAATTTCACAACTCGACTTACAAGTGCGAAATATGAATATTTGAATCACATCTGTGATAAAGAAATCTCATACCTGTTTACTGAAATCAAAACTAACTTTAGTTCTGTTTATACTTATTTATTCTTATATTACTCTTAAATCAGTTTTTGAATCATTATTGACTTATCTTTTGTGTTAAAAATGCAATCATATTGCTTACCTGAACCACTGTAATCTTGGGCCTCTTTCTTATTATTTGTTTAATTCATTTTTAATATAAATTGAAAACCTAGTCATTACCTCATTTCAATTGTTTTGTTAGCTTTAGTCTAATACACCAGAGAAAATAATTTTGGATATTGATTTTTGTGACTTTTATGTTTTTGAAATATATTGTCTGTAACTTATTAGAAGTTAAAATCTCAGGCAAAGGTGGGCATGGTGTTGTAAGCCTGTAATCCCAGCATTTGAGAAGCAGAGGCAGGAGAATTGCTGTGAATTTGAGACCAGCCTGGGCTACATAGTGAATTCAAGGCCAGCCTGAATTACATAGTGAGACCCTGTCTCAAAAAACCAAAACAAAACAAAAAAAAACCACTCAGCCAAAATCAAGGTTATTATGTCATTCCTTTGTTAAACCAACCAACCAACCAATCAACCATAACTTTACCATGATTATTGTTAATGGTGTAGGACTTACTGATCACTAGCAGATATAATTTTATTTTCTATATTTATATATTTTATTTCATATAGTCATTTTCAACTGTTTTAGCACTGTTCTATAGTTTCTTATATATTTTCAGATTGCTATGTGTGTAAATAACAAAGATATAATAATCTATAAGGAAATTTTATTTGAATATTTCCAATCTTTTGCTGCCAATGATTACCATTATTGTGTAAATATTTGTTGTTATTTCTATAAGATCTTAGAATCTATTTTTTATAAATTTTTGGAGTTAGTTAATTGAGCCCTAATATGTTGAACTCATTTGAAAATAGTAGAGCCAATTTTAGCAATTCTAAATATATTTATGCCATTTACTATTTCACACTATGGCAAGGATCATTTTCATTACTGGACAAAAAGAAATAGACATAAAATTTCTCTTTACATAAACTGTCATGAACAAATCTTTTCTGACCAAGGGTAGAAGGAGAGTCGTTAAGAAAAAATAAAAACAAAAATGTGTTGTATAAGTATATAACAGGAGAATCATTTGTCCATGGAAAAACAAGTAAGATTGAGCAGGAATACTCTTTGGGAATTAGTAATATCTTATGGTTTTTCCTAAGTAATGTCTTTCCTCTTCTTGGATAAGTATTACTAAGCAAATGAAATATTTCTAAAATACTATCTTTGAGAAATTTTAACTTCATCAATCTTCCCCAAATTTACATGCATCAAGTGGTGAATTTTGTGCTTATTAAATGAATTTTTTCCAGTTTTTTAACATCTTACGATATAAAGATTATTTCTTTACAAATGAATAATCTTTCACTATAGCCTACAAAATTAGAATCCTGTAATTTTTACAAAATCTTATTTTTCCTAAATTTTTCATTAAATCTACTAAAATGTTACTAAGTTTTACTAAATCAAAATTTAGATACCTTAAAATATGAAGAGAGAAAGAGTTTATTGGAAGGTTTTGTTTTTCTTAAGATAAAATATTGAAACCTCATTGTTGGTTGTCATTCCGTTAGGAAGACCCAAGTGTGAAGTAGTTCTGAGCACAATTCTAAATACAATTGTACAGTTTCCATTTATTATTTTCCTGCTGTGATTAGATAATTAGTAAGGTACTTGGTGTTTAGGTGAATTTACATTAGGAAAGCAGTAGAATTAAATTGAAATGGCAAAAGTGCCACTTATCTCTTCTCTTCTTTAATGTGTTGATTTCTTCTTGCCAATCTTCAAGGATGAGCCCAGCATGGGTCCTCACATAATTTAACCTTCATTCCGTATAATTAAATCCAAACATATATTGAAATCAAAACTACCTAGCAACTTTAAGTGCATTTCTAACAATTAAAAATAAGCACGATCAATTTTAATAAACCTAAAGGGGATACCCATCGTCATTTGTTAATTCACTGTATACTCAAAAGTGAGCAACCTCTTAGATGCAAAGCGGAAATTGCCTCTCAATTGGAGGTAACACCTGGTTTCTGTGACACAAACATTCTTGTACACTGAAATCCACTATGTCAATAAAATGGTATTTAGTGAATACCATGGTGTTTAATAAACCATGGTAAATACCGAATGGTGTTTAGTAAACACCAAGTACCTTTCCAATACCTTGTTTAGTATTCTATACAAAGTGAGAGACAGAAATGAAGTTTATTGTTTCTTTTGAATTTATATTTAGAAGAAACTTAGAGTTCATTTGAAGGGGTAATTAATATGAAGCAAAGCAGAGAATGAGAGGACAAAAAGATAGCCTAGTTGATATATTGAAAATACATCTTAGTAGACTAAGGAAAGGAACAGCAAAGAGGAGCTGGACACAAAAGAGGTGCTGAGTTAATGTGGATGATTCAAGGGATAAATAGATTCTATAAAGAAATATCAGTGATGGTTTAAATCACAGAAAAATAACTGTTGAATAGGAAGGTATGAAACAGAGTGATAAAATGTTTCATAAATTAACATATGAATGGTGTTTTCAGACAAGAAAACAAGATATCATATTTGAAAGAGAATCAAGAACAATGTTCAGAATAGAAAGAAGAAAAGACAGGAAGAAAAGAATCAGTATATAGATTTGATTTGGAACATAAAGGCTAACTTACTTGCACCATTTAAATTATTATACAATAGCAAGATTGTGTCATTTTTTGAATGAAACTGAATTTTGGTAAATGTTAATTCTAAGAATATATTTTGTACATGATTATAATGTAGATTTTGTATTTCACCCAATATAGTGTAGTCACTGTCAGACTGAAAGTAGGAAAATATACAGTAGTAATTTGCTTTTCACTTTAAATTTGTTTTGATACACATGTGATGTTAAAGTATATTGAGCCAAAGTATCATTAGAGTACCTTTTAAATTAACATGATATATACACACTTTTGATATTTTATTGTAAATAGAAATTGATTGAAATATATATTAATAGTTTAATTTGTAAATATTTTATAATTTATGCAATCAAAATTTCTGATATTTGAATAACAAATATTAAAATTAGATATATGTATAATATTTCAAGAAATATAATACATTTAATTAATTAATAATATATTAGAGTAGATAATGTAAGTATTCTAATTTTGTGTTTCCTTTCATAAATCTTCAGGCAACACAATTATTTAAAACATGCAACATTTCCTCAAATTATAGAAACATTTAAAAATGTAACTGATTCATTTATCTGCTTAAAAAAATAATCTAGAAAATTAGTAAATTTTCCACCAAAATAAACTAAAAAAACATTATGATGTATTCTAAGTATTACAATAGGGCCCAAAACTTAGAGCCTTGGCAAGTACATTTTTGTTTATATTTTTCAGACTAGTTCAAAAATAAGTTTTGTATATAGTGATTACAATAAAATAATCATAGTGTTCTTGGTTCATTTGATATAGGAGGGAATAGCTGTAACTCCCAAAGCTACTAGATATCAGATATGACAAGTTTGTGTTCCCGAAGTCAAAGAATGATTTCTAAGGAACAATGGGAGAATAGGAAACTTTATTGGGGAATAGTAATGTGGAATAAGAATAGCTCCTTAGAGAAAAGAGAGGTCCCCAATGGTTTGTCAGTGAGCCTACTTGTCAAAGGTTGTTTTACAGAGCAAAGTCAGAAGAGGTGGGCACAATGTGGATATAATCAACCAATAAGATTACAAGTATAATTCCTTAGGTAATATTGATCCAAGGGTAACAAGGGTGTATGGATGACATCATTAACCTTGGTCAATAATCTGTAGTTTTAGTCTTAAATCTTCATAGTCTTAGTGGTCTTAGTCTTAATGGGTGGAGTAGGATGGCCACCCCCAATGAGGTTAATGATTTATGGGAAAGCCCAAAAGGGTGGTACCAATAATCTCAAATTTCTGTTAATCCCTTAGGGAAGTATGCAAATCTGCCCATTGTCACTTTAATCTTCTTCAGATGCATGTCCAGCCACAGCCTGGATGTGTTCTCATCCTCTGCATTCACTTTTAGGGCTCAGCCCTGTCTGACTGCCCATAATATTTCTAATTTAGCTGCCTATATCACATTTATCAGCAAATATTTGTTGGGTGCCTACTCAAATGTGGGACCTTAGAAATTGGCCCGAATTTATACACTATACACCTTTGATATTGTTTATGTCCCTCAGATCAGAGCTATCTATGGAGGGAATAAATATATTTACAATTAACTATAGCCATAATCCTCCACAGAGGCAGATTGTTCACATACTTTTTATAATTTGTAATAATTTCATAATGCTTTTTATAACTTTATCAAAATTAATTTCATAAGTAACATATAAACTTAGGGTTTGTTTTCTAGGAGGCTGAAATAGCATTATTTCCACCCCTTTTTTCAATGTTCCGTTAGTACAATTTGTAAGCAAACAGCTAATGTAAAACAAAAAAGGGGGAACACTTTTGTGACACAGTGTTCATGAGCTGTAGAGGGGCAACTGACAATCATTTGCTTGCATAATTTTCATATTCTCTGTGGTTTTGATTAAATATAACAGAATAGTATTTTATTTGAAATGGTAGACAAGTAAAAATTTCAGTCTTTCTGTTGGGAAAGTAGCTTAATTTTTCTGTATCTCACTGCACTCAATTGTAAAATGGCAGTAATAACAGAACTTCTAATCTTCCCTTAAGATTTGTTTCAGGGATTAAAGAAAGTGCAATCTCTCTAGCATTTTGAATAATACTGGATACTCACCAATATTAGCCACTTTTTTGACTTTGATTTCATTAAAGTAAGAAACGTTCAGGTGTTATGTGAAAGTTCACTAATCATACAACTACTCCATTGAAGTCTCCATTTATCTGCTACATCATCCAATGTTATCCAAACATGATGAGTGTACCTAAAATGTTTTAAAATGCAAAAGAAAGAAAGACAGAAAGAAAGAAAAAAAAGAAAAGCCACTGTTGACACATCCATCTTAAAACATCTCCATAGAAAATGAGAACTACCAGTAAAGAAATCCACACCACTTCTCCCATACAGCAGTTCAATATCCTGCCATGTCACAAACTGCCTTGTCCCTTGACCTAAGGACCACTTATGGAAGCAAGATCTTTAAGCAGAGAGGTAGAAGAGGAAAAGCAAAAAGACATGCTGACTGGAGGTATTAGCAAACAGTTGTTTACTGTAAGATGAAGCTATTACTTAAGATATTCTCACCCAAATTTTACTTATTTGCTTGCATCCCTTTCTTGTTCTCCCTTGTGAACCTCGCATCCTTCTGCACAATACCTTACTTTATCGGATTTGTGTCACAAGTAAGGGTTGGTGTGACCAATGTGAAAGTTGATGGAGGATGATCAGCTAATAAAAGGAAATGGTGCTGTAGAATTAGGCAAACATTCAAACATATAAAGCCTTGTAGGCCAGGGGTAGATTTTTAAAATTTCTTTTAAAGACATTGGGGAAATGATAGAGAGATTTAAACAGTAAATGAACATAATACAATTCAAAGTGAGAAGCAAGGAAGAGATTAAATTACAAATATAATCTTTACAAAAAGATTAGAGTAGGAGGAACATAGAGGTATCTAATGCAATAAAATAATTTCTTATCCTCTACCTTCGAGAAGAAAAGCAGGATGTTACACTGGGAGGAGAATCACATTAGGGAATGATCACAGGAAGTGGATTTGATTTTAACTTTATCAAAGATGATCAAGTCAAGTTTGAGAAATAAACATTCCTTAGACCAACTAAGCATATTAGTTTGAAGCATTTTATAGAGATTAGCATTTTTATTTATGTAGACTTTGAAGGCAACATTGGCATTAAGTAAGAGATGAAAATGGGACATTCTAGAGTGGTAGAAATAAATTTAGTATAAAGTAAATTGGGGCAAGGAGAAGAGAATTTCAGAATGGCTGGCTTGCTTTATGACCAAAGGCTGAAAACTTGCATGGTATTCTTATTAAATTGTTTCCTATTGCTTCAGGACTAAACATTATGATGCATTTATACTTTAATTCAAAACTGTCACTGTGCATTAGAAATCTGCAAACTAAGGTATGCAGTTGAGTTCTTGAACTTCATTGGCTTCTTAAGGTAGTATTGTGGAAGTGACAACTCACAAAACTAATTTTTCACTGGACTAAACTATGGACTGTGACTTTTGTTATTCTATCATGGGTCACAAGAGCCACTGGACAATAAAGGTCATGCCAATAACACTGAACAAAGCAAATAAAATGACTCTTGACTGAATTTGTTGCTGCTCAAAACTGGAATGCTTGATCTTTTATTATTTTAAGGAGAGTAAAATCTCATTATGCTGAAATGTCAGAGCTAGAACGTACTTTAGAAACATTGAATGAAGTCCAATCCTTTTGTATAAAAAAATGGAAAAAAGCCAAGCTCAAAGATGCTACTGACTAGTCCAAGGTCACTAATCTAGTTAATAGCAAAATTGGTTTTATGGCACATGCTTTCCATGTCTCCATTCTGAGCTCTTACTACTACATTAATGTGCTTCTCCTATAAAAAGTGAAAGTTTGAACGATGTAGAATTTGATTTTCTTAATCAAATTTGTGTCAATTAAGGAACAAAATTGATAAGTGGTGTGAGAATCATTTGATGGCAGTGATGGTACCAGCACATTCAATAAGCTTGTTAATATGTTAGATGCAAAGCCATATCGTTCAAATTTGGAGAAAATAATCAGATGAGAAAGAATTTCTGCCTTAATTTGCTTATTGCCTATTAAAGAAAATAAGTCCTTTTCACAGAACCTATAAGATGCTATTCGTAAGTACTATAAAGTAGGAAATGGGAAAGTTGAGCCTCAGAAGGTATAAATGTTACTAACTGCATTTCATACTCAACCAAAGTTCAAAACAGTCAGTCCTAATACAGAAAAAGTGCCACTTGTTTTGGTCATAAGGATGGAATGTTTTTGGAGATAGAAGATAAAGGTGACCGGAAATTTGGGAATGAAAAGGGTAAAATGATTTAAGACTTGGAAGAAAAAAACCAGTGGTGAAAAATTATGTTTACCTATAATTAGGGAAATTTACCCCTCTGCTCCTTAAAGTCAATGTCCCCTTCAAGTTTTGAACTTTTTTCTGCCTTAGGAGCAACAGCTAACATTTCTTTGGTTTTCCTATGTGTCCTGCAACACACATTATCTCATTTAACTCTTATAACATCCCTATGCAATAGGTACTGCTATGATATCCATTTATAGGTAATAAAGCTGAAGTTCTCTTTGGGTGAATTCACTCAGGGGGAATGTAATGGCGCTCAGTTCAAGCCTCACTCAATATCACTCCAAAAACCATACATTTCCTTTCTTTTGTATTCACCTTCCTATGATTGCTCATATTGCAGTTATTTATATGAGGTTGGATGATAAAATTATGCACAAAACAATTTGGAAGTGAAGGGAATGTGTTCAAGACTTTTTAAGAAGATATAAGTGAAGACCTCAAGGCCCAAAGTGAGATTACCCAGGTTCAAATTCTGGCTTAATTTCTCACATTGGTCTGCTAATTGTGTGACTGTTGGCACACTCTTACATGAGTCTCACTAATACTGAGAGGGCTAGCTCTGTGGCACAACAACCTCTTCCTCTTGCCTTTAGGGTTTATGACGATGTCTACCTGAGTGACAACTACTGGCTTTGTAGATGAAGCCAGGAGTTGTTTGATTAGATTTCTTAGTATCCTTCTATTGACTCAGACTCAGCTCCTTCCAGCAGTGTTCAGAGCACAGCAAGGACAAATCTGCATATTGTTGAAGGCTTGCCTTAGTGCTGCATCTGCTTTAGCACCCTCACTTTTTCAGAACCAGCCTTTTCATTTACTTTTGTGTTCTCTCAATGTCACATGGGGACCAAAGACCAAAGGTAAAGCCTCAGAACAGCTCAGGCTCAGCAAGGCCCAGAGTCTCCCTTCGACCAGTACAAGTCAAAGAGTTGCTAATAGAGAGTGTGGTCAGGCAGAAGAGTAAATAAGAGGCTGCCTCCATTCCAAGATTTTACAAGGCATGTATTATTTCAGTGCCTGTTCAATGTGATCATTGACTGGCTCTGTCTCTTCCGAATTCATCCTTTCCTAGAACCCCTCTGGTCTAGAAAAGGGTAGGCTTTCCTCGGCCTTGAACACCCTTTAACAGGCAAAAGGACACCTTTTGCAATAGATGTATAAACAGGATCCTTCGGGTTTGACCACTGATATGCTACATGGTGATGGGGGAAAGTACCATCCTTTTTGGGTCAGCAGCTGTCAGCTGACTGGGGAATATTACTTTATTCTTTGCTTTTACAATCTTTCCATGACATGTTCTACATCATCTGAAATGAATGAACATCATGGTAAACTAGGGCTTTGTGTCTGGAGTTAAAAAATTATGTTCATATTTTTAAAATATGTACCATATTATAACCATTAATTCTTGAATGATACATGAAGCTATCTTCCCTACCAGTACCAGCTGCAATTAACATAACGTAAGAATCCATGTAAACTTTGTATATGTGTTTCTTTGGCAAGTATTAAATGAATGTCTGTTAAGCACTAGCTTCTCATTGTAGTATGCAGTGATAAGAAAGTCAACATCCCTCTCATTTCAGTGTTTACATTCTGAAGAGGGAAGATGAGAGATAGAAATCCTACTACCACTACTACTATTAATAGTAAATTATAAAGAAACTAGGTGGCTTAAAATCATAATAAATACACCAAGGGGCATATCAGGATGGCATGATAAAATGAAACTACTGCACAGAGACTGTACAAAGGCTACAATGCACAAATTTACAAAGTTTTTTTCCTCTCCTCTTGCTAAAGTTGAATAAGAATGCTAATTAACTGTTTAGTTCTGAACAGTGCCATAGGGTTATTGCCTTCATCAGTTAGATAAATGAATAGACATTTTAAAGTCAGCTGGATTCTTTAAACTTAAAAGTTTAATTGCATTCTTCATAATTTTATATTCTACAAAAGCTTTGGACGTTTATTTATTATGGTAAGAAAGAAAACTCTTGGAAATTATCCAAAATCAGGCTTTGCTATAGTCACTGCAATCCATTTGGCATCATCTGTATTAAAAAGAAAAAAAAAAGGAAGTAACACTTCATGGCAGTATGGTGGATAGAATGATTAAGACAGTTATAATCCTGATTGTGTGTTATTGATCCAGGGATATTACTGATCCCATGAAGGGGACATTGGTAGTGTTTCTGACTGTTGAACATAGTGGACGCGTATTATCAATGCCTTTTTGAGGTTCAATCATTTGATTGTTAATCATATTTTATGTAGAAACAACTATGGAATTAATTGGGGGATGTTTAAGAAAACCTTATTTTTACTTTCTAAAGAGATTTATAAATGTGTTTTAAAATTTTGTATTTTAAGTATAAAAACATTAGTTCACTTGCCAGCAGATTTAGGGTTTTTATAATCTCAAAAAGGTGGAGAACAAATAAAACTGTTCATAATTTCATTTGACTTGCTTGGATTATGATGACAAATTCTATGTTATTAGTAACAAATTGAAAGGGATATGTAAAATGTTTATATGCACTATATATATTATGATATTTATTAAATATATACATTGTCATAAGAAAATATATATACTA
>NW_004624769.1:11619190-11698784 GCF_000247695.1 Heterocephalus glaber
AGTATCAGATTGTTCCATCTCATTTCCCTTTGGGGTTGCTGTAGGTGATCTGGAAGTCTGTTTTTGAGGCTTGTTTATGTGTCATCTCATTTCCACTGGGGGTGGTGGTGGTGGTGGAGGTGCTTCTGGCGCCCATGCGGCTAACCTTCTCTGCCCTAGGAGCTTGGCATGGCAGTGGGGGAGCTTCCTTCTGGGTGCTAGGACCGGCTGAGCTTCGGAAACAGAGTATATAATACTCTCTAGTATAATATCTTCCAAAATGTTCTGGATTTGTGTATAATAAAAACACTTAGGTGATGAGGGTATCTTGATTTGATATGCTTTTAAATATTACTTTTAAGTCTTATGAGCTACTGATGTTCTTTTCCTGATCTTAGAGGAAGTAAGAGGTCCTTAAAATTGGAAAATACATCTCTTGTTCTTTACACTGCTTTTAACAAACTATGTGACAGTTTAGGTCACATAGCATTTGAAAAATAACTACATACTCTCTGACAGGTGACAATCTTTTAAGCTTAGTAATATACAGCAGAGTATTGAACATAATATATATTATGCTTCACTTTCCCTTAGACTATCAAATGAAATCAGAGGTAGCAGAGATGACCACTTTAGCTTTTCACATAAACTTGGCTGTTCTGTTTCTTTTATTTTCTAAAGCCTTTTGTTTGGTGCATTTACACTCATCTTGTGACAAGGCATAACATTTATTTCCTGACACTCTTGGAATTCCAACAAATTAAAGCAAATATAGATATGATCATCCTGAAAGACATCTGTTGGTACTATTATTATCTTAGTGTTTGCCAGCTATAAATATTGCCTAGAGTTCTTCCCATGTGATCTGAAGAAATATTTCTAATTGTTGATAATGATTATAATTAAAGTTCTAATTGTTCAAATCCATTCTCTTAAGTTTTGGGCTATATGTGCTTTGATAGGCTGATTGCTTTCTGAAAACCTGACTTTCTTACTGTTTGTGTACACTGCTTTTCCCCACAAATCGTGAGTTGACAGAACCTCCTGGTATGAGACAGGCTACCTTTTCCCCCTCTAGAGAAAAGAAAAGATTAGGGAAATTAGAAACTAATATTGAGCTCTATCTCAGAGAAAGAAAAAGAAAATAAATTGTGAGAGGGACAAAGAATGAGAAAGTGGATCAGGAGCTAATGCAGGTAAAGAAAGGAGCAGTAAAAGCTACTGTAGGAAGCATTATTCTTGTCTTTTGTGTCACAAAGCTATTTGATCTATTTTGTGGGTAAAAAATCTATTTCTGACTTCCATTTTGATAAGGTAACCCCTGAGAGTTTCACCAATCCACCTCTGGCATGGCTTTTTTTCTTGGTCTTGACTGAGCTACAGGAACCTTTAGCTGAAAATTGACAGGTATGAGATGCCTCTAGATTCCTTTCTGTCTTTCCGATCTCTGAGGAAAGAAAGTGTTGCCAGGTGTCCTCCTCCTCCAACAACGCCAATCCTCCCTCAGTCTCTTCCTCCTCCCCCATTTTGTTCTTTTTCATTTTGGTCTACAAAGACTTCCTCTTTCCTCTCGATTTCAAAGGCACTTAAATAAAATTTCAAAGAAGTTTGTAGAAAAACAAAAATAAGGGAGGGAAGAGTGTTTCAGACAACTTTTACTTTTGGATTTTAACAAAACAGACCTCTTTTGAAGAGAGGTGTTCACAGATGGCTTCTGACAAGTGTGGATGTGAGAAACCAAAACTCAGTGAGAAATAAAATAATATTACATACTAATAAATTATTCTGACAGTCCTCAACACATCTTCCCACATAGCCTTGTAATTTTTCTTGACATTTCCTCACTATGTAGAATAGTGTAGTGTAGCAATAGGGCTAGGTCACCCTTGCGCTTCAGGATGTGTATGTTCTCTAGTGTATGGGATCCCACTGCTGTCCAGAGCTGATCGTTTTGCTGCTAAATATCATCCAGTTGATTTTTTAGCTATGCTAGGCTACTATCATAACAATGTTCTTTCATTTCCTTGGAGATAGGAAATTGCTGCTAAAATACCCCAGAATGTCCTAGCGTTTTTCTTTTATTTTGTTTTTCATGATAAAAGCGTTTCATATATATTTTTAAATAAATGTTTTAAAAAGAAGACATAAAAGAAAAATATTAAATTGCATTTAATTCAAGCATGTGTAGAATTTTTATATTTTTATATTTTTATTTTTTCATGTGTAGATTTTTGAAGGTCATAATCATCCATGCTTATATAACCACATGCAATATTGCATATCGTGTATAGTATGTATATATCATTTGGATTTACTTCTACTATAATGTTACATGCATTAATAAAAATCACCATGCTATGTACAAATAGAAAACCATAAGGTCTATCACAATATTACATGGGCATATAATACTCAACAATGTCATTAATTACATACTAACTTAGCCAAAAATCTGATAAAAAACTATGGTAGAGTTTCACACATAAATGGCTAAGATACTAAGTACTAAAATAAATGTAGAAATTTACCCTTAAAAATTAACTGAGGGTTTTCAAACTCTTGTACCTGTCTGTGGGGAAGGTTGTAGCTTCTGAGTTCCCTAAAGTGGTGGAAAAGGCTTAATTAAAATCAGAGGGCAGGTTGTAACATCAAGTGTGTATGGGTATAGATCACAGTTCTGGGCAGCGGGACCTTTCACCTAAGTGGTCTTCAATTCTGGTGCAGAATTTTGTGTGTTTGGTGCGTACTGTAGTTCTTTCAAGTTTGTGGTTGTAGTAGGTATTTTATCAAAATTATGTTTGACCAAATGTACTGTGTCTTCTTTAATTAACTTCCATAGTACCATGGAAATATTTTATGAGGCTTTCTCCTCTTTACCTGCAGCTTTGTTGATCAGCTGAAGATTTTTCACATTGTGAGGATGTTTGAAAACAACTAAACCATATCCCACAACCACTAATAGGAACCACCTCTGCAGGATTGGGCTAAGGAAATCTTCACATACAGATAATTTTCCTTCGTACACACTTTGTTGTGGATTTTGAACCAGGCCATTGAAAAACATTTCTGATTTGTTATGTTGGATGGGTTTTCTTTTGCATTTCAAACAAATGTAGAAATATGTAATGAGCAATAAAAATAGGTTACACAATCTGTGAAGGATGATACATGCAATGAATTGAGGGGTTGGTAGGTGATTAATGAAAGCACGGGTGGGCATTTTATGTATTCATGTCTCTTGGGTCAGCTAAGTGCAGTTTTCTCCTTTTCCCTTGTGTTTCTGGTGAGAAAATTGTGTATAAGATCATTCAAAATTCACATTTTGCTCCAAACAGCCCCAAAATATATCAGTTATATTGGAGCAAGTTCGTGTTTCAAAACAAGCATTGTAACTAGATTGATAGTATGTATGTTCTAGACATATATATTATCCACATTTTATTTAATTATGTATTTATGTGTGACACTTTTACTCTCTCAGTGGTTTTCTTACCCTGTACATGGACAAAGTAAAAAACAAATTTTTCTGTTGTTCCTACAAAACTGGTACAATAAACCTTGGGCACAGAGGCTCATTTTTTAAAAAAATTTCTTTATTTAAAAATGACAGAGCAGTAAGACTGACATTCTTTGGTTACAAGAATATATTTACAACCTACTTAATTTAAATATTTCCATATTACTTTTCAAAAGGCTGTAAAAACCATGCTTATGCCAATCATATTTGAGAATATTAGCCCTTGAACTTTCACCAGTATATGTTAGCATTTCAAAAATATTTTGAAGTCTAATAAATAACCAACATCTCATTATTACATTAATGTGCATTTACCTGAATAGTAGATTGGGGGAAAATGTTTTCAGACTTTCAATTGTGACTTTTTTTTGTTTCTCTGTGATTTCATATCCTATCCTTGCTCATCTTTCTGGTAATTCCTTTTGTTACTAATTTATAAGTGCCATTATATATTAAAAGTAATCTTTTGCGAGTCATATATCTTACAATTATTTCTCTAGTTTATAATTATAAACTAGTTTTGCTTAGCTATTTTGAAAATACATTAATGATTATATAGTCAACTATAGCTTTTCCTATTCTGATTCATTTGATTTCAATTTAAATTATTGTATATGTTTTTCAGTTCAAGTGTGTGGTTTTCTACCAGCTTGACAAGTAAATTATGTCCTTTCTGATTTTGGAAAGTATCTTAATAACTTAGTCTTTCAGTAGTTGATACATATCATTCTGCTATTCTTTCATTTCCAATGGTAGAGTTCAAAGTCCATTAATAAATAGAATTATTTTTAATTTGTAAGTTATTTCTTTTACTCTGAGAGAAATGTTATGATTTTTTTCCACAGTCTTTTTCTTTTATCAATTGATCAGTAAGTCCTTGGAATCTAGATGTAAATTCTCTTATCAGTCTTACCTGGAACTTAGGGAGGTCTTTCTCCTGGAATATTTATTCAGCTTAGCAGCATTAGATATTCATTATAGCTTCAATTTCATCTATACCTTTTTCTCCTCTGGAATTTATATTATTCAAATATAAAGCTCCTAAATCTTCCACTTCTTGTCCAGTCTTGATTTCTCTGTCCACGGCCCAGCCAAGATGTTAAAATGCCCCAAATTCATTTAATGAAGAATTGTATTCAGAAGCCTAGGAAAGAGAGCCAATGATACTCATGTCTTTGACATGGCGTTGCTTAGACATACTCAGTGGAGAGAACTTAGAAATATCCGTGTGTGTGTGTGTGTGTGTGTGTGTGTGTGCGTGTGTGTGTGTGAAATGGACCTCAAAATGTATCTTTAGTGAGGTACAAAAAGGACTGTGTGAGTCTTCTCTGCTGCTAGGCCAGATGGAAAAACCTGCCCCACCCAAATGCGTACCCTTGATGAAAGCCACATTCCTGGACCGACCATCTCAGGAGGAGTAGAGAGTCCTGAGGACATGGGATAAGTTTGAAAGGCCCTATTCTCCAAAGCTTCCCTTGCAATTGGCCAAGGCTTTAAAGCATTTTGATTTTTCCCTTTTCTCACTCCTCACAACCAACCTCTACATGTGTTGATTCCTTAAAAATATCTCACTCATCAAACTCTTAGTGTCTGTTTCCAGAGAATTTGTGAATTTTTAGACATATGTAAATATATAAATGTGACATGAAACCTGTATTCACATTATTATAATAATATTAATATTTTTATTTAATAAGCATATGAATAACATGTATGTAATATATTTATATTATATTACATATAAATATAAAAATATATATTTACTTTAATTTTATACTTATCTATATGCTTGTAAACTATGGGTTCACAATAATATGTATCTTTTCATATTTCAGCTTCTTTCACATAGAATGCCTTCTTATATTTACTGATTTGATCAGTAACCTTATATGTCATTAGTATGCCAACCTCACAACCATCTTTCATTCAACTTTATAGACATTCACTTCACTCCATGGATGTGTCAGCCTTCCCCTACACTGCCCTGCTGCTTTGTCGCCAACAAAATGAAAAGTGGAGCATATGGATCCACTTCACCACTATTTTGACTTCTCAGTCTTTGCTATGCTAATGGGGAAGTAGTTATAATTAACTGCATTTTTAAGTTACATCTCCCTTAAGACTAATGAATTAGAATATTTTTCCATTTGCTCATTGGCCACTTGTATATTTTGTCTATAAGGTGTTTGATTAAGTCTTACACATTCTTTAGATTGTTAAAATTATTATTTTTATTATTACATTGTATGAATTCTTTAGTCTCTGCAAATCATTTATCAGATATATATAGTAAAAATACTTTATCCTACTCATTGGATTACATATTCATTTTCTGAAACGTCTTTGATAAGCAGATATTTTTATTTTGATAGAATATAATTTGTTCTTATTTAACATTGCATTTTTTAAATTATATAAGCAATTTTACTCCCATGTTTGAAGATACCTATATTTTCTCGGAGAATCTTTATAGTTTTGACTTTTTTTTTTGCGGTACCTGGTATCAAAATCAGGACCCTGGCTTGCGAGGCAGGCGCGGTGCCACTGAGCCAAATCCCCAGCCTATAGTTTTGACTTTTATGTCTATGAACTATTCTAACTAATTTTTATGGATGGTATGAGGCAAAGGTCAATGCTTAATTGTTTACAGATAGATTTCTAATTGTTCCAGAATCGTTTGGTGAAAATAATTCTGTTTCATCCACTGAGTTCCAGAGTTTGTTAGAAATCAACTGTTAATAAGTATTTGATAATTTTTCAGAAATATTACGGATTTTCATTTCTATATGAACAGAGACCATACTTACGTGCTGTCAGTACTTTAAAATTTACAAAATATTGTTAATTGGCCAATATGTGTTGTCTATTTGTGAAGTTATATTACATATGAAAAGAACGTACATTCAGTGCTTCTTGAATATTGAGTTCTATAAAATCTATTTAAATTAACTTGGTTGATAGTATTATTTAATGCCATTGAATTTTTTTCTGCTGATTTTATTAGTCCCCCCCCCCCGTGGAGATCAGATGACAAGAATAAGGCCTAATTAGTCTCCTTGGAGAGCCGTGAGAAGAGGGCGTGCAAACGCACTAACACGTTGCAGGGAAAAGTAGAAGCACCTGAAGTTAAGTTGTTTACCCGGAGAAGTAACATGGAGGGTGGGAGACAGATGAATCCTGTGGAATCCTAATTGCTCATGCCCGTGTCTGAGTGAATAAAGCCAAGGTACTCCAGTCGAAGGGAGATATGAGCCCCCTGGCCTCCCACATTTTAACTTGTTTCAGTGTCTTTTTTTCATCTCTGTCACCTCCTCAGGTTCGAGCTCAGCTTGTAGACTGGTTCCTACACAATTCTCTCCTGTATAGATTTATTTCCCCTTTTATACTGTCAGCTCCTACTTCATGTATTTTGAAGATCTTTTGTTAGGGGTATACATATTTAGGACTTTTTAAACCATGTTTGGCTGTTGCACTTTATTTCTAGTTTTACTTTTCTTGGTATCTATATTTCTTTGATAATTAAAATAGCTATTCTACCTTCCATATAGTCCTGAATGGTATTTTATTTTATTAGTACATATTTATGCTGCATCATGAATACATTCATTGTGGGTAGTTGGTACATGTACCTGTCACATCTTATTTTTCCATCACCTTCCTCCCTCCCCTATTAATGCAATCAATCTTTTACTTTTGAATTAAAATTTCCTTTATTTAGAGTACATCTTTTTAAAAAGCAGTTATTTCCTGCTTTTTTATTCACTTTGATGTTCTCTGCCTTTTGTTTGAAATGCGTAGTCCATTTTAGATTTATTATTGATAAAGTGTTTAAATATACCATCATCTTGCTACTTGTATTTTTTTATCATACAATGTGTAATACTATATATACAATTTGTCAAAAACAATACAACCACACCCAGTTATAAACAAATTTTTGAAATTCCATGAATATCTCTGAGATTATATATTACTATGAAACAGCTCCCCAAGGAAATGAAGTTTTGATAGTTTTTTAAATATGAGAATATTAACCTAGTATGTAAATAGATACCTGTATTTTTTCTTGAAACCTCTTTGAGATTATGTAATTTCCCAGAACATGAACTCATTTCTAATATTGTAGGACATTTGTGATCGTCGTTATGTCCTGAGTTCAATCCCCAGTACCTCAAAAAAAAAAATTGACGCTTCAAAATTATTTTTTATAAAAGCAACATATGTAACCGAAGTGGTTCCCTTTCACTGTATCAGTGATTTCCCTGTGTCATTGTATCAGCATTTTCTACTATAAATTATTAAATATATCATGTTTTTCTTTCCTTTTTCTTTATACACAGAGCAATGTCTGAAGGATAGCCTACAGAATGAAACTGTTGGTCTTGTCCAAAGAGTATTTTTTGTGTGTTTGTGTGCATATCATATATTTATGTGATGTAAAAGTTCTGTCCTGCTGCTAACAGTCTAAAGAAACATCACAAAAAATATCACTGATGTTTAATGTCACCATTAAACTTTTAAAGAAATATCCACCTAAACCCATTGTCTTTAAGAAATTATTAAAAGAACAATCTGAATGTGTGAGAAATGAACAATACATCTGAGATGGGAGGTAAGTACCTTATCTAGATTATTTCCCCATGAATGCATTTTACTTTTGTTGAAAAATTTGTAGTATGACAGATCAATTTTTGGTTTTTTTCAATACCAGAGATCGAACTCAGGACCTTGCGTTTGCAGGCATGGTGCCACTGAGTTAAATCACCAGCCCAGTTCAAATTTTTATCAAGCTTGCAATGTCACTGATATACCATTGTAGTATAAAATTATCACAGCAATTGTGTGGATAAAGTTTGTATCATCTAAAATGAACTTACTGATTGATGAAAATTTTCAGAATTGTGAATATTCATTTCTAGACAATTTTGATCTTCACAAGGGACAAACAGGATGAATATCTCATTTAATATATATTTATTTTTAAGGAAGTATTTATCTGAAATGACTATTATCACATTCCCCTGCTTAGTTTATGAGAATCTACAATTAATAGGAAGTTATTAGCTCAGGTATTCCACATCTTAAAGATAATTTTTAATGAAAAGAATCAATGAGCCTCATATGATAAAGCAATATGTTGCTACAAATACTTAAGCATCTGGTCCTTAATTTTGCCATTAGGCATTCACTATTTTGCTGGATTTCTGAAAGTATAAAATGTATTTAAGATGCTGCAAAGTATTTTGACTTGCTTTTGCATAGCTGACACTGAAATATAGCTCACATTTTTAAATAACACACATAATTAACTTTAGCAGAGATAAGGCAGCAGTATAAACTGATGGACCTTAAGTGACTAGATTTAGCTTTAGCAATTGGTTTAAATTTGTGGATTTTACATAACATTTGTAACATATAATTAATTGTCTCACTGAAAAGCAATTCTTCTCTTTTAGTTTGTGTCTAGCCCATTTTCCTATACATAGTTTAGACATCTTTGAGCCATATAAAAGGAAACCCTTGACAGTTATTTCTTGCCTGGAATGAAGGAGCAGCATGTTGTTAGTATACTACGTGGACCTCAAAATTGTATGAAATTTCTCAGAATGGCTGGAGTGAACACAGATTTTACATGTCAAATTATACATATGGAACTTATTAGTGTCTTTGAGACTTGTATATTGATGAAAAACAAAGAAATTATCAGTATTAATGTGTGTTATTTTGTTAAATATCCCCTAAAGCCAAATTCCAATTCATTTCCTATTACTCTGAATTCACTATACTGAAAGCTGTTTGTATCCCCCAAGATTAAAGCATAAGAAGTATGTTGTCTCAGCATTTTAACCAAGCCTTGAAAAAGGCAAAAGCTCGAAAGAATTTAAAAGGAAAACAAGAGATCACATGGAGTCGTATTTCTCCTTTAATTTGAACATCCTATAATATGTATAGATTTGAGGGATTTTTAAACTGACATTTATAGTTAAATATATTTATTTTTAAAAATTGATGGATAATAACCTCCCACAAATAAGATTGTTCATTGTAGAAAAAGAAGTGCTGCAGACACATGGCTCAAAGTTCACCTGGAAAGCTATTTCTTTGCTTTCAGTATCGTCACTCAGAGGCACCAACTTGTCACATCTTTGTCATCAACAGAGGCAAAGAGCACACACACAGGATATCATTCCTGACAGAGGGTCTTTTTTATAAGACTCTTTTATTTCCAACCAAGATATATCACTTTCACCCCGACCATGTCTACATTATTTCATACAGAAAATCTGAAATCTCTCCTTCCGTGGATATTCATGCTAAGTTTTGCAAACAAGGGCAATTGTGCACACATACATGCAAATACATAGAGAAAAAGGCAGTACAATGCACAGAAAATGTGCCTGTCATTTTCAAATATTATTTTAATGTTAACCTAAATAGTTTAAACATCGGGTTATTTTCCACAGTATAATATTTCTGGTGTAAGAAATTCATGAGTATTCAGTGAATATTTTTAAAAATGATAAAATATAACCAAAAGCAAACATCATCTTGTGGGAAAGAACACCAAATCATAGACTAGATGAGACTAACATATAAACCCCCTGCTAAATCAGAATTCAAAGCAGGTATTTTATTAGTAAGTTCTAAGTAATAACTCACTATTACATTAAAAATCAAATCAAATGAATCCAAAGACACTTTCCTTTTATTAACTATGGCACCCATCGACTATTTTAGAACACTAAATATGCTAGATTGCAGTCACTTACATTTAGGTTTTTTTTTTATTTGACTTAATTTTATTTTCAACAATTTAGTAGCCAAAATTATTGCCATTTTAGAAATAAATAACGTGACTGCAGGAAGTTAAACATTTTCAAATACCAGACTGCTGGTAAATGCCAAGGACAAGGTAGGAAACCCTTCTTGTTCTGCAGTACTTTGGCCCCTCTTTTCTCCTTCATGAGAAGTCTCATATTTCTGACATTGTCCCTAACTGTTCAAAACCACTGAACCAAATTCTCAAATATATTTTACAAATATCTTCTAATAAGTATATAAGGGACTAGAAATAGACATGTGAAGAACAGGTAATATATTTTTAAAATGTATTTATAATTTGCTTTTTTCTGAAATAATCTTAAGATATCTCAAAGGACATTTTTATACCTGATTTTCTCCCTGTTCTCAGTGTAAATAATGGTTGCAAAAGATAAATCCAAAAGGGACGCCGCCTGCCTCGCAAGGTCCCGAGTTTGATCCCTGGTACCAAAAAAAAAAAAAAACCAAACAAACAAAAGGGACGAGTATGTTACACTGATTCAAATGAATTAATGTAGCACCCATTATATTCTTGGTATTATTGATTATAATTTCAATTAATTTAATTAATTCCACTTGGCTTTAAAATCACCCCTGGAAGTTTCAATAAAATTAGAATTCAGATCACTACTACTTCTAACACATCAGAAGGGTATAGATCTTAATAGTGTAAAGTGTTTTCTTATCTCTCTTCTTGAAAATTTAAAAAGCTGTGACTCATTTGCATGAGTAAAATCCATTTATTCTGTGATTCTCAAAGTATGGTCCCTGGGTCAGGAATGTCAGCATTATGGTAGATGTTTTTAGAAATGCAAATTTTTGGCTCATCTCAAACCTACTGAGTTAGAACCTGGGTGTAGAGCTCAGAAATCTGCGCTTTAAGAAGCTGCCAGGTGAAGGGCCAGGGATTTAGCTCAGTGGTTTCGCCACCTGCTGCTCAAGCGCAAGGACCCGAGTTTGATCCCCAGTACCAAAAAAAAAAAAAAAGAAAAAGAAAAAAAAAAAGAAGCTGCCAGGTGACTGATTTCTGCTGAATCCTGAGGATCATTGTAACAAACCAAGGCTATCTAGGCAGAAGCATTTTTTAGGCTTTATGAGAAGGCAAGGAGGTAAGTGTATTCCTGTTGACTACTGAACATTGAAATCAGGGAAATGGAATTGTGTTTCTTTACTACATCTGTTTTTATAACTACATAAAAACGAGTTGCCAAAATAGGTTCTTTTATATTTCTGCCAGTATTGTCTACTCAGCTTGGAAAAGTTTTTGAAGAACAAAATCAGCCTTGTGTGGGTACACTGGGTGCACACTCTCTGTCCCTTTTCTGTCATGGTACATATAGATATTTTTTAAAGAGTCACTTTCCTCGAATTTTGGAAATATAAATTATTAATAATAATAAATGTTTTTTCCAGGAAGACTAAATTTAATCTTTTGCTGTAGTATTTTATAGCTTTGCCAAAGATAAATACAGTGGACCCTCAAGTCAGACTGGCCTGACATACGAACAATTTGGGCTGATTAGGTTAATGGAAGATTCATCTGCCTCTTGTTATCTGTAGTATGTACCCAGGTAAATATCCAGATCTGAGCTGTATTGACTTACAACCAACCCTCAGGAACCGATTGAGTTCATAAGTCAAGGGTTCACTGTATATCAAAAAAGTTTGTTTTATATGGTACATATAAAAATTCCTTCTTTATCTGTTGCTTATAAGCATTTACAGTTGAAATATAGTTTTTAAAGGCAAATTTTTAAAAAACCTCTGAGATTAGAAAATATTTAATATATGTAGTTATTTGTGACATATTGTAGCATATTCATATCTACAAGTATACCTATACTAAGTATGCAAGTTATGATCAATTTTTGTACTCAACTATTAATGCTGCACTTAGGCATTCTAGCTTTAATGATGTATATCTAGCCACAAGTCTATATTTCAGAGAAAAATTGTCAGCTTAGATGTTTAAAAACTGTATATAACATGGAAGTAGTTTAAAATGCTATTTGACTTTTAGAGAAGGTAACTATTTTTGTTATTCATTTCAAAAACATTTAAATGATAGAGAAAACCCATGAACATCTATAAGCCTGCCTGGTAGTCATTTTATCTGTAAAGATGAAAATGGTAAGTGCACTTAAAAGTTACCTTTGGTATTTTCAAAGTCTGCAGAAGATTTTACTTTGCATATGGCATATCTTTGCTTCTCATATGCTTCAAAGGATTAAACACCAAAGTCCTCTATTAAAGGCAGCTTTTTCTATGATTTTGATATTGGTCTGGATATTTTTGATAGAAATTTTGATCAGGATGACATCAGAAGCTATAAAGAGAAATAAGATTATTGCTGCACTCCTACATAGTATTTAAAAGGAATGTGTATACATTTCTTCATCTTATATAAAATGTAAGTATAGGCAACATTAAGAAGCATTTCTATATCTAGTCTCTTTGTTTTCCCTATTCTACCACTCTCTCATTTGAAACCAACATTACACTGGCTAAATGTAAAAATGACTGATTCTTTTACAAAATAAAATTTGAAACTTGACTGGCATTCTGATTGGAGGTGAATAAGTAGGACTACAATTAAAGAGTGTTAGGTTCAGAACAGGTGTAGATTTCTTCCCCATAATCTATTAAATGGCAGTGAATAGCCATCAGCTGACCAAGAATTCTAACTAGTTTCTGCCGTAAACTAAAAGCAAATCATGGAAACACAAGTATGTTCAAAAAATGAGAAAAATATATTCTTATTTTAGTTTCTTTCCAAATGTGCTAAAAAGTGCTCCTGCCCCTGATTCTAACTTAAGATAGTCCTCTTAAATCAAATGATTCTGTTAACAGAATATCTACTTGTCCTACGAGAGGTCATTCTCAGAATTATCTAATAATCAGATATCAAACACTAAATGTCCAACTTCCTATTTCCCACAATTTTCTTTCAGAATAATATAATAATTTTAGTTTTGACTGTGATGAACTCTTTTATAAATCAGAACCATACATTTGTGAGCTGAATTACTAGGGAACAGAGAAAAAACTTTTCTATGTTCCCTCCTATCAGTGGGTATTAATTAGTTTTGAATATTATTTAGTTTTGAATAGGAAACAATCTTAGTGAAGACTATTAAATATGAGACAAACTGCTTCTAATTCCAAACACATATAAATTGTAAATACACGTATACTCATGTATGCGTATCACACACACATACATTCATTCGAAACAAAAGTTAATTGCAGATTTTTTTAAAGAAGGAGATGGATACTCAATTCAAATGATTTGGGGACTTTATAGATATAAACCTTAGCAGTTAAAAGTTTAAAGAGTTTACTTTTAATATTTCTGAAGGAATGTAAGTTCTCAAAAGAACTTGAGCTGGTTATCTGAAAATTAGAGCCCCTTCCAAATAGAGAGACTCAAAATACTCATTTATGAATGAGAAGAAATATTCTGTGGTTCAATTTAGGGAAACAGCACACAAGTTTACAATCTTATAATCTGGTCCCAGTAGGAGTGTGCATTGTACTCACATTTCTACTTGTTATAGGTTACCAACTAAAACTATGAGGAAAATGTACATGAAAACAATAAAACTTCTAGAGGCCTAGCAGAGGCATATGTCAAATAGTTCTGCCTAAATGTATCATTATTAGAACTGAATGATCACAATAAATAGAACAATACTAGAGCATCTTTGTACAATGAGATAATGATTTTCAAGGGGAAAGAATCTTTAAAATATTTAAAATATAAAAGAAACCACAGCAACGATATCTATAGTATGGCAATTATAAAATAAGATCAGTGTATGAAAGAAGAAGTGGTACTCTCACAAATGTTGTGGATGCCCTTAGAAGAAAAGATGCTACAGAGATGATAACTGTATAATCTCAGGATACAGCAACTAGGTGATTTGTCTGAAAACAAGGAAAAAGGTCTTAATCAGAGACAGGCTAGCACCTTGATATTAGATATTTTTCAACATCCCAAATGTGAGAAATTTTTAAAAAAATTTAAACCAGTAGTCAATGGCATTTTGTTATAACAGCCAAAACTGAGACTACACCATGTACTATCCTGGGAATAGCCAGGTCTTAAGGGAATACCTGTGTCTGCCTTCTAAAAACTATAACATTAACAAAGAAAAATAGACTCTTTGACATTATTGAGAACTTTTTATTATGTGAACAAGAAACACATTTAAAGGATAATTAAAGGCATAGACAGAACCTCAAGAGTTAACATATTAGCATAACTCATTTCTGCTTAAAAATGTAAAATTCATGCTAATAGGTTTTGAAAGAAAATAGATATTCATACTAATCATACTCAATTTAAAATAATGTAACCACTGAAATGGAACATCTGAGCACATTTGCATATATTGATACAACATTATGAATTTCAAATAAAAGATATTCTAAAGTAAATATTTTACAGCTCTATGAAACAAAATATGTATTTTTGACTTACTTGAAATAGTCCAGGAAATTAAATTTAGAATCACATGTCTTCCACTTAATATATACTACCATTACCTCTGTTATTTTTATTTTAAACTTCAGAAATGTATGTTTTTTCCATGAAGAAAGTACTCATAGTTAAGGCTATATCTTATAATCTTGTAAGTGAGGCATTATTACTTTCTCCATTTACAGACAAGCAAACTGAAACAAAGGAGTTATGTCACTTGCTTAAGACCACACATTAATGAACATCACTATGATATGTCCAAGTAGTCCCCCCAAATTACATAATCCTTAGGAAAACTGTACATTTCTAAAGTTTCATATTACTACATTTATGAAAATAATAGGCAAGAAAAGTTAAACATTCA
The DNA here is from genome assembly GCF_000247695.1 of Heterocephalus glaber. The sequence continues at coordinate 11,634,356 of NW_004624769.1, forward strand.
AAGGTCATGTTCTGATACTAAATTAAAATGTTAAAGATAATGTTGACTGTCACTATAGGTGGATTCACAGATAGAATAAACATTCAGTCATTTAAATGGGTATGAAATGCACCTACTAGACTAGAAAGAGAAGGGCAGCTTATAGTTTTTTCAGTCATTTAATTTGACTATATTAATCATGAAATACTCAAGCAAAACTCGTATCTTGTTACTCTTTTAATTCTATGATGCTAGGATCAAGACTGGAGAGACACATTTGCCATAATTGGTTTATTCATTCATTTTCAATTTGTGTTATCTTTATTGCAATGCTTAGGTATTTAACTCATTTGTATTTAATAATTCATTACTTGTTCATTATTTGTAATTGCTTTATGTATTCATTCATTTATATATTAAAAATATTTCTCAAGCTCCCATTTCTCAGATTTGGGGGCATAGGAATGAATAAGTCAACAAAAAAATCTGTCCTCATGGAGCTTACATTCTAGTGAGAATTGGCAGATGGCTATATATTTTACAATTATAATAAACAAAAGTATAGTTGATTCTCATTACTTGTGCTCATTGTGTTCTATAAAGTCCCTTGTGACACTGAGTTAGCAACTATAGTTGCTCCTAATGTAAATACAGGCTTGGATACCTAGGAACCTCTTGTTACATTTTTGTCAAATGGATAATATCAAATCTTGTTTTAGGGACATTTCTATTTATAGGCCCCTCATTTAATATACATTTGAGTCATTACCATTGAACTTCTGGACAACAGCACTGTAAGTCATGCCTGAATGAAGCTTAAATAACACACATATGATCTCTATAAGGCATGTTACTGCCTTCTTATGCTTAGGAACCCTATAGATCTTCAGCACTATGTTTGGGAGTCAATTTAAACAGCCAAATCACCAAAAAAAGAGCCCAAACGTAAAAATCACGGCACTAGAGAGATCATAAAGAACACTTGAGAGCTGAAACCAGAAGGCAGAGCACTGCCTAGTTCAATTCCAGCTGACCATGTGCATACTGGATGACTCACATTTTTTAACTACTCTGCATATAGCCATATAGATCTGCAAAAAATCCCACAAGCATTGATTTTGAAGTTTCAAATGAATTTTACCAGGTAGGAAACTTGATAGTGTGGAATCAGAATAATGAAGATCAACGATGTACTATATCATCAATACGTGCTACAGAGAAAAGAAAGCAGAATATGAAAGCTGACCAGAGAAGACCTCCGAAATGCTGGGATTTGAGTAAAACCCTGAAAGAGGTAGAGAGTCATGCAGATACCAGAGAGAAGGGGACTCCAGGCAGAAAGAATAATGACCACGGTTTTATGGTGTGTCTTTAATGTTTGAAGAAATTGTAGCCTGTATGGCTAGAGTAATGTAAAGTGAGAGAAGAGGCCAAAGAAGTAAGTTTAGAGAATAAGTCACAAATGAAATTATGTAGAAATCTTAGCACTAGTAAGGACTTTAATTCTGATTGAACTGGGAAGTCACTAGAGAGTTTGGGCCACACATGTAGAAGAATCAGACTCAACTTTTATAATATTTTTTGCAACTACTAGATTGAGAATAAACACTAGAAGAGCCTATTCCTGTAGAAGTGGACAATGGGCTATAGAAATACACTGAGATGAACCAAGTCAAAGGTGATGGTGGCTTAGACCACGACTGTCCATACAAAGGAGGTACAACATGAAGAATACTGAATATGCCTTGGTAAAATGACAAAAGATTCTCTGGTTGATTGCATATGGGGTATGCAATCAAGAAGTGAGGACTGAAGTATGAGTTCAATTATTTGACTTCAATGACCACAAGAATGGAATTTCAGTTGATTGAAGTGGGAAGGCCTGAAAAAGTAGCTTGTGGTTCAGGGTAGGTGTCCAGCAATGGCTGAGTATAAACATGTCAAGTGGCAAGATTGACATCTGAGGGGGATCTAGTTAGGCACTAAAATATATGAATAGGAAATCACTGCAAAGACTATGAATATGGATAGAATTTATTCATTAATGAATAAATCAATTACATAACTTTCATTTTAGGCCATTGTTTAAAACACGGCAAGTATTTTTAATCTTAATTTACATACTGTAGAAAGATATAGAATACAAAGAAACTGGTCTCTAATCAGACTAATGGATTTTGAATCTACTTCTGCTAGTTGTTTATCTAAAATGTTGGAGAAATCCATGTGAGAACCTGTTCTCCCCATGTAAATTGAACAAAACAATACCTTCTTTATTAGATTTATTGATGATTAAAATAGTATATAAGAATCTATATATAATAGATATCCAATAAATATAAATTCCTTCCACCATGCCATATAATTTCAGGTAAAATTTGAGTCTGCATGACTTTTAATACTTCCAAAATAAATAAGTGGATAAATGCACTCATGATTTGAAGAATCTAAGTTATCAATCACAAATGTGATTTGAGGACAATAAAACTATGTTATTGGGCTACACATTCGAATAGTTAAAGAGTGGAAAATCATGAAACATATAAACTCATTTTCTCCTTCACTCATTAAGTGATCATGATGTTCTTTTATTCTTATCCAGTGCTGCACTTTAGAATCTTTTCTAACATATGTTTTGCTGTATCAACTACCAGTAAGGTTCATAATTAAGTTAAAAATCTCCTAGCTAATGGAAGTTATTTGATAACATGAAGTGAAGCAATTTCTTGTATTAATAGTTAATAATGAAAATGCACTGACACAAACTTTAAGAAGTTCTCATATGTAAATTTTGTTCATGCGTGAAACTTCATATAGCCCTAATCTTTCAATTCATACTTTTGAATGCTTAATTCTTAGGATCCTGAAACTACTTATACAGTGTGTATTTCATTTGAAATATTACTTAGAATTCATAGATTTGATTGATTAATGCACCTAATTAAATTCAGAATTTGAAACCTGAATATCCAGTTTAGCTAAGAATATAATGGTTCAATAGAAGAAAATAAAATATATGGAGTGCGGACTATAATATGCTAAACACTTTGCATACAGAACCCTATTAACATATAATTATACTTATTTTATAGACCACAGGATTGTCTTAATGGAGATTAGGTTTATAAAATCAGGAAGTGATTGATCAGGTTTTGGACACATGTGTTTGTAGGACCAAAGATTGACTACCTCTTCTCTTTTGTACTGTTCAGGAGAACCAGGTGAAAAGTAACAAGCAGTTTTGGTCTGGGTTAAGTTATTTTACTAATTCATTTTATGTCTAAATTTTATTATCTTTAAATTTAATAACACAAAGTAGATCCCTATGATCAAGATTAGATCTAAATTCATAATAAATTGTGATAGATATTTATATCTAGTGGTAGAATGTGCAATTCACTTCGATGTTTTAAGCATAAAAATAATAGTAACAACTCACAATTTTGCAGTCACAAAACACTGAATGTGAGCATTTTTGTATGAATATAAATATGGAACACAGAGAATGGAGATGAAAGAGGAATTGGACATCAATGCACAGGACAAGAGTCCAGAAATGAGACAATTTCTGCAAATAGCTTGCAGGTGTGACGAAAGAATGCCAATTACAGAACTTGGTAAAATCTAATATTAATGATATGGTATTTCTTAATATCCATTTATTTTATCATTTAAAATGTACATTTCCTATCATGATGCACATATACCATTTAAAAATGGATTTTAGAGGGCCAGGAAATTAGTTCAGTGGTTCTGCCGGCTGCCTCGCAAGTGCAAGATTCAGAATTTGATCCCCGGTGCCAAAACAAACAAACACACAGATTTTAGTGGGAAAATAGTATTCTTTTAGAAGAACTCATTGCTGTCAAGTTTTCTAAAGCAAATCTTAGGTGAAAAAAAGTTACTTTTTTCCTATGATTTGATACTTAATGCTGACCTTTCTCTTGTAATTCTGAGTTCACACTTTTGTACCATATCAACTGGTAGTTCTTGCCCTTTTCTATGTGTTTTTGTCTCTCAAGCATAATGTGGAACACATTAATTTAACTGTTTATGTATACAGTAACTGTCTTAATGGGCTTTTAGCACACTTCAAATGGGGACTTTGTTGTATGATAGTTCTTACTTTGATATGCAGCACAGTAACTGGCAGGAAAGGAATCAATTATTACAGGGAGAAAAAGGAAAAGGAATGAAAGAAGTCAGTAACTGGTCTCCAGATACCATAATATAAGGCTGTGGTCAATCAAATGGGTGTGCAACCCCAGCATATTATGTAATTTGCATCATGGACCATCTAAACTATATTCTTCCTATTTAAATGGAAATGATTGTAATCAACAAGTACTCAAGACCAATGAAACCACAGAGTTTCATACAGCCAAGCATTCTTTCTTTTTAATTTTTTATTAATACATATTTGCAGTACATAATGATTATGCTTGTTGTGAGGAGTTGATACATGTACATAACACATCTTAATTCTTTTTTCATCCACTGCCCCACCCCTCCCTCCGTGCTTCTTCCATTTCTTGGTCCCTACCCCTGGTCCCTAACCAGCCAATTTGAAGGACATTCTGCCACCCCTCTATTCTCTCCTATATTTCCATTTCCACTGCAATTTTATTAAATATACACCTACACACTACCACCAGGATGTCCGTTATAGGTATAGCCATTTCTATTCTATTGGAGCAACAGAAAGTATCCCGCATTCTTTAGCACGGACATAATTTCTCCGTAAAAAAAAGTGTATGATTTATATTTGTATTTAAGTGAATGATAATACTGTACATAAGACAGTATTATTATATTGTTAAATTTTCACACATTGTGAGGCAGTGTTTCTCCAAGCATGTAATCTAAATGCCTGCTATCATTTTTTCAGAACGTACAGATACGTGGCTTGTCACGAGTCACTAATGATCCCTGTGTGTGCAAGAGCTTTCCCATGTTGTCAACTTTGTTAGCAGTGAGGACAAAGAACTCTCCTTTTTCAGTGGGCATTTAAAAACATCTAACTTGATTATGAATTCCACCAAATTGTGGGTGATGCCTATTATCTTTATAAAGAGTTACAAAGCATATAGATATGAAAGAAGCATTGAAGTGGAAAATACTACAATAACAAATCTTATTATAAGAAAGAACTTTTGAAATAAGTTGCCAGGAGGGTAATGACCTCAATTAAATTTTATGTGAAATAATAATTGGTGGTTTTAATAAAGGAACCCTATTGCAAGTTACATATTTGATAATATAATATTTTGGTATTATTTCCCTCTGGCTTGCATTTATATTAAATAAAAATATTTGAGATAATCAAGTAAGATTTATGATTGAAAGTAAATTTTTCTTTCACCATACTTAAATAAATTTTGAATAATTTTAAACTTAAGAGGAGAAAAATATTTTAAAACTTCCTCTAGATATTTATTCTGTCAGTCAAGGAGAAATGTTGAACAATAAAAATGTTCCATAAATATTAAAGTTACATAAGTCTAAGGTGGGAGAAATGAAAATCCACACCACTTGGAATCATTTCAGTTAGATAAACATTTGAGGTTTAGCTTGAATCACCTGGATAATTCAAACTGAAGCATGAATTTTAAAGAAAAATATTGTATTCTTCATCCTTATGAAATAATCTACTATATTTTCACATCCTTGTGCTTAGATTTTTTTTGAAACTATTATTTTATAATAGTCACACAGTTTGGAGTGTACTTCCCATGAGGCACTCACTCACACCTTTGAATTTATATAACTTTGCAATTTAAGTAGGAAAGAATTATATTTGTATCATTATAAACAAATAAAATATTTTCCTGTAAAATATTGCTGTGATACAGAGAGCTGCTGTGCCCACTTAAATGGTAAATTTAAATTAAATCTGGAAACAGCAAAACCTCAATTGTGATGTTTATTTTCTTCAGGCTTTAAAAATCTCTTGTCCTGACTTTTCTATTGCTTAATGTGAACATTATACAGGTTCAGGATGTAGCCTGCTAGCCCACAGGGCAAAGCTCAAATCTGCTAGTTTTTGTAGTATTTACGTGGCATAGTTGTTCTCAGTTGGTGTTTGGTATTGTTAACAGCAATAACAATGAGGTGGGCTTGGATGGAAATGAGCAACAATCAGTAGCAAGTATGTTTCAAGGGATGCAAGAGACATGTTAATGACCTGGTTTAGAAACACTAAATGTACACCACCTACATATAAAATAGTTTCAGAGTTGCTGACATTCACTAACTCCTGTATTTCAATTGTGTGCTACCCTGGTACATTTTTGCATCAAATTGTATTTTTTGTTTGGTTAGAATTTTGCCAGCTATATTTTAAGGAACTGCATGGCAATATTCCTAACCATAATAAGTTCCCTATGTTGCTGAATATGAATTTTCAAGCATTTAGTATACTAACAATTACAGTTTGATGAGGAGGAAGCATACCTGCTAGGATAGTCACCATTCTGGTGGTTTTACTTTGGATGCACTCCAACTTGTCGATTTCCTTCTTAAAACATGCTACCCAGAGTAATCATAATATTCTAAATATACTCTGACAAATGTAGGTTGGTGGCAAACAATTTTGTATTCTGAATATTATAAAGCTATTAAGGCTGCTTAAGGCTCTGATAACTTAATAATCACATCTTGCTACTGGTATATGGAATTTGTGGTTATTTCTAGAAGTTTTGGTCCAATCTCCAGGGATTTTAATAATCAACATTACTGCTGAATGCATCTATCAGAATTACTATGGCTATGAGCATGAGAACCAGCCAGCAGAGCTAAAAGTGTCAGAAGGTCAATTAAGAGCAATTCAAATTTCTCTCCTGGGAATTTTCTAGGATATGTTCTGCTTAGTCGTAGTCACATTAATAGAAATATCAGAAAACCACACCATTATATAACATTCTGATTAAAATCACTGAACTCAGAGATTCTGCTTTAGTGAGATGATAAATAAGCAGTCTAGAATTCATTAACATGTAGAATTGTGAAAATAGTTTCCATCTGTGTTGATTTCAGCCACCATGCACTTTTTCTTTCCATGATATAATGCCCTTCATTAAAAACAGAGGTGTCAATTGAAAATCGGGAGATGTTTTAAAATGTGACTTGTTTGGCCATAAATAAACTTATGGGATGGAGAGGTGCTTAAATCATAGTATTGGAGTGGGTTCTTTATAAAACCAGTAGTGATTGTTACCCCCATGGCTCTCTGTACACATACAAACACACACACACAGGCATACACACATACAACTGCATCTGCCCAAATTAGAGTAAAATAGATCCAGTATGCAATGGGTCACCTAGAATATTCTAGCGTTTTTTAAGTTAAATTAGACCAGGGGTTCTCAATTGAGGAATAGTGGCAACTATGAAGACATTTTTGTTCTTCAAGATTGGGAGGATATTATTGGTATGGAATTTCTAGAGCCTATGGCTGCTAATAAACATCCTACAATGTACAGGAACATCTCCACAACAAAGAACTCCCTAGCACAAAATTTCACCAGTGTGGGGCTGATTAACCCAGAACGAACACCGGAGTCTCCAGGCTGAGCATGCTGGCTGGCTCACACTAGTCTAGCTTCAAAGGGCAGCAGCTGACTAGAGAACTCTTAGAACAGATCCTATCATGAGCCAGTCATGATGTTGCTGTAGTATTCCTGACTGAACTCTTCATTAACAAGGCATAGTTTTTGTGCCAATTACTCTTATTTGAGTGGTTTGCTGTTATTTAATTGATTTTTACCAATGTGGGTTTTCCCCTTAGATTGTCATAATGAGTTGTATTATTTCTGCCTCACAATTCCTGCCAAACTTTTACACTTTAGCTTAAAAACATTCTTCTGAGGAGCATAACAACTCTTTACTTTTCCCTCTGCCTCTTTTACTCATCTCACACTGCCGCCCAAGAGCTCCAACTTTTTATGCCAACATCTACCCAAAAAAGTGAGTCTCATTTGCTTCTCTCCAGTTGGTAAACAGTAAATGTTTACTTATTGTCCTCATGATAAATAGCATGATAAAAATGTAATATAAAGGAGCAAACCCTGTGAAACCTGACCTGGACAGGTATCTCCAGATCTCTTGCTCATTTAGCCAAATATTTTCTATTCTATAGACACTGAAATTTTTAGAGTTCTCTGTACAAATTCATCATGTCTCCCATATTGGTGTCTTTATTTCAACCTGTTTGTATATTTACAGGTTTACCCTCCAACCTTGTCAACTTTCCAACTCTTGTCTCATTACCACTTCCTCTAGAAAACGTGTAATCATCCCATGTTACTTCTGTATAACCTGTGTATATTTCTATCCTTGCACTTCCCAGTTTGTTTTGGTGTAATAGCCTTTTTTGTTTGCTTCTGGATTCTATGAAGTTGTGAACTAAGTCCTGTTCATTTTTTCATTCTTTAACTGGCTAAATATAAGCTGGTAGATGATTGTCTCTTAATTAATATTAAATGACTGAATAACTAAATGAATAAGTGTCTGGATGTGTCGTGATTATTGCTAGTGCTTTAAATGGATGCAAATGTAAAATTGTGTGCTAATTTGCTTGTATAGAAATCTGTTATTTTATGTATGATTTTTATGTGATAATCAGTTAAAAGTTCAGTTTTTTCTTTACTAATCTGCTGTTCAGATAGATGCAGATTTTTCAGTGTTCAAAGATACATGTCTTAGTTACTTTTCTTATTACTGAGATAAAATTCTCAACACCCACAGTTAAAGGAAGAAAGGTTTATTTTAGCTCACAGTTTGTAGAGGTTTCAGTTCATAGTTGGTTGCTCCAAGGCAGGGTGGCATGGCAGAGGGCCACTGTAGAAGAGACACAGTTCACGGCGGGCATACAGCAGCAAAGCAGTGAAATAGTGAAGCAGCAAGTGATGGTAACAGCCTTCTTTCTCTTCCTTATAGGCTCGCTCTAAGTACTCAGGGTGGGTATCACTCACACCCAGGGTGGATCTTCCCATTATCCACGACCAGAACTATGTCAGACCAATCAGTGGACTAATTTAATAATCACATTTCCTTAACCCCAGCATCAAACACTCTAGTTCCAGCCACCTCTGGAAAGTCCCACCTATGATCACATGAGCCTTTCAGGGGAACAGCTAGACACAAGTCATAAAAATATGTAAATGTTGAATGATAAAATCTGTTTCTAGGTACTAATAGGCTATAAATTTCACATTTCCCTCTATGGGCTAGGACATGTCTGAATATAGAAGAAGAATGTTGATAGATAATAACAGCTAATGTTGAGCAACAACAATAAATCAAGTGCTATACTAAAGAAGTATATATGTCACCTCTGAAGGACTATAATTTTTCCTAGTCAAAATATTTTTACATACATATGGGGAAACTGAGGCACAGTGTAATTATATAATTTCTTCCAGAATTGTCTCAGTATGTATGTAAAAAAGCAGACATTTAACAGGTTCAATATCTTCAACTCTGAACCAGTTTACCAGTTTTCTGGTTTAACTACAAACTTTAATTACTAAAGATTTAACTTAAAATTCAAATTTTATTTCTCCGTAATTACTCCATAGGCATGATGAAAAGGGTTAGTATACATAAAGCATGTATTAAGTCCACAATGCAAGTTGTCTATGTGAATTATTAAGATCTGAGATGGCTGGGTGTAGTGGTACACACTTGTAATTCCAGCTGTTAGGAGGCTGAGGTAGGAAGATTACAAGTTTAAACCCAGCCTAGGCAATTTAAAAACTTGGCGAAACACTCTGTCAAGATAAAATTCTTTTTAAAAACCTGGGAAACGGCTCAGTGTGACAACCCTGGGTTCAGGAGGAAAAAAATCTGAGATAATGTAACTATCTTGAATCAGTTTTCCATCATTAATGAAGGATTGAAGGAAGTAAGCTCCCTCTTTCCAACTCTAAGGATTCTGATAAAGATAAAATATGCATGACCATTTTGAAAAAAAATCCTTCAATCAACAAATAGAAACTAACATTGAACATACCCTGCTTCCCCCAAAATAAAACCTAATCAAAAAATAAACCAGATGTAATGAACAGCTGGTTATTTCCATGGTGATGGCCAGTGTCATGCAGATTATATCTCACTGTTCTCTTGCTCAGCGGCTATTTTGGAATAGCAGATAAGGCAAGGATAGGCTGACTGGGGCCAGCATTTTTTATCTTATTTTTGGAGAAACACATGAATACATGAATTCATTTAATCATTAAAATATCATATTAATCATTTCTCAGAATTAAAGAAAAAAGTGAGAAGCAGCGACTGATTATTTTAAGGCTGGAAAAGAATATAGGACAAAGAAAGTGGTTGACAATGGCATTCAATTATTTCTACACAAGACATAGTGGGTTGATAAGCTTGTTTTAAAGGGCAGACCTTATAGACGCAGCTAGTCTCCAAGATAGCTGGTCTGCTAATAGGCTCTGAGGTCCTCTGAGGGTGTCTTTTAAAAATAAATGAAGCAATTTTTAAATTTTTTTTCCAATACTACTGGGCAGGCTTTTAATCACTAAATGGAGAAAATCATCTTTGGTTTTGGTTTTGGTTTTGAGACACAACTGCACTTTTTCTGAATTAAGTCCAAATTCCTTTAAAAACTTCAGATACATTTCCTAAACTGATGAGCTGGAAAAAAATTGTTGCTTTAATTTAGTGGGCTGGCCTGCCCCTGCTATAAAAATCCCGCACTTATGGAGCTCAAGTTTACCTCAAGGATTACTTTTACTACAGTCCCCACAGAAGGAAGTGAGAAAATGGGCACTCAATGCATTTCAAAGCAGGAATTTGCAAGCTGACTTAAGAACTGTAAATTAAAGAGCACTGTGCAGTTAACTATGCATCTGTCAAGATGCACTCTCCCAAGGCTTGCTCCACAGATTCTTACCAGGATTCTGCTGAGGTTTGCCAGGAGTGTTTCTGTCAGACCTCACTCAGGAAAGCAGTTTTGGATCTGCATTTAGCAGTAAAGCTATCACTCTCCACTTAAGTGGAATTGTTGTTGACTCTGATGACTACCTAACTGACAACAAAGTGGTTCTCTTTCCTGGATGGAGAAAGAGAAGTCTGTGAAATTGATTGAGAGGCCTGCTTATAGCTGCATTAGGCAGTGGTTTCCTCAGCTGCCACAGGCTTAACTTGCCATGGTGGGCAGCATGCTCCAGTGAGACATCAGTAGTGACATCAGATCACTGCTGCCCTGGGCTGGTGGCCGCGCTGATGAGCTTTTCCTTTCCACCTTTGATTCTGAGCTTGAGATCTTTAGGTATCTTTCAAATACTTGAGTCTAAACTTAATATACACTATCTGTGTTGAAGAAGGATGGCTGGTTTCATGATTTGAACTTTTTCGAGATTGAAACAACGTACTTTAACTAAAAAACAATAAATTTTCCTTAGCACTGCTTTTTTTTTATTCAATAAAAAATTGTACTGAAATACTTATTTAAGCTATGATTGTCTATGTTGTCTTTTATAGCTGGTAAACCCTGCCAACCTTCTTTCCACTGCTGCTGTCTTTCAATTTGACTGCAATTCAGGGACACATCTTCTGTACTGTGATCCCCTGTCATAGCTTTCTCCTTGGGAGAAGACTTTCATCCACGGGAGTAACCTCTTTCCACTTGCCCTCCTAACTTGTTCTTTTTTTTTTTTATGTATCTTTCTGAGAAATCTCCCTCTAATTTCCCCATATTATGACTTTTTATACATTTTTATCGGTGTGTGTGGGTAACACATAAGGGCATCATGCATCGTGGGAAGCTGTACAAGTATATTACACCTCTTGATTCTTGGTTCTTTTTTCATTTCTTTCCCCTCCTTTCCCTCCTTCTAGCTCCATATCTTGGCCCCCTTATCTGTTGCAAAAGATTTATCTCCCTAGTTTCTATTATCTTTCTTTCATTTTGCTCTTTATGTTTTGGGTTTCCCATATAAGAGAAACCACACAATGTTTAAGCTTGTGTGTCTGATTTATTTCACATAGCATTATCACCTCAATGTCTCTGTATCCATTTTCCTACAAATGACTCAACTTTATCCTTCTCCATGGCAGACTAGTACTCCATTGTGTGCACACATTACGTTTTATTTTCTATTCCTTTGTTGATAGCTGTTCCCAAGATTTAGCTATCACAAGTTGTGCTGGTATAATCACGGGTATGCATGTATCACTGTAATATGATGTTTTTAACTCTTTTGGCAAGATACCTAAATGAGAAATAGCTGGATCAAGTGATCCACAATATTATTTTACAATAGCATATATATTATACCCTAACTTAACTTTCTTCAAAGAAATATATACAGATCTTGATTCTTACTGGGCACCATTAAAAATATTTGTATTATGAAAATTTTCAAACATTTGCACAATAAAGAGAATGAGGAACCCTTTATACCCTCGGAAATTTCATGTTACCATACTTGCTTCTTATTCACCCTTTCCAATACCTCTTTTTTGCTAACACATCTTAAAAAATCTTAGACATCTTACTAATTTCCTTCCACGTGGTTCAATGTGACCTCTGAGAAAATGGAGATTTTTCTTTCATAACATTACATTTAGAATATGTTCTTAGGAGTGGGATGTTGTTGTTCATTTGTTTGTCTGCTGTGGATGTAACCCAGGGCCTCACAATGCTAGACCAGTGTTCTACCACTGAGCCATAGTCCTGTCCCTCTTCCTATCCTCTAACTCAGATCATCTTCAATTTCCTTCATTGTACTGAAAACATTACTTTATAGCTGGTCTATTTGTATTATGTTCCAAGTTAGGTCCACAAATTACATTTGGTTGTTATGTTTCTTAAATCCCATTTAATTTAGAGAAGTTCCTTACTTCTCTGTTTTTTTTTTCTCATGCCATTAACTTACTGAAGAAACCAGCTCAGTTATTCTATAAACTTGCACACATTTTGAATTTGTGTTGTTTCTTGGTAGTGTTATTTAACTCATTTCTCACTGTCTTATAATTTTTATATAGTGGAAAACAACACTGCATTTTCAGTTGAACTTAAGGTCAACATTTTTGGTCAAGAATACCTTTCCATTTTATAAGCTTAAGAGTGAGGCAGAGCTTATCATCCAAAAATCAAATTCATGAATTCCAACCAGTAATATTTAATATCCTTATTTAATCATTAAATGTGTCTCCTATATCTGTGGCAATATTTTGCAGTTATTAGAATTAAAAAATGTGTGTGTGTAAATATAAATAAGTACTTTTTTCTATATTTAGAGAAATAAATTGGCTCTGAACTTCCTTCATGCCTGTTTGTGAGAAGAGAAAAAGGTCATCATCAGATGATTCATTCATTCATTTATTCATGTATGTAATATCATGTATTGGGTTTTTACCTTGGGTCAGGAATTGTGTTAAGAGCTAAAAATAAAAAGGCAAATGACAATGAGTTTTAGATACAGGAAACTACTATTATATGATAGTGAAGTTCATTATTATGGAACTTGTTTCTCAGGGACCAAGAGAAGTAGGATTATATATAACATTATGTTAAAAGAAAGAAATAAAAGATATCTGCTTAACCTGTATATGTGCACAAGCATACTAACAAAATAGGAAATAAATCACAATTATAATCTTTATCACAATTATAATCTTCATTTCTGCACCTGGTTACTAAACCCTACCTGGTATTTATAAGTACTTTCTTCTACAACCCATTTTGCATTTCTTTGACCTTCAGCAAGCATATTTGGAGGTCTTTGTTCTTTAGGGGGCGGGGGGTGGTGGTGGTAAATACTTTCATTGCTGAAGGTTCTGAGTCCTTTTTCTTCCTCAATTGGATTGTTACAGTTTCCCATAGAGCTCAATGGCAGGGCATAGAAATACTGCCTAGGGAATGTCCTAAAGAATTCTTCAAATTCCAAACATATGCTTCCTTACCTCTACTGTGGAGTAGTAGTCCAATTTCCCCCTTGGTGATCTGGATCAATCATCCCTTCCAATATCATAACTCCTCTTTTAGCTTGTTGACTCAGGAAGCATGAAGACCTTAAAATAGCCGAGAGGGCAGGGAGTCTTAGCCTATAGTTGAGTGTAATCCTTGTTGTGCCTCTTGGTACAAGCCTCCCCTCTTTGGAACTACTAAGCTAGCAAAGCTTCCTGGGAACAGGGGGCAAAATTTTGCTAGGGGTAACAAGGTATAATGGTGAGAGGGACCATTTCCATTAACATCACTTGATTCCTGGACCCATGAATCCTGGTCGTAGGAGAAACAATGCAATATAGTGGACACTGATCCAGAGCCTATACAGGCTTCTCAGAACATTGCCCCCATCTTGCAATGGTATAGCTACCCGGTTGGTGCTGTAATTGCATCTTCCAAAGGGCATTTCAAGTGAGGGTCAGGGGGTGCCAGAGCCAATAATTTTGGTGCCAAAACACCATCCAAAACAATAAAAAAAGAAACCAGAACTAGTTAGGAGGTGATCTCAATGGATTGCATCAGTCATATTAGTCTGTCCAACTTACCTCATGCAGGAATGGCAAACTAATGCTTGTAGGCTCCAGCAGCTCACAGACAGCACCTGCTGATTCTTCATGATCTGCACTTCCAGGATAGCTGTTAGCATTAGTCATTACAGCCTTGCCTTCAGTCTATGATTTTTTTCAGCATGTATGTACATACTTGTCATTTTTGATAATCAGATGAATTCCCACATAATTTTCATTCATTGAAGAAATTGAAAGCTAAAATGTAGCTCATAGCGTACTTATTTGAACCTTGACCATTGGCACAGGGCCATTGCCATCTGTTAGAAGGGGGAACCTTTGTGAATTCATGTGTACTTGCCATATGGGCTAGCTGTGTCACTGCCTGGATCCTGAGACTGCTCCTGGATAATTCATCTAATCCTAGGGTCCTTTTAATATTATTTATTTATTAACACTACACTGGGCCAATATCATGATGGCTAAAAATTAAACATATAAATATGATTGTTGCTGTACTGCAATCAGAAGGTTGCTAATTTTGACCCATGATTAAAAGACTTTGACCCTAGAGAATATGATATGAGAACAAAAATCATAAAATTTGTAGAGAAATTGCTGTGAAGGTGAATGTGAGCCAAGGTAAAGGACAAGAGGAAATGATAAATGAATGATTGAAAAAGTATTCAAATCCCTAGCAAAGAGATAAAACCTAGAGGAATATAGTTAAGTGACAAATGTATAAAGATTAGAGTTGCTACTATAGATAAGGAAAATCCTGGGAGAAAGGATAAGTAGAAGAGACTACAAATTGTAGAACATTTGTTGTTAACTAAAATACATAGTTTATAAAATGTAGAAATATTAGAAATAATAAGAGAAAATACAATTAATTAAAATCATGGTTTCAGGTCAGGTTATTAAATGTTCATCACTGTTTTCACTTTAGCTTTTTTTGGTAGCAGGAATCGAACCCAGGCTCTCTTGCTTGCTGGGCAGGCACTGTACTGCTGAGCTACATCCCTGGCCCAAGACAGGATTCTGGTTTATTTATATATTTTTTTGGTACGGGGATCAAACTCAGGACCTTGGGCTTGAGAGGCAGGCGGTGGAACCATTAATATAAATCCCCAGCCTGTTCATCACTATTTTCATGCAGCCTGATTTACATTTTCCCTAAGATGATTGTATTAAAATCTAAATGGTGTCAGTAATCAAAAATCATAATAAGGAAGTATTGCATTTTTACACGTTTCTCAAAATCTACACACTGAAACTCTTATTCAGCCTGTGGATGAAAATAAAATTTTTAATCCAAACTTTGTCTCAAATTAAATTGATACTTCAGTGTGGAAGTTACCATTTATCAAAGTTGAAAGTTTTCTCCATGTTATTTCCTCCTTTTTTGCTTGTTTTTGTTTTATTTTTCTCTTGTGGTAAAATACACAAAACATAACATTTACTGCTTTACCCCTTTCAAAGTCCACAGCTCAATGGTGTCAAATACATTTATAGTGTTATGCATCCAAAATGGAGATCCACTTCTACAACAATTTTCATCTTATAAAATTGACACTATACACAATAAATGAAACAATAATTCCCATTTCCTCCTCTTCTTGGTAACTACCACTTTACTTTCTGTCTCTATAGTATTGATTACTCTAAGTATCTCAGATGAGTTGAATTGTAATGTTTTTCTTTTTTTGTGCCTGGCCATTTTCAGTTAGCCTAATATCCTAAAGGTCTATGTTACAGCATATATCATAATTTCCTTCCTTATTAAGACTGAACCCACTCTATGTATATAGTGTGCCATGAACATTAATGTACAAATATCTCTTCAAGATCCTGCTTTCAATTCTTTGAGTATATACCCAGAAGTAGAATTGATGGATTGCATAGATTCTATTTTTAATTTTTTGAAGAATCTTCATAGTATTTTTCATAGTAGCTGTAGGATTTTATACTCTCAGCAATAGTATACAAGCATTCTGATTTGTCCGCATTGTTACTAACACTGGATTTCCTCCCTTCTTCTCCCTCACCTCCTTTCTAATAGCCATACTAAATGAGTGTCAGGAGAATCTCACTGTAGGTTTTGCTTGTATTTTCCTAACGATTATTGATTGATCATGTGCTTAATGTGTATTTGTATGCCTTTGGAGAAAATATTTGCCCAAGTACTTTGTCTGTTTCTTATTAGGTTGTTTATTTTTGTTGTTGAATTTTATGATTTTTCTGTATATTTGTAGAAATTAATACTAAATTGGTCATGATGTACAACCATTTAACTTAATCTGTAGGCTTTTCTTATTCTTTTAATATTATTTTGATGGAGAATTTAAAAAATTAATCTCATGATTTACAGTTTGTTTTTTTCTTTATTGCCTATGCCTTTGATATCATTTCCAAAAAGTTGTTTGCAAAACCTTTTGCCTTATGCTTCTTCTAAGATTTTTTAGATTTGTTTTAGAACTCACTTTTAAGTCTTCAGTACACTTGAGTTAATTTTTGTTTAGTGTCACATCAAAGTCCAAACTCTCTTTCTCTCTCTTTCTTTCTTTCTTTCTTTCTTTCTTTCTTTCTTTCTTTCTTTCTTTCTTTCTTTCTTTCTTTCCTTCCTTCCTTCCTCCCTTCTTTCTTTCTTTCTTTCTTTCTTTCTCTCTTTCTCTTTTCTTTCTCCCTCTCTCTTCCTTTCTTTTCCTTCATTCCTTCCTTCCTTCTTTCTTTTCCATATTGATATCCAGTTTTCAAAGCACCATTTCTTAACAAGAATTATCTTTTCTCTGTTAAATATTTTCAGCAACCCTTACTAAAATTATTTGATAATATTTCCAGTACTTATTTCTGAGTACTTTATTCTGTTCCATTGTTATATATGTCTGCATTCTTGTCAATACACATTATTTCAGTTTCAGTAGCATTGCAATTAAGTTTTGAAATCAGGAAATTTGTGCTTTTGTGCTTTTCCAAGACTGTTTTGACTATTTTTGTTTTCTTGAGATCACATGCAGATTTTAGGATTGTTTTCTCAATTTCTGGAAAGATCACTGGATTTTGATGGGGATTACACTGACTCTTTTGATTGTTTGAGTAGTATTGATATTTTAACATTTTTACATGTTCCAATTTATGGGCATGGGATTTGTTTCCATATATTTATGTCTTCAATTTCTTTCAGCAATTTTTTATGTTTCATTGTACAATTTTTTTCACTTATTTGGTTAACATCTTAATATATCATTTTTAATGCTAGTATAAATAAAATTATTCCTATATTTTCCTTTTCACGTTGTTCACTGGTAGTATATAGAATGCAACTTATTTGTTTGTTGATTTTATTACTACTTTTTTGAATTTATATAATAGCTTTAACAGTTTATGTATCTATGTCCAGTCTTTAGGATTTTCCACATATATGAACATCAAATCACATGTAAACAGAAATACTTCTATTTTTACCTTTCCAGTTTGGATGCTATTGTTTTTGTTTATGTTTTTTTGTTTTGTTTTTGCTTAATTGCTCTCCCTAGAATTTCTAATACTGTGTTTCACAGAAGTGGTAAAAGTGCAACTCTCCTCTGGTTCTTGGTTTTAGAGGCTTTCAGTCTTTCATAATTAATTTTGATATTTCTTGTGAGTTTTCTATACATAACCTTTATTATATTGCTGTAGTTTTCTTCTATTCCTAGTTTAAGTATATTGTTATGTAAAGATTTAGAATTTTGTTGAGTATTTTTCTTCAATTGATATGATGGTGTGTGTTTTCTTCTTCTGTTAGTATCATTGGTATATTACATTGTTGAATAACACTTGCATTTCAGGAATAAATCTCACTTGATTATGGAGTATTATCCTTTTTAATGTAGTGTTGCATTTGGTTTGCTGGTATTTTGTTGAGAATTCTTGCATGGATATTAATAGGGGATATTAATATGGTTTTGTTGTAGTATTTGACTAGCTCTGGCATCAGGGTAATACTATTCTTGTAAAATGGCTTAAGGTTTTATCCTCTTTAATTTTTTGTTGAAATTTTTGAGAAGAATTAGTATTACTTCACCTCGAAGTATTTAGTAGAATCTATCAGGCCTAGGTCTTTTTTATCTGATTACTGATTCAACCTGCTTACTAACTATAGGCCTATTCAGATTTTCTATTTCTTTCTGTCGTCAGACCCAGAGTCCCTACTCCATTTTTGATGTATTGTTGAATCATGCATTTTGCTCATTCTACCAACGTTTTTGGCCTGTTAGTGCTCCAAATACATGGGCTCATTGCCTTCTGGCCTCCAGAATTTCTGATGACACATCTGCTGGTAATATTATAAGGAACTCTTACATGTTGTGAGTTGCCTCTGCTTTCAAAAGTCTTTTTTTTTAAAATTTTGATCATAATGTTTTTTACTACGGGTCATTTTGAGTCAGTCTTGAATTTTTTGGCTGTTTAGATGTTTGTATTCATGAATTTCATCAAATTTCAGAAATTTTCATTCATTGTTTCCTCAAATAGTTCTTATGTCATTTCTTCTCTATTTCTGGGACTTCTACAATGCACATGTTGTTCTTCTCAATAGTGTCCCACAGGTCCCCTAGGCTGCATTTATCTTTCGTTAATCCCTTTTCTTCTTATTTGTCAGACTAGATAATTTCCATCGTCCTACCTTCAACTTTCCTGATGTTTTCCTTTAAAAAAATTTTTTTTGTTTTTGTTTTTGTTTTTGGTCTTGCTGTCTAGTCTAGCAGTAATCCTGAACTCACTATGTGATCCAGGCTGGCCTCAAACTCACAGCCATCCTCCTGCCTCAGGCTCCCATTAAAGGCGTGAAGTTTTCTTTTGCCTGCTAAAATCTGCCCATAAACCAGATTCCTGGTACTTCCTATTCTGCTATCTTCCTAGAATTTTTCAATAATTAATTTTAAAAAGATATCTGTGCAGATTTAAAACTTTAGAATGTATTTTTATAAAAATTGGATATAATTAAAATAATTCACATAGAGTCTCCAAAGAAAATCTGAGAATCTTTTAAAATATTTTCAGTAATTTTTAATAGGGCAAAGTAAATAACTAACCAGAAGGATTTGAGGGGGATAGTTGCCATTTTTCTCCATTTTCTCCTTTTACATATCTATCTGGAAATGAATAGAGCTTTGAAGATGTGTGGACCTGTGTGCTTCAAGAGCAACCACTTTGTCTTTGCTTTTCTTCTTTCTCTTTATCTGACCATTTTTATTCAGTAGGGTAAGAGAAAAATATGTAAAGAAAATGATTCTAAAAGACATCATGGTTTCCAAAGGTACACCCACAAATAGAGACAAAATATTTGCTTTTATACCTCATTCACATTTGAATAACTATTTGGAGAAAGGCCTACAGCACCTCAGTGTAAATCAGTTTAAACCATGCAGTATGAACATTGCATGTTTGGTTACTAGGATTTGAGATCTTATTTCTGTATTAGTTATTTTTCTCTCATTGCTGAGACAAAATATCCGACACCCAAAGTTAAAGGGGAGGGTTTATTGGGCTTACAGTTCTAGAGGTTTCAGGCTATAATCAGCTCCTCCAAGACAGAGTAGCACACAGCAGAGAGATGTCACAGAGGAGAGACAGTTCATTGCAGGCAAAACCAGCAAAAGCAACAAGGGAGCATAACCTCTTTCTGCTCCATTTATCTTATCCAGACTACTTAGGGCAGGTAGCACTCACACAGTTCTAGACTTCTTGAGCCTAGCATTGCACCATGAATCAATTCCAGCCTCACACACTCTAAATACAGCTACCTTTGAAAAAGCCCCACCTATGACCACATGAGGCTTTGGGGGGACATCTAGACACAAGCCCTAACAATTTATCACTAGAGGTATGAATGCCAGAGAGGTAAGATTGCTAAAGCGAAGATATTTTAATAAACTATTTACATTTTATTGAGATACTCCAATTGTTTCTTAGAGTAGGGATACAGTTGTTAATGGTTTGGTGTTAGTGTTTGTGACACTATTTTGCCATTTTAGAAGATGAATAAAATCCAACACAAGAACTGTACATAATTGTGGAAAATAGTGTCAAGATAATTATAAAATCCTATGTGGTAAGATATATATTTCAATTTTTAAAGTTTTAATACAAGTAGTAACCCTAAAAGCGGATCTTGAAAGGGATGTAAAAATTGACATTTATTTCATGCACTTAGAAAAAAATAATGCTTTGCTGAATTCTTTTTCAAATGTTGGTGGAATTGCTAGGAGCTTCACTTTTAGTAAAATAGGCATAGTTTCAGTTCTCATAAAGGTTACATTCATGAGAGAAAAATATAAAATAAACAAGTATTATACATCATAATGTTAGGTCCTGATAAGTACTATGAAGAAAACACTACCCACTAATTACACTTTAAAAATAGGAATTTGAGTCATATTTCAGGAAGGATGATTGGGAAGGTTTTCTGAGGATGTAATAATGAAAGGAAGAAAAAAACTATATAAATAGAGAATTGAGCATTCCAGAGAATGAGAGCTGCAAATGTAGATAGAGCCATAGAAATAGAACATGCATGGTATATTACAGAAGCATGAAAAATATCAATAAATTACATGGAAATGGACCATCAAGGAGAAAAAGTATTATCTTCTGTCACTTATTGCAAGGTTCTTGGCTGAGATACCTAAATGAAAGTCAGATTAACAAGAAGAAAGCATGTCAAATTTATTTCATATAAGGTTTAAGTGACATGGGCACATTTAGAAAAAAAGACTGATGGTTGTCTATTAATGAGCTATAAGAGTTCTTTATATATTCTGGTCATAGGTTATATGTATTATAAACATGGTCTGTTTAAGGACTACTTTTGATTTTCTTAATTATGTCATTTAAAGTTCTAAATTTTGATGGAATCTCATTTATCAATTTTTTTCTTTTACACATCATGTTTTTTACATCCTAGGAAATTCTTGCCTACCCTAAATTTATAAACATCTTCCCCTATAATTTCTTCTTAAAGTTTTACAGTTTTAGTTTTTCATATTTAGGTTCATAGATCTTTTCAAGTTATTTTTATGTATGGAAATAAAGGGTTGAGGTTAATTTTTTACATACAATACCAGGTGTTCTAATACCATTTGGTGAAAACATTATCTTTTCCTGAGTTTTTTTGAACTGAATTTATGTTCTATAAAATGCTAATGTTAATAATCTTTCAAAACTCAGTGGACCATATATGTGTGGTTCTATTTCTAGATTCTCTGTTTTATTCCAATGATCTATATGTCTTTCCTTACACTAACAGTGCCTTGATTACTGTAGCTTTAGAGGAAGTATTAAAATTAGGTAATAAATGTCTTCCAACACTGTTTTTTTTTTTTCTTTTTACTTTTCTAGGTCCTTTGTACTCCTACATAACTTTTAAATTTCAAATCCAATTCTTCATTTATAGTAAGTATACACAGACCTGAATTTTTATATATACCTTGTGTTTTCTAATCCTGCTAAATTCAAATACAAGTTCTAGGGGCTCCTAGATATTGCTTAGTATTTTCTCTGTAGATGATCATTACATCTACACATCTTTACTTCTTTACAGAAGTAAAGATTTTACTTCTACCTTGCCAATCCTATCCTAATTCTTTCATTTTATTGCCAGACTATTTTGGTTTGAGCCTGTGTTTCAAAGTTTAATTGACAGATGAAGAGTAGACATATCTGCCCTTGTTCCCCACCTTAGAGAGAAAGCATTTCTTCTCCATTCATAAAAGGCATTTTTGATGGAAGTATGGAGTACATGGCTTATCTGTTGAGAAGGTTCTGTTCTACTTCTAGTCTCCTGATAGCGCTTACCATGAACAGCTGTAGAATTTAGTTCAGTACTTTTTCTCCAACTAGTGACAGGATCATATGGCTTTTTCCTTTCCTCTGTTAAAATGATGACTTTTGGGGGTGGATCTTCCAATGCTGGACCAACACTGCCATCCCTATAATAAAATCACTTTCTACATCCTGCCAGATCTGACTTCTAATAGTTTGTTTTGTTAAAAAATTTTTATCTATGTTTATACTTTTTTCTTCTACTATCTTTATCCAGTTTTAGGATTAGCACAATGTTGATTTCCTAAAATGAGGGGAGAAATGTTCCTTCTTTTTTCAGCTTTAAATGTTTGACATAATTTATCAGTTAAAATGTATATGAGCCTGTCGTTGTCATATAGGGTTTCAAGCTAGGAATATACTTTCTTTAATAGGTACTATTCAAATTTTATATTTCCTCCAGAGTCAGTTTCATTAATTTGTCTTCCAAGGTACTGCTTAGATGTTGTCAAATTTATTTCAAAAAAGATTTTTGTAATATGCTTTCTATATCCTTTTAAATTCTGTAAAATCTGTGGTAATGTCTTCTAGATCTTGATATTGTAATTTTAAAAATGTATAATTGGTATTGTGTAATAGGAAGAAAAGGTCTAAAGGAGTAGGGGAAGTGGGAGGGGTAGGGGAAAGTAAAGAAGGAAAGGAAAAATTATGAGAAATGGAAACAAAGTCTTTGTAAATAGAGCAGGATGGAGGGGGTAAAGGGAGGGCAGGGGAAGGGGAAAAAATGGGAACCAAGATACACATGTAAAGGTAAAAGATCCCAATGATTAATGTAACTATTTTATACCTAAAATGTGCAAGTAAACTTAATGAAAAAAAAAAGTAATACAAGAAATTTCTAAAAAAAAAAAAAAAAAGACTCATGGAACAGGGAGATGTATCTATTTTAATAAATGGTTATGATGAAACATAAATGTAGGACAGAAGTGTATAGTGTAGTGGTAATGAACTGGAGAAATCTAAGCAGCCTGTTTAGCTTCTTGGTGTCACTGTGTGGCACTGATTCCTTTTGGGTATAAGGTACAACATTTGCCACATGAGGTCTTCAGGGGAGAAGGGAGAAAGTCTGTGTGACTTTCCTAGTTTCTATGGCCTGTTTAATGGGAGAAAGGAGCAAAGAAAGGCCAGAGAGACCTTACAACTTCTGCTGTTTTCCTAATTTACACGGTGCCGTATTTGAGGGTAGTATTTCGTCTATTCCATCTGAGTAAAAAAGGAAATAGGAAATAGGGAATGCCGCTGGAGCCATAATCAAGGGCTGGATAATGTGAGACTTTTTTTTTTTCAAAGAAAACTAGTGTTAAAAGGTACTTCTACTGGAAGGGCTAAAATATAGAAAGACAAGTAAACAAAAACAAGAAATGTATCTTCAGAAAATTTCAAGCAATTCACTATAACTTTGTTGTGTAGGTTAATAGGAAACCATTAAGAAAGCACAATGTGTAGATGTGCTTGGGCTTGGCTATTGAGGAGAATAAATAAAGTCCAGGCCTTTTAAGCAGCTAGGAGGAGGAGCCATTTGAGGAGTGAGAGGAGAAAGTCCTGAATCACATTTGTGTTCAGTGGATGGACTGTTAGTGGCATGGAGTATTATTTAAATAGGAGTAGCAGTGGAGGCCAGAAAACCAGCCTGGACTACATAGTCAAACAAAGGAGCAGAAAGATGATATTAAAGTGTTACACACATAATTTCCTCACTAAACCACACCATGAAGTCTGGAAGAGTAAAATTCATATCCTTCAGTGTCAGTTCCTTACATTAAAAAAAGGAAAAGTGCTCAATATACACTAGAGAAGTTTGGTTGATTTAATTTGAAATGTAGACTTACTAAAGGAAAGATGGAGAAAGCCTTTATATAATTAGAAAATTTATTAGTATAAAATGAGTAAATGTCTGCTAGAACATACACATTGGTAGATGAAGAAAATATTCTAAAACCTTGGAAAAGAGCACAATGTACAGGAGGTTCTGCCCAAACTGGTTCAAACTGACAATAAATGATTATAATGAAATTTATATGGCCTTGGAGCTGAATCCTGACACTTAGAAGTTAGAGTTGTTCAAGGTAACAGAGGCAATGAATTTCTGGTTACTTTCTCAACTGTAAGGATCGTAAGCTTCTGGGAGAAGAGTTGCTGGTCACTGTAATATGTCAAATAATTCTACATGGCTTGATGGCTTTACACAAGGCCTGTTTCATTCCTCCAGGCAGAGTAAAAACCACTTAGAAACATTTCATGGAAGAGTAACACAAATAATTAAGTTATAATATTGCTAAATGACAGTTTAAAAATTCTTAAAAATCTTATCAGAAATGAAAAAACTTCTAGGACTGGCTTGAGATGATATAAACTTTATTCAGATTAAGTTGAGTAAAATAAGAGATAATGGCATGAAATTAAGTAAACATGCTGTCCTTGGAGTTGTGGATCATTGAACATACAGATGGGAGCTTGAAAAATCACTATTACTTTGGAAGATTTAATTATAAATATATGCTACTAAATGTTCTGGGAGAAAATTCTTTAGAACATAAAATAATGAACAAGTTCAAACTTTTTAAATGTTTCCTTGAAGTGCTATAACAGAAATGTTCATGTTGCAGAAGAGAATATTTTCTCTTAGTTGGCTATCAATGAGTCAAGGCAAATCATTGGGATGAAAGTTTAAAATGCTCTGGAGGCAGGCATGGCGGTGCATGCATAGAATCCCAGCACTCAGTAGGCTGAGGCAGGAGGATCATGATGATTTCAAGACCTGTGTGGCCTACAGAGTGAGATGGTGTCTCAAAAAACCTCTAAATAAACAAAAATAAAATCTCTGGAAGTTAAGTTTTGCTAACAATGTAGAGCCAGAAGTGCATCTCAAATTATCCATTTCAAAAGGAACAAATCAAAGCAAAATAAGGTTCTGAAGAGATAGAAAACTAGTGAAATGACATTTAAATTTGGGGTTTCTAATGTTTCTCACTAACTTTCTCCAGTCTCTTCATTTCATTTAGAGATTAGTACATGGTTGACTAGATTGAGTGATGTAAGAAAACAAATAAAATTATGAATTACTTCTTCTTAGAAATAAATTGAAAATAATGGGTTTATTCTGGGTGGAAGGTGAGCTCTTTGTAATTAATGCCAATAACATTAGAGCATTAACAAAAATATTGTGTGTGCACATTTCTTAATAATGACACATTGTAAATATTTATACTCAGGTTGGTTTTAGACTAATATAGTAAATTCATATCAAACCAGCATAATTGTCTCCACCAGAATTTATTGAAAGCCCAGCAGCAAAACTTCTACCATTGGAGGTGAGGAGGTAAAAATTTTCTTAGGCTATTTTTTAAAACTAGACCAGAAGTAATGTTAATTTCCCGAGTCCAACTCTACACTTCTGAATTTTCCTTTGCTCCAGCCATAGCTGAATATCTAAATTCTTTGACACATTTCCACAGAGCTGGCCAGTGATTAAGCCTCATATGCATACAAAAAGATGAATTTCTCCTCTATTTTTCCCATTTTCAAAAATGAGCAAGTAAAAGCCAGACATTCTAAGAAAGCCATAAGAATGACCTGAAAAATTAAGACAATGACTATAGCACAAAAATGTGGCTACGGAGGAAAGAACAGCAATGAAAGGAGCAGAAAACTTGTATTGAGGACTCTGAATGGTCTGAGCTTGTTCTCTCTTGCATTAACTGATATACCATAGTGTTGTGGGTACTGTAGAGACAGGAGACCTCTGGGAAGGGTACATAAGACTGCTTCTTACCCATAGCAATAGCTAGACACAGTGTCAGCACTTCCTCACCAATTCCTTAAATCCTGAATCTCCAGAGGTTGATGCAAAGAGGGCCAAGTGGCACCTGCACACACAATGGCATGAGGTATAGGAGAGGAACTGCAATATTAGAAAAAATTTTAATGGACTCTAAGCCTGCCTGACATTTGCATTAGAATGAGTCGATACTGTCTTGTCATCCTGGAGAGTAAACAAAACTGGCCAATTCCAAAGGGAGACTCTCTTCCAAAGCTTTTTTCTATTCAAAAATATCTGACAAGATAATCTAAATGACAGCAACCCCGTTCCTTTACTTATAAGATGTGTAGAAATATGAGACATTTTGAAAATTGTTCTTAAGCACTGGGTAAACTAAGAAAAATGTGAAAAGTCAGTACGTGCACAAAAGAATAAAAGGATGTTATGAAAAACAGACAATCAGAAAAGGTCTTAGCAACTTAGCAAAACCCTGTGTCAAAATAAAATAGAATAAAATAAAATAAAACAAAACAAAACAAAACAAAACAAAACAGATCTGGGAATGTAGTTCAGTGCAAAGGCCCTAGATTAAATTCCAGTTTTCAAAAAAAGAAACCAACAAGAAGATTAAACAAGGAGATCCAACATTTAACATTCTACTAGTATCAGTTCCACAAAGAAATTTCAGAGACAATAAAAATGGAAATGTTATAAAATAAATAACACCAGAGTACTTCACAGTTTAAGAAAGATGTATATCTTCAAACTCTCCTGCCAAATAAAATAAAAGCTTCCCAGCTGAAATGTATACTAGTACAATTTTAGAAGAATAAGAGGACAGAAAGAGTAAACAAAGTGCCTAGAAATTTTAGGAAGATGGAAAGCTATTCAAATAGTCTTAGTCCAAATTTGAAATGTATCAGCTCAAATTAGAATGGGAAGTTTACTGAGATTTAAGAAATATGATGGAATGTATTTCAAACAGAACACATGAGGATACAAAAGATAATACAATAGTAACCTGATGTTTTTTATCCTCAGGAGAAAAAAGGGTCAATTTTATATATTTTTAAAATAATAGATGCAAAATAAATATATTAATTAATAAAACCATGCCAATAATTCATAGTACAAATATGAGAAAATTATTTCCAGTGACTTAAGGGAGGAAATGTGACCCAAACCCATCTGAACTATCTCCCTTGGAATTGTAGAATTTTCTTAGAGAAGCTCACTTACCTTAGCCCTCAATTTACCTTCATAGTGAACAATTTTCATATAGTAAAAATGATATTAATGCTGCTTAATAATTTTCAATGTTTTAAATCAATTTATAAGCAATTTTACTATCATGGTATAAAACAGTGCAAATGTTATTAAACATTATGGTGTAAAAATTAAAAGCTGCTTCTACAAGTAGGGAAAAAAGTGGAAGGAAAATCAAGAAAACTATTTCTTCATTTCAAAGAGTAGTCTTGACTGCATGAAAGGAAATTTTAAATATTGTGTTAAAATCTGTCAGTAAAACAGTAGAAGTTTAGCATAACAAAAATGAGGTGGATAGGAAGGAAAAAAATTAGCTACTTCTTATCATTCATAGCAGAAACAATATATAAAGATAAATATTATTGACTCAAGAAATTACCTAAAGATGTGGGAGTAACTACCAGAAGAGCTAGAAGGAAAACTAGTTAAAAGTGGTTGCTTCTGGGAACCAGCACTAGGGATCAGTAAGGATGCAGCAGGGACCATCATTTTTCATTATACTTCTGTACTACTATTATTAAAATGCCTATGTGTAACAATATATTAGCAATGTAAAATTATTCATTCTGTAAAAAATTTTTTAAAAGACAGAGAATCTTAATTATAACATTTCCCTTATGTTATTGGAATGAGGTCATCCCTTAAAAAATCAGCTTCATAAAAGCTTAGAAAAATTTTAACTCTGTATTTATATTTTAATTTGAATACAATGTTACTGATCTTAGGGGTTTTACTCACTATAGTTAAAAAAAAGCGTATGTTAGCTTGCAATGTGTGATCTAGATGTTCTGAGTAGTCTAACATATTTAATAATAATAATAATTTAGAATTTATTTTCTGAAATTAACTTGATTCACTTCATTTTCTCTAACAATAACCTGATAAACCATTATTACTTGACCTATCAATGTGTAATTTTATAAGCATTTAGTGAGAAAATAAGCATGATTTTATAAATTTCTGTATTGCCTTTCTTATCTTTTTCTTGTATTAAAACTTTTATTTCTGCCTACTAGTTCCAGTGACTTTTATAATGGTGATGTTCAGCCTAATCCAAAGGGCAATTTACACTTAACCTTTTTTTAAAGAATTCCCTAAGCAGGATGTCTCAGAAGCTCATTTACAATTCTTACTAGAGACAACAGACTACAGCTTGTCTACAAAATTGGCTTTATGAATTGTAACCACAGGAGTAGACAGTAAAGGTTTGCATTTATTGCATCTTGGCAAAAGAATTATACCTCAAACAGCTTTCCCTGGTGTCCAGTCAAATAGAATCCGGGGTGAGGAAATTACTGACCTTTTTCTACTGAGCTGCCATGAACCTCAGGCAAAGAGGCACTTTGCTGAGGAAGGGCAAGAAAAATAATTTTTGTGTCTTTTCCTGATCTATAAAGAAGTCTCTGTCTCTGTCGATTTTTCTTGCTTTCCTCTCTCTCTCTCTCCTCATTAGTCATCTCTCTATGTTTCTATGTGTATAATATATACTGTATGTCTGTGTGAGTGTGATATGTGGCCCTGATGGAATAAATTAATACACAACATAAGGTGAGAGTATTTCTTAAAACTTCCTGATGTGACTCACAGAACCACTGGAAGTTCATTCTACAACCACTCCCTAATAGACACTTTGTAGATACCCCCAAATCCTAATGTGGGAGTGATATTGTCTCTGTCCCAAAAGAATTACTACTTGAATTCAAAATTGTATTGAGAAAGCAGACAAAACTATGGGATCCTGAGACATTATAGGTGCATAATAAACATTTAATACAGTATGGAGTTAAGTGCAGCTCGGCATAGTCTTCAGAACCCACCGCAAAGCAAATATTAAATAAAACATGATAATTTGAGGCATTAGACAATTAATTTCTATTGAAGGTTAATGGAGAATTTTTTCAGTGTAATATTAAATTTGATTTTGAATTATAGCATAATTTACAAAGATGAAATCTAGATATCCTTTTTTATGAAAAATAAAATTCATTAAAAATAAGAATAAAAATAGTGAGTACACTACATATCATTATCTTCAAAGTAGTTACTCTGAGTACAAAACATAGGTCAAAAAGATTCTTACAAAGAAGGAAAAGATAACATAAAATTTAGATATTCTTTACCAATAAATTTTTCATTTGAGATATGTTTTCACCTATTTTATACAACTTGTTAGAAATCTTGTCTAAAGTGTGAATATTTAATATTCCAAAATTTGTAAAAAGAATACTCAGGTAAGACTATAATTTCAAACACCACAATATATTTCATCTGTCAAATTCCTTGGCAATACTATTTATATACATATAATTTATATATTTATATATATAGACATCATAGACTATATATATACATCATAGCTAGTTTATATATGATACATACACACATATATATCTAAATGTTTAAGATTTCACTGCTTATAGTTCAAACTGTAGAGACATTGTAAAAAATACTTTATTTTTCAAATTTTGTAAATTTGAAGCAGGAAAACAATTTTCAAATGATAATGCCACAGAACAAGCTAATGCATGTAAATGTGTATTATAGTCACTGACTCTATTCACTAAACACATGATTTGCTAATATACATCAAGTTGAAAGAGCATTTTCCTTTTAATAGAGATGATATCTTGCAGGAGGAGATATATTCCTGAAATAGGTGATACGCATGTTAATCTTTTAAAGATATAAACATTGCTTCAAAAGAGATAACATGAAGAATAATAGAAATAAAACTATTCTCAGGAAAGCACATTAGTTATATGCTCTCCCATGTGTAGTAAACTTACATAGTTTTGATGTCATAAAAGTTACCCAACTGTTCTCTTTTCTCTATTTATGCATGTTTTATTTTTATATTTGACATACTGGTATTAAATAAGACACATATATCGGAAGCAATATCTTCTCTTATACTTGATAAAAGCCTCTTTGTGTTGACCCAATTTTCATGCATTTATCCAAATTATATTAAATTTCTAGATTCTATATTAAAATGCCACACAGTAGACATCTTCACGTATTTTACATTGATATATTCAAACTACCATTCCAACGCAGTTTGACAGTGATGTTTGAGGGTAATCCTGGGCTGCCACGACTTGCCAGCCACAAAGTGGGAGGTGTACTCTCTGGAGGCAAGAGGGATTTGAAAAGAGACAGAGAGAGACTGAGTGAAAGAGAATACCCTTTCTCTTTATCTGAAGCCCTGTTCCTTGTTCCTAGCAGGTCCAGTAGGCACTTTCAAAGATTCCAAGTTTGGAAGAGAATGAATGTGCTTGATTTGTATTTTCTCTTTCTCATTTCTCAGTGGAGACTGGTGAATGTTTTCCTCTGTCCCCATCTGTGGAAAGTGTTAACTTTCACGTGCAGAAATTAGTGAATGTAGAATAGTTATCCTCCCTTAAGTTTTATAAAGATATTAACTTTTATGTATTAGATTTTTAAAGCATTTTCAGGGTGTGTTATTTTGAAAAGTAGAGAATTGCTTACATTGCTGTTAGTAAATTTGTGCATAGGTCAAAGTTATAAAGCATTATAAATTATCTGTAATCCCTAAAATAATATATTGGATAATCTTATTTAGCAATTGGTAGTGCCCACATGTGAAGAAATGCAAAGGCCAGTCATATATATTATCTTGACTATTGCAATAAGACAGGGTAAACTGAAGGACCCGAGTTCGATCCCTGGTACCAAAAAAAAAAAGACAGGGTAAACTGTTAATGGCATAAGTAATCTCATTTTTCTGTTATAACCTCCCAAATAGCACACTCAGAGTAGTATAACTAATTTTTACTCATTGACCATAAAAGTAATGCCAAAATCAATCAAACATGGTCAAAGTTCCCAGAGATCTCCGCACCAGGTAGCATTTTGGATTAATAATAGTTGTGATATATTTAAAACACTGCTTCTTATTTTCTACAAAGTGATACTACCCTCAGTTTACTGAAGTAAATACTAAATTTCTTTGTAGATATCAAAGACATCAGAGCAGAGAATGCCTCTTCTCTGCCTGCATATCTAAATAGTTGCTAAATTCCACACCAGGAAGAATTTTCACTTCTTTATGAAATGGAAAAGAAAACTACACACTGCAAGTTAAGACCATGTTGTGTGTAACTGACGCTTTGGAGCATGCCTCCTGGGATGGGTGAGGAGGAAATGTACAAAACTTAGTTGACACAGGTCCCCCAGAAACTTTCCTCATGTTTTAAGTACATCACATAAAGCTACTTGGCGACCGATTACCACTTTTCCACCTCTCTGGAAGGTACATTCAACAATCTAATTGCTTCTTTAAACAGAAACCTTCTCTTTAAAGTACATTTTAAGTACTGATCACATCTGTTCTTACTTCTGATAAGTTTAATTTGAATACTCACTATATTTTCTGCCTTCATGAAACTAAACTACTTACCATGTCTTCCTGTGCAAAAAAATACTATATGAAATAATGTCAGATGTAATAAAGTTAGTAAATTTATTAAAATATCCAATTTTATATAGGGGAAAATCATACACATTGTCTATAATATTTGTGTCCAAAAACGATGCCATGATTTTGTCCCTCATTACTGGGCAGTTATCCAAGTCTAAGAATTGCAGAAGCCTGTTTTAAAATTCTCTTTTAAATTCAATTTTAATAGAATGAGCTGCTAGAAATGTGCCAGGAAAACCGTTCCTTAACATTTGCCTGCAGGATTGTGACCCCTAATGCCTTTAACAGGTTGATAACTTCTGGGCAACAGAAAAGGCCTGCATTCATGAAATCTCTTAGCAGATGCACTGCTGGAGGGGAGTGCACCATGATGTCATTTGAGAGCTGCCAACAGTGAATGCTGGTATATTGTAAATTATTCCAAGTACATTAAGAGAAACTAATGACACCTTTGTTAGCTAATGTGTTTCACCTGCAAAATAACACTTGGAGTCTCAATAGATTTGGGCAGACAGGGAGAAACAAGCTGTATTTCTCCCAATTTCTTGTATGCTATTTACACAATGTGATGAATACTCTCCCAGGGAAATGCAGCTAGTCAATATATTAAGTATGTCCCAATGATTTGCTTTTCATGTTGCCACACTGAGCTGTGGAAATGTTATACTCTGGCTTCCCTGCTGTTGCTTGTATAAACAAGGATATTATATCCAAACAAAGATATTATACAGATTTATAAAATATAGAGTCTGAGAGGGGGACATTTTTATTATTATTATTATTTTGACATTTTTATTATTGAAGTAAACTTTTAAAAATGTAACTATTTTTGTGAGAATCAGACTTCAATGATTTTTTTTTTTTTACTTTTAAGGAATTATAGCATATTGTGCTTTGGGTATTTTCAGGCTGTAAGTATGTTGATAGGTAGGAGTCATCTTCCAAATTTGCATGTAAGAGTTTTACCTGTTTAAAAACCTCAGCATTTGTATTTTTTCCTTGATTGCATACTGAGTTCATGAGTTAAATTGCTTCTATAAGAAGCCATGGAAAGAGAAAAAGAAACAAAAACACATTTTCTCTATAGAAAATCCACAGAACACCTGTCCATTTCATTGGGGCTGTTTGGGTTTTTTTGTTTGTTTATTTTGTCACATTTGTTAGGATAATTTTTAGGGATTTCCATTTCAGTGAACCTCGGAATCTCCTGATAGTTGTATCTCTGATCACTGAGACCAACGAGAAGAGTTCAATTCAGAATACCATGCATGTCTTTTAGTTGTCTTTGAATTATGCTGTACTTGTGTACTGTGAACATAATTAATCAAATTTCTAAAAATCAGACCTCTTCCCCACCAATGATCTGGTGAGCACGTTCCCTTTTTCTAAGGGAATACTTCCACATAATGCAACATTAGATTATTGTTTCTCAAAAATGTACCCCCCCATCACCATTACTACTTCCTGTCATGTCATATGGATGATACAACTCCATCTGTTTTATCAGGCCTTTCTGAGATTTTTTAATTTAAATGATTGACTTCTGGTTCCTAAATCATCTGCAGAAGAAGTGATGAATACCTTGGGATCTGTCCCTTTTCACCCTTTTACTCTCAGTCATAATTACCTGAGGTCCACAGTGAATTGATTCTCATTTCAGACATAGAGTACATTGTGTAGCAGGCAGGAACTGGGAGGTCTTGTTCAGCTCTTCTATCTATATGTTGCTACAGTGCAAACAAACTTGCTCAACTTTTTGTCTCCTTTCACTGGAGAAGATGAAAACTAGAGAGGCTGATTATTTTCTACCCTAGATTTGGGTTTAAAAAGATGAAGTATTTCTCATTTCAAGCAGGCATGGGTTTTCAATCTGTCATTTTTTTCCTGTCAGCCAAGCACGTACAAAATGTGCAGTCAGCAGTGAGAGATAACAGGGATTCTGGGAATAAGAGCAATCTGTCTCATCTGGCCTTGAGTAGGGGAAGCACTATTGTGTCTCATTAAAAGGTCTTCTCCTTTCCTTCAGGTTTCTTCTAATAGTGCACAGGCAGATTGGCTATACTAATGTTGCGCTTCCACTTGTGGCTGCTGTAAACAGATTCTAACTCTATATACATGTGCACTATTTCTCTGATAGTTTTCATTTCCAGAGTGGTTGCAGCTGTTTCCAATGTTGTTACAAAATACCTTTTAACCAAGAATACTGCTGCTTCCCTGCTGTAAGCAACTGTGGATGGATATGTGATTCATCAGTTGTATTCTGACACTAAAAATATAGACTAAAACGTGAATGTGTTTTCCCTTTGATTCCATTATGGGATGCTGTACCAATTCACAGCTGGAAACAAATTAAAGTCGTTTTTCTGATAATACAAGCAAAGTGGCTTCCAAGTAAAGATCCTATTCAAATTATTCAGGATGTTTTCCTTTCAAGGAGTGTGTGACTTTATTTGCTAAATTAAATTGGTTTGCATTTAAATGTTGATAACAAAAGTTCCTACATTATTCAAGCTCTGCAAGATGATATATTTAGAGTTGCATGTGGACACCAATTGGTTGTATTTATTTATTGGTTCTGCAATTGTTCTTCTTTCCTCTCCAATAAGAGAAATACTTAAAATGATAATAATTTTTTCATTTTAATTATTAATTTTCTTATAAAATACAAGTTTAAATTAGTCTCTTTTATGCCTCTGTATGCATCACTCCTTCTCAAACACACCCTCCCCTTTCTGCTGGATGTCACATTTCTATTTCTAACTTTAAAAATTATCTGTGATTCTTTCATCACATGTGCTTGAAATACAATCAGGTAAGGCAAACACTTCCTACTCCCTAGAGAACTAAAGGCCTTTCTATGTGCTGCATATTTCTATGTTCTATTTTTCTTTTCCTCTTTAAATTAGAATAAAACCCTAAAATCAGCCACAAAGCAGGATGGATATGGCCTATCATTTCCTAAACCAATAGGTTTAAGAGCTTTACTGACATTTGGTAACACAAAACCCAAATAATGAACCTCATGTGTCCTTTAGATCTATCACGCATTTTTCCCTTTTGTTAATGGTTTCAATTTTTGCTCTTGTAGAAAACAGGGCTTATATAAAAGATTACTGGGGCCATTAAGAAGTAGTTTACCTCTCTTCTTTCCCCTCATTAGAGTAGCACTAAAAGAAAACCAGGTGAAAAGTATCTTAAACACGTCAAGCCATCAGTCCTGCTCCCCTTTCCCTTCAACCCCAACCCTCACCCATACACCCCTCCTTGGCTTGACTTGAATACTTAAGAGTTAGCCTGGTTTAATCATGAATTCAGTTGTTTCTTACTGGGATGAAGAACATGCCACCAAAAAATATGCTTCTCTGGTATACTTATTGTTTTGACTTAAAAGGATATGAAAAACGGCATATATACGATTACTCTGGGGCTGGGGATTTAGCTCAGTGGTTCCGCCACCTGCCTTGCAAGGCCAAAGACCCAAGTTTGATCCCCAGAACCAAAAAAAAATCACTCTGAATTTTCTTCTGTTTAAGAGCAGGAGACAAAAGGCCTATGAGAAATATGCCTTTCCTATTATCAGAAAGAGTCATTCTTATCTCCAAGGATAGGAGTTTGAACCCAAGGAAAGTCTGTGCTAACATTTGCTAGACTATTGCTATCTTCCTAGCCACTTTTCCATTCAAGTAACCACTCCAGCCGAAACCTTGTTTCCTTGTCACATCTTTACAATTTAATACTCTTTGTCTAACACTGTTTATAAGTGTTCAACCCTAGTTTTGGAGTCTTCATCAGCTTACAAGCTCCAATAACCTAAAACATATTTATAAAATTCTGTATGTTTCCTCATCTTAATTTTACTTGTGTTAATTAATTCTCTGATATAGCCATTAAAAAAAAACTAAGAAGGCAAAGATAAAACTTTGCCTCCAGTACATGATGCATATGGCAAGCACATAATAGATATTTTAATTGACCCATTGATGCAGAAACTTGAGTTCTTACATTTCAGGAGTCTTACCAGAGGTGATGATTTACAGGGTGTCTGTGGGCTTCTTTTGCATCCATTAGCTCATTTTCACAGTTGTCTGCTGAAAAACCTTGTTTTCTTTCCTGTTCCCACAACACAGGGATACAATTTTTTGAAGTAGTAGTACTGTTTAAAGAGTTAAAATACATATGTGATCATAGATTCATGTCTCAACTATTTCAAACTTACAACTTCTTGTTCTAAAAAAAGCAAATGCTTACATTGACATTTATTACTCTCCTTTCTAAAAGTTTGAAGGTAGTAGCTGGTTTTAAATTAAGGAAACACATGTAAACTACAATGTTTACTTTTTGAACTAGTCACATTTCACTAAACTGTTAATAACCATATGTTATATATCATCTAGTAGCCTAGGAAATGACTGGTGGCCAGGACTGGAGTTTATATCCCATTATTTTTTGGCTCCACATTCAAACAGGGCCATGTTGAAAACTCTCACATGATGCTAAATCAGTGACCCAATGAAATGTGTTGTTGAAAACATCATTCTTGTTCACAGGAGCTCTGTGTATAATTCACAATATGAATGATTACAAGTAGCATATGTGCTGGCAGTATCATACAGGAGGCCAGAATTTAATGGCCCATGGAGATTTAAATATCCATTTCCCACAAGGTGTACCTGGTAGGGCAAGCATGAGGTCCAATGACAGAAAACATCAGGAACTTGCATCACCATTACTTCTCTGTACTGGATGTAGATAGATTTATTTTATGAATCCCAGCTTCATATTTTACAGACATATTTTCTCTCTCAATTTAATCAAAGTTTCTGTATATTTACAAAATAATGATTTAATACCCTTTTTTAAACATTAAGTAATAATGTTTCAGTTACACAATATGTAACAATATACTTGTACTGTAATATCTATAAGTGGATAGGTAGCTAAAAGATTCAGGGAATCTTGTTAATTGTTAATTATGTTCTAAAGCTCTATTATACAGTAATATGAACTTGTAACAAATTAAATGTATACTTAAGATGAATAAAATGATAAGTTCAATGTTATGTGTTTTTACTAAAGCTAAAACGATTTGTAAAAAAGATTTTTAAAAACCCTATTTTCTAAAAAGTAATATTTGATAACTCCAAGTATCATAGTGTTAATAAGTACTTGACACTGTTTATATGTCCTTTTGAGTACAGCTTTGAATATATGATATAGTTTCTAAGTATCTCTCAATAATTTTGTTTAGTTGGCATTAACATTTTATGCAGGAGGAAAACATGACAATTAGACTTGATAAAAATCTCCTCCACTCTGGACAAATAAGTTGAAACTAATCAGACAAGTTTTGGAGTAAATAAAAGTGATAGCTCTGTGTACAATGCCCTACCATTTACTTTTTTGAAATAAAGGTACGCCAGTAAAGGATGAAGTGAATAAATCGCAACCTAACTTTCTCCATTCACACCTATATTTAAAATAGGGATGGATGCAGATTGAGGCAATACTTTTAAGTGAAATAGGAGACATGTGTAAATACTGAATAGTTTCTCTAGTGTGAGAAACTGAAAGTGTAAATAAGGACTAAAAGGTATAATAGATAATGTGGAATAGGAAGAAAAGGTGGAAAAAAGGGAATGGAATTAATATGAGAAAATGAAAAAATGGAAACAAAGTCTTTGTAGATAGGGAGGGGTGGAGGGGTTGAAGGGAGGGCAGGAGGATGGGGAAAAAATAAGAACCAAGATGAATTATGTAAAATAGGGATCAGTCATGGAGGTTTATGGTTCACTATCCATTAAGCAAGTTTTCAGTTCAGGTACTGTAGCAGCAAACAAGTCAGATGAACTTCCTGCATTCAAGGATCGAACACCCACATGAAAGGAAAAATATTAAATTTGTGTGCACATATATGAATTAGCTTAAAATAGTGACAATTGTTTTAAATAAAATATAGTTTGGCAATGTACTAGATTCTCTGGGGCATGGGGTATTTGGATACTTCATTTAGGACACTTGGAAAGGGGTTCTCTGAGAGGTATTTAGCTAAGAACTTAAGGCAATTAGGGGAATACATGTGAGAAAGTATTTTGTTATTTGGTGTTCCATTACTATAACAAATACCTAAGATCATTTATAATGAGAGAACGTTACTTGGGTATGTAATGCGGGAGGCTTTAGACCATTGTTAATTGGCCTCAATCATTATTTTTGGGCCTGCAGCAAGGAACCACACCATGGTGGAAGCATGTGGCAGAGCAAGCTGTTCACCTCATGGTTGGCTAACAGAGAGAGAGAGAGAGAGAGAGAGGAAGAGGGAGAGCGAGAAGGCGGGAGGGAGACACTGGGGTGTCACATTCTCCTTGGAGGAATACCCCAATGATCTAAAACTCCCTGAAGTTTTAGGGAAGGATTCGACATCTGCTAGTCTGCCAGTATTGCCACTCTGGGGACCTTTACTATATGAGCCTGTGGGGGATCTTCAACCTCCATACTCTAGAAAGTATTACAATACTAGAAATAGAAAGAGAAACAAGTGGAACAGTCCTAATATATGACTAATCCTGCTGCATTTGCAGAAAGAAATGGCTGGAAAATACTGAGCTAAAAAAAAAAAGAAAGATGAGATGGAAGTAGGGAGGGTCCTGCTCATATAGACACCAAAGAGAACTTTTGTGTCTGTGACCACTGTGTCTAAATCTTCCACCTACCAAAGTTGGTCATTGACAAAGAAACATCACAAGTCTGGGACTAAGAAGACCTTAGCTATTAGATAGGACCTGGCTGCTAACAAGCATTGTGTTGCTGGAAAGATCATTCTCTACTTCAGGCTTGAAATGGGAATATAAAACGTTAAATGAATGATTTCTAGCCTTCATTTAAATTTAAAAATCCATCTCTTTTTTATATATTTCAGAGCGCATCACAGTTTTGAGAGATATTTTGGGGCTAGAAGATCGTTTTATATTATTCTCCACATTATAGCACACAAGCGTAACTTTATGGATCTTTTAGAGGAAATAATAAGACTTAGTTTTGTTATGTTTCAGTTTTCATCCAGTGAACTAATAACTGAATGAAATATATATATATATCCTCTCTCTACACCCTATTTGGTAAAATTTTCTCCAAAGGACTAATCTCTGAGCTGTGTATTAAAATGGCTTCAAACAGGCCTATTTATTTGAAACTAAAACTAATTTTAATTCATATAAATATCTAAAAGCACATATTCATTGTAGGAGTTTACTGCAGCAAACCACAAAATTAAAATATAAAAATGACACCTAGCTGCAGAATATCAAGTGGATTGGGACAAACTCTAATGAAATAAAAATATACGGATATGCATTTACCATTTTCTGGGCAAAATATAGTTATCAAAATATCGTAATTTAATTTCCGTTAGTATTTCTATGGTTCTAGTCAAAAATTCATCAGTGTATTGAAATAATTGACAAACTTTTACATAAAGCAGTTGACTAACTTTGCTAGACATAAAGACAAGGATTTTTAATATTGTACAATGTTATGTCCTTTATCATAAGTCTCAATTCTGCAATATTTCTTAGGATATTACCATAACAATGCCAAATGGGATTGAAGCTGAGAAAAATTACCTGAGGGCATTTTTGTTTTGTACTTAAATTTTATTTTGTCATTTATTCTTATTAGCAATCATTAAGTAATTTAATAATTATAAGCTCCATTAACATTTTAATGAGTCTGGTGGCCCCTGCTAAATGTAATTAAATTAGTTTTATTGTAAGATATTTTGAAGCTGTGATTAAATTAAGTTTTACAGTGTTTAGAAGAATAAACCTATGGAGAGATTGCTATTCACCAAACATCTTATTAACTTATAAAGTACTGATAAAATAGACATTGATGGAGACAAGAGAAAAATATAATTGCCTGTTAAGTCTATTCACAAGATAAAACTTTAATCATGTGAGTTTGGAATCAATCTAGCAATGGGAGCACAATTTTATTTAAAAGTGTTTTTCAGGAAGAAGTGGAGAAAAAGGAAAAAAGAATTGGTTCCTCTGACAATGTTCTGTTCTTCTCCCAGATCCTGCAAGTATAAGCTACAGGAAAGAGACTAAATAAAGACTGACAAGCTAAACACTGGAGTAGACAGATAAATTCATGTTGAATATTTGATACCAAGCAAAATCTCTTGGATATTCATTAACTTGAAATTTTATTACAACAGTACAAAGTTATTTTAGCTTATTTAACAAAATATTTGTATAAATACATATTTAAAATATTAAAAATGTAGACCACTGGGAATTTTCATGCCATTTTGTGTGTTTTTCTGTTGGAATCCACAGTTTGAAATGTTTCTTTCATGGTGTCATTTAAGTCTTCCTAGAAGCTATTTGATTAGGTAGTATGTGAATTGGAAGGTGACTTCATATTCTTTGTGTCAGTCTTTGGACATGAATAAATTTGAGATTTGATTCTTTATTGCTCTTGCCATTAGATAAATTCTGAAATATTCTCAAGAGTGAAATGAGATAGTCTTATTTTCTGATGACTTACTTACATGATGACTTACACAGAATGCAATTAAGCATTCTACAAGATAGTAATTTGTATAGCATGTACAGCACATGTTTACTTATGGGAATTATGTGGTTTTGCTGTAATTATTAGATTCTATTGATTGTATTCCATTATGCTAATGTTTCCAAAATAAGCATGTCAAGCAATTTTATGCCATGGAAAAAGCCTCAAAGATATTTTCTTTACATTTATAAAACTAACATAAAACATTTTATCATTAAATTATACTTTCATCTTAATTATTTTATATTAAAATGTAAATGAGTATAAAATATAAACGTTAAAGAATAAAGAACTAAGTATTAATATTGGTAATATATTATCATATATGCCATAATGCCAGTGATCAAAACTGAAAAATTAAGCTCTATCTTGTTTTCTATTTAATGTTGAATACTGAATTAGACTCATATTTTTAAAGTGATACTGGTATATTTTGGGAACTTTTTAACCAGAGCACTAATAAATTCATGAACAACATTTTTCTTTATATTTCTGGGAGAAACATTACAGTTATTGTTACATAAATATCATCAACAAGAGAAACTTTAATGTTGTTGATGCCCTTTCTATTAAAGATTTTAAACTCTACTGGAGAATTCAGTAAATATTACACTGTAGATGACAGAAGAGTCCACTTCGGCATTTATTGTCACTAAATTGACACTCAGTTTAGTCATCTGTCTTTCCCTATCTCTATTCTCTCTACATAATCATTGCATTCCAGTTGTTTTAATCTTGAAAAACAAGTTAGTAAATTCTACATGGAGTTGAAGATTATTTTACTTATCTGCTTGCCAGTTCCACTTGGGTGTCTCCTAGATATTTAATTTAATGTGTTCTTGTCCCTTCTCCTGTAAGTGACATTACAACCTGGGAAATTTCTCACAACAGAAATCTTTGTATCATATTGATTTCTTTCTTTTGTCAACTTCTATAACAAGTGCTTGATTCACTGTTCAATATTTGTTTCAAATCTATAACCTCTTTTCATCTCTACTGTTCCAAGTCCACGCCACCCTCATCTCTTATATGGCACATAGCAGGGACTTCCTAATTCATCTCCTACGGAGGGTCTTTCCTTACCAGATGGTCATCTACCCAACAACCAAAGATGATGGACATCCAAATTTTAAAGCATTTATCTTGGTAGATTTCCTCTCTATTAACTATTCCTCAGTGTCTGCCCATTTCACACAGCAGAAAATATTTGCTTAAAATTCCTTTTTTTCCCCTGTCCATATTGTGAGCTTCAAAAGGGCAGAAACTTCATTTGTAAGGTTACCACTGACTCTTCTGAATCTATTGTCCCATAAGCAGTAAATATGGATCCCTGACTGTCCTTACCAGGCTGTAAGACTAGCTTATCTTCATTCTTTAGATATTGGTTTTATGATAAGCTTTGTCCTGATAATCCCATTGGTAAGAGTCTACTGCCATAACTATGGAGTGTAATCTCACAGCACAGCGTTGAATTTTATTACACAGAACTCTCACTCTGTAACTGTTATTTGTCTGTTTTCCACATGAGATTAGGTACTTCATGAGGTCAGGAACTATATCCGCTTTGATCCTCTTGACACAGCAGCTACCTGTGCCTAAAAAACAATATGTGTGTTAGAAATAGTGGTGAATAAATTATTAAAAGCAGAGGTTTTCAGTTCATTTTTATTTACTGTGTAGGCCTTCCAACTGGTATGGCTTGAGTTGTTTCCTACATAAAATTTATTTTTCTTCATCTAAAAAAACCTGTTTTGATAATCTTTTAATGTTATCAAAAGAAAGTCCCTAAATGTCAACTTCCGATATATGTTCTCAAAATCCACATGCTGTATTTTAAGACCTCGAAGTGCATACATATATATATATGTGTGTGTATATATATATATGTGTGTATATATATATTTTTTTTGGGGGGGGTACCAGGGACTGAACTCAGGACCTTGCACTTGCGAGGCAGGCAGCAGAACCACTGAGCTAAATCCCCGGCCGTAAAGTGCATATTTTTGAGAGAAACATTAAATATTAATAGTTATTATTGAGTCCAATTATCTGGTAGCCATTGTTATAAGTAATTTATTAAACTTCTGGTCTATAATGGTATATAACATTATTATCTTTATTTAATAAGTGATAGGAAAGCACAGTTTGTTACATAACATTTCTAAGTTTATCCTGGAAGAAATTAGCATGACTAATACTTAAACCCAGGCAGGAACTGAGGACCCTGTATTCTTATTTATTAATTATCATGCCTAAAAGTATACATCTCCAATAGGAGAAGTTGCATTTTAAAAAAATATAGAATGAAAGCAAAATCGATTGAAATACTTCTTTGATTAAAATGTGTTATTTTATTACTTATAAATTCTTTATTTCAACAAAAGAAACCATTTAATATGATAGAATAACTAAAAAAGAAAGTGGTCAGAGAACAGCATTTTAAATATTAAAATTAAGTATATGTTTATGATATCTTCATGTATTGGCGTATGGCAAAAATCAGGTATAGCAATAAAAATTATAAATGGCTACTTATAGATTTTTATTTAAGTTAACTTACAACCATTTTTTAGTGGTTGGAAGAGATATGTTTAAGCTTTGTCAAGTTTTCTCAGCAGTCTTTGCCACAGTAGTGCACTGTTTATCTGTAGTGCACTGTTTATTGCTCATAGCTTTGTTCCTTGGCATTTGTATTTGGTCTGACTGTGGACCTTAAGGTTAATGCCCGGTGGACACATCCAAATGTACATTTGATACCATCATTATAAGCATGCTTACTTATATGACACAGAACAGATGAAAGTTCTACCTTGCCTTTGCCCAAGCGCCCTTAGGAAGATGGAAAAGGATGAATCAGCCCCTTGTTTGCAAAAAGTGTGACATTAATCATCTGACATTGTGAACCACTAGACAGGTGTCATTTGTTTTTTAAAGTTATGCTATATTGTTTGTAGAGCTGCATAAATCTTTGAGTTCTTTTAAAATAGTCTCCACAGGTACAGCAAATAGGGAGTGAATCTGTCATTTTTGAAAATGTTAAAGATCAGCAAGTGCAGAGTTACTGTAGAGTTGACCTTCCTCCTTCATTACTGACTGCCAGAACTCTAAGTGGAGAAAAGATTGAGGACACAAGACAATAGAGTGAACTTCATATCATATCTAGAAGAGGTCACACTCATAAACCACAGCATTTATTTAGGGATTTTTCCAGCACTGTATGCAAGAAACCAAATAATGCAGTGTTTCTGGTATTTTGTGTAAAGGCATAGATTGAGATGCCACTTTCTAAATAACTTGTTATACAGTAGTGCTTTGCTGGTGTAGAAAAGAACACTTAATAAATGAAAAATAAGTTCCAGAGAAGAAAGGCTGACTCAGTTAATCAACGGTAGTTTTAATCACTCTGTGATTTTAAGAAGGCTTTTAGATAGCCTTGGTTCAAGTCTAAAGAACACAATTGTCATTTGGGCAGTGAGTGTTCCAAATTTTGTCATAGTGACAGAATTCCAGCTATTTGTATAACATAATATTCAATTTGAAATTGATATTTATTTGATAGAGGAACTGAGGGGTAGATTATCTAAAAGAATAAAGCCTTGAAGAATGTCTAAATTAGAGTGGCTTCATGAAAAGCATGCAATGGGGCCAATTAATGCGTAATACACAGATTTCTGGATAGATCTAATTTCTTTTTTATATTGCTAAAGTATATAAATGAAAACTAAAAGACAATTATCTCACTATAATATGAAAACAACCAATCTATATTTCCTCAGAGATGAAAGTGTGGAAACCCATTCTTTACAGTTTAGTTATTAGTGGAAGTTAAGGTCATCATTGCTAAAAACACCTAATATTTTCCTTTCGAGTTTTGCTGTGTAGATTTTAAGGTCTGTTAATCATATTCCTCTGTATCTTTTAGGTTCATAGATATAAAATTTTCATTATAACTTATATTTGTATTAGCAGTTGTTAGAGTCTGAATGTCCCCTTCAAAATTCATGTTGAAATTTAATTGCCAATGTAATGGTATTGTAAAGTTACCCCTTTAAAAATAAATAGGTCATTGTGGTTCTGCTTTAATGAAAGAAATAATACAGAAATGGGTTCCTTATTTCAAGTGGCCTTATAGTAAACACATATTTTCATACTCCCATTCTTTCTGTCTCTCTTTTTT
Source organism: Heterocephalus glaber (assembly GCF_000247695.1). The sequence continues at coordinate 11,678,894 of NW_004624769.1, forward strand.
TTTTCTTTGTGGTACTGGGATCAAACTCAGGACTTTGTGCTTGTCAGGCAGGCACAGTACCAATGAGCTGAATACCTGTCCCCCTTTCTCTGTCTTACTTAGGCTTGAATGCCCTTTCACTGTTGTCATAATTAAATTGGATTATCAGCTTGGTTGGATTCAGAGTCACCTAGACTATTAGTAAAGCACATTTCTGAGTGGGTCATAGAAGCATGACCTTGGGTATAATGTCTGGTCCTTTGACCCTTCTGTCCTACTGTTTCTCTGCCACCATGAACTAAGCTGCTTTGCCCTTCCATGACCTTCCACCATGATGTCCCTGCCTTGGAACCATATGAATATGAACTAAAACCATGAATGAAACAGAGCTCTAATCCTTTAAGTTGTAAGTGTGAGGTATTTTTCTCCTAATAAAAGGAAAGCTTACCCATACTGAAAACTGGGAATAGGAGTAGGCTTGTTCCTGTGACTATACATGGCTATGTGATTCAGAAGCCTTTAGAACTAGTCTATGGGAAGAATTTGGAAAGGTTTAGAAATGTGAATTAGAGAGCCCCTAGAATTCTGTGAGTGAACCTGATGGGCAGTTCTGGTCAGAGCTCAGAAGATTATAATGCTGATAAAAATGCTGACAGTAAAAACTAGGCTTATGCATTTCGTGTGGGGACTCTATTGAGAATTGGAGTATACATTCTGGTAGAGAATTCTCATTTTCTTTTGTCCTTATACTTTGTAGAAGGCTAAGTTTAAAGGCTATGGACTATTTGATCTGATGGAGGAAACTTCAGGCTGCTCAAAATACTGGTTATGGCATGGATATACTCGGGTGTTCTTAGCCATATTTATAGTAAGACTCAAGAGCAGAAAGATTAGAAAAACTTAAATTTTGACCAGAAATTTACCACTTGTAAAGCTTGTACAAAAGGGTTGTGGTTGCTGAAGTGATTAGCACCATTAAAAAAGAAACCAAGTACTTTAACCTGGAACTTGGAGAAAACTGCCCCAAGGGGATGTCAGGAATCCCCAAAACCTCATCCATCCCCTGATAAGGAAAGCTGCAGGCAGTAGCAGAGATTGCCCAAGAGTGAGGCCTTGTAGGCTGGAACCAGCAAGGACAAAAAGGTGAGGCTGTCCAAGCTCTCTGAAACTTGTATCTTAGCACCATTTGCCCAAGATGTCAGACATAGAACTGGAAGACTTAATGTTTGGCCAGTTGTATTTCAGTCTTGGTGCTTCTTTTTCTATTCCACTCTTTTAGAATGAGAATGTTTACATATACTATATTTTGTAATTAAGTAACTTGCTTTGGGAATTTTATAGAGGTTCACATCTAAGATTTTGCCTTGAGTCTCAGAAGAGACTTTGACTTTTAAGAAATGCTGGAACTGCTGGGATTTGAGGGAAATGATCATCACATTTTGGACTGAATGAAGGATAGTTTTTGTCATGTTAGGGAGAATTATAAACTTGTCTGTATTTGGAGGTTAAGTATGGGAGTTGTGTTTTTGTTTCAAGTTGATAAGGAATGCTATGTGACAGTTAATCTGGCTTGTCATATTGATCAGTTTCAGAGCCACCAAGAAGATTAGTAAAACACACTTCTGGATATTTCTGAGTGGGTCATGACAGTGTAACCTTGAGTAATATATCTGATCTCTGGCTCCTTCCTCTCTGGCACTGTTCCCCTGGTTTGTTTCCTGGATGCTATGAACTAAACTTCTTAGCTCTTTCCTGTCCATCCACCATGATGTTCCTGCCTTGGAGCCAGCCGACTATGAACTGAATCCACTGCAAATGCAAGCCAAATAAATGTCTCCTCCTTTAGTACTTTACAACCCTGCAGTAGGTTCTAGTCTTCTGCCTAGTGTATAGTGTAGGGCTAATGACTAATGCTTGTGTAAGCAAGGCTGAACAAACACAGGCCCTGAACACCCAGAGCCATCCATATTTATTGGTGACATCATAGTTAGATTGAGGTCAAGACGCTATGTGGAGAGACTATGTGGAGTTGTTATGGACACAGTGCTGATTCAGGCAAGGCTTGTAAAGGAAGAGACAAAGCATTCTTGGATTAAGAACAGAATAGACAAAATATCGGTTATAGTTAATAATTAACCTTTTTTTTGGTAAAGAAGGTTTTAACTCTGGGAATGAAATTTAGATAAGAGTCACAATGACCTCAGCACATAGGCTTTGGCCAAACTCACTTCTATAAAGAAATCAATAGTGGAGTTAACTCTACAGACTGCACTGCTTACAACCTGCTTTGAGCATAATCAATAGGGTGGCTCCGCACACTTTAGGTTGTGGGTGCAAAGTGTTTTTTTCTAGCAATGAGAAAGTTGACCAATATAACAATATTATGATGTAACAACATAGGTGCTTTGTAGATATTGCCTCTTAGACTTGGATTTTCCCAAATCCAGGACTGTGAGGAAAATAAAGTTCTATTGTTTATCATTTACCCAATCTCAGATATTCCATTATAGCAACAGAAAGTGAACAAAGGAAAATAGTTCAAGGAAGACTGAAGTGTTTTCAATTCTTGGTTTATCTGTCAAAATATTTTTGGCAGCAAATTATAAAAACTCTAATTTCAATGACTTAAATTATAAGGGGATTTATCTTGTACTTAAATTATAGGGGTATTTATCTTATACCTAACAGGAAACCCAGGCAGGGCTGGTGGCACATGCCTCTAATCCCAGTATTCTGAGAAGCTGAGGCAAGAGGATCACATGTTTGAGCCCACCCTGAGCAATTTAACCATTTCATAAGATGCTGTCTCAAAATAAAATGATTAAGAAGGACTGGGCATGTAGCTCAGTGTGAGGGTCCCGGATTTAATCCCCAGAACCACAAAAACAAAACCAAATCAGGAAACTCTAAGGGAAAACAAGCTTTAGCATTCTTTCATTCAGCCACCTAGTGAAACTATTTTTGTTGTTTTCTTCATTTATTTCACACTCCTCTGTGTTTTGATTTCCCTCAAGCTAGCAGCAAGATGTTGTCAATAGATACAGATATAATTTCCCTATGCCAAATCATTTAAAAAGAAGAAAAAGTATTTCTTCTTGCTGATAGCTTCTGGGAAAAAAAAAAATTATTTACTCCTAGATCCCCCAAAAGGAAACTTTTCATGCATTATCAACAAGTTATATATTATGTCCACTCTTAAAGAAGAGACTGATGAGAAGCGTAGTAACAATCTTAGAAAAATCAGGAGCTACACTACTGTACAAGCTAGAGTTAATTTATTCAGTTGCACTTGGCTGTCTGAGACACGAGTAGAGATTTAAAAAAAATCTGGGCTTCTGTTTAAGGGGATAAAGTTGGGTTTAGATAAAAATAAGGCAGACAAGTATTTATTAATCAAAGTTAATTTTTTGTTAATGTATATTTATATTAATATATGTGTGTATCTATACATATATATGCAGATATGCAGATTAAAAGATAATGCACTCATCAATTGTATTCAGCATTAATTAAAGAACTTTTGGGTACAGCTGAATTACCATACTGATTTTATTTATTTTAATATTGAAATAAGTTTTGTTTGGCATGTTACTTTTGGAAGTGCAATGTGGTTCTGACTTCCCATGGCAGTCATGTTAAGATTTTCTTCCTTAGATACCACTTCATCGTACTATATATAGGAACAGCCTGAAATTACTGGCTCAAGAGAGATAAGTCTGCCTTGGTTTTGATCTCTTCTGGTACGCTAACTACAGTAAAGAGACACTAGCTTCTGAACAGAAGTCGACCTTAGCCAACAGGCTCTGGATGTAGAATCTGGGGTAAATTCTAGATTCTGGGAGGTCATACATGCCAACAGCAGCATTGGGGAGCTAGGGCAGAGACTTCAAAGAGGGAATGCTTGTTCTGGGTGTCCACAGAGCTGGAGGTTCCTTTGCAAACTAAGTAAGGTTCCAGTCCAGAAAACTTCTAGCTCCCTGTTACATTTTCTTGGAGGGCTGAATGGCCTAAGGAAGTTGAAAATGAAGGAAGAGATTTGGCACTTATAAGAAGTGAGGTAGAAATAGAGAAAACTTGGATTTGGGTCACTAACACTGTAAGAAATAGGAGCCTGAGTGATGCTGCTGCAATTGAGAAATGCAAATTGATATATCCATTGCTCAGGATACAAATCTCTTTCTAGAGATTAAATGTGCACCCAAATAGAAAAGGCAGAAAATGAAGCTCCATGGTGCATGAATTTATCAGTTTCATACTTCCTTGAGAGGATTTCTATCTCCTAAGGACTAAGTGAAAAGTGCTTTCATGTACATAGGTACTTTCCAGGGTATGTGGTGAGATACTTAGCACTAATCTTACCCACCTCTTGGAAATAAAATTGTAGTCCCTTCCTCTCTGCTAATTTATGAGTGGCTGCCTTCTTTCCTTCTTTTCTTCTCCCTTCTTTCCCTTTTCCTTCCTCACTTCCTTTACTTTAGTCCTCAACATACTTCTTTGACCTGGCTAGTATGTGTGTGGGTGTATGTCTTTCTTCCTTCTCCCTTTACCTCCTTCCTTCCTTCTTTCCCTCTATCCTTGTCTCCTGTTTCCCTCTTTTATTTCTTTCTTCTTTCCTTGTTTTATTCCTTAATTCATCCCTTTCTTCCTTTTTTCCTTCCTTTCTTCTTTCCTTCCTCCCCTTATTTTTGCATTAACAAGATTCCTTTGACTTGGCTCATTACACTTATTTGACTTATTTATTTTTTAGCTCTGGACAAAGCAAGAAACAAGTGCTAAAATCACTTAACTAATAGAGAGTCTGTAGCTTCTAGAATAAAGATTAGATAATCTAAAAACTTCTTCCTATAAAACCATAGACATACTAGATAGGCTGTAACAAAATTGTTTTAATGACACAGCTGAGTTTCAAGAAAGAAAAGTAAATTCCCAAAGCCCCACATGACAGTGAAGCTGCAAAGCTGAAGTGAAACAGTGTTGTAGTATGGCTGTCCTCAGGGGCACATGCCAGTCTCTTGAACAATAGGCATCTTTTTTAGGGTGATGTAAGAAAAAGACAAAAGATTTCCATACTTGTAATTTAAAGAGAAGGGATTGAGAACTCCAAATGAACAGCTCTGATTCTAGAAATTTATATATCCAAAGAAGAATATACTAAAAAACTTGCTGCCCTGCAAAAAGAAATGGCAAAGAGATGTGTCTGCTTAAACTCTAATTAGAGAAAATTTTTTCTATTTCACAAAGAAAATTGCCAAACATTCACTGAATATGCATATAACCAATTACATAAGATTTTCAGGGCTGGGTATATGCTTGAGAACTATGTACACAAGAATGTTCACAAAACTAATTTGTAACACACACACAATGATACAATTGTTTATTCACAGAATAGAAAAAACATTTTTCTGTATCTGTTTAGTAATATACTATGTACCAGTGAAAATGAATTATCACTACATATGTCAATACATAGGAATCAACTGCAAAAACAAAATATTTTAATGATAGGAAAAGTAAAAGAAATGCAAAACTTTAATTTCTTTTATATAAAAATGCAAACGAAAAATCTAAAACATTGTATTAGAGAAAAATGCATAAATATTGAAATGATAAAGAAAAACAAAGGAATCATGTAATATGATTTATAGCAGAGTTATCTCTAGAAAGGAGAAAGGAAAATATTGATTAGCAGGGAGACAGAGAACTTCACAAGTATTGATATTTTTTACTTCTTAACAGACATGGGAGTGAACATGGATTTTTACTTGATCTTTAAGACACATTCATTATATATGTCTTTATGTAAAATTACAGTAGATATAAGTACAACATTAATAATACAATAAGAAATGGAAAGAGCCACTGAAGGCAGATTAAACATATTAAGCAGAACAAAGAATGACATGGAATTTCCAAATATGAAGAATAAAATAACTATAATTTAAAGTTAACCATATATGTTAAGGAATTTGGATAAAACAATATTTTAGCAGAATATAGAACCACTGAAATTTAAGTACCTTTACCTCACTATAGATTAAAATTATTTTCATCACTTTATCTATCTTGATGGGCTGAACAACCTAACAAGTTACCTTTATTTATTTTTTTCTTCTTCTTCAAACTGATTTATAAATGACAGTGATATTTTATTCATTCTTGAGTGATTTTAAATATTGTGGAAGGCAAACTTTTGAGGCAATTTTACATCAAGTTTTTATTGTAATATTTCATAATCAAAGAAACTTTTCAAGAATTCTTAAGATAAGTTATAATAGCATCAATTAAAATTTTCCTGAAGTCACAATGCTGGAGACATTGTTTGACAGTCACCTACCTGCTCTCTTGTTGCTATCTGTGGTACATTTGCTTGTGAAGTTGATTGTTTTTTGCCTGCCAGATGTGCTTCAGTGGAGACGGGGAAGCTGGAAGGATGGATTTTAAACAAGACTTAGTATTATAGATATTTGTGATTCAGATTTCAATTTCATTCACAGACCTCGTATCCAAATGAAAATGCACATTCAAAAGAATGTATGTGGTCTGCACTGTCATTGAAAATTGATATCAGTTTGAAGTCTAACACCAAACGTAGTATAGTTTATGGAATTATAAATTGATTTTCATCTTATGAATATAATAGAGAAAATAAATTTGTTTTTGTTATTCTCTACTAGAAATTTCATGTTAAATTTTTCCCTCTGAAGATGGATGGATACACATATATTCATTAATAAATTATTTTAGTTTTCTAATCAATGAAAAAATGTCAGAGAAATGTTATTTATGTGAAAATTATTTTTAAAATTACATAATTATATAAATTTTAAGAGATTTATAACATGTCACATAAGATCTATTTAAAATAACTGTATGGCAATGATTTTTCATGTAAGTTTTTCAATAATATATAGGTATTCAATAATCAAATTGAAATATTTCATATTTCCTAAACCCAGTTAAAGAAAGATTCAATAATTGAATTATTCTTGGATTTTTTATTTAAAAATCAACAATCCTTTTGAATATTTGTCCTAATATATATTAATTGCCTGCCCTCTGGGTTAATGTTTGAAAATAAGATTCTGAGAATCACAGAAGGGTTCTAAGGAAGAAGAAAGGAATAGGGAGGTTAAATAGAATCCACCCACACCAACATATGAGCAAAACAATATTGGTGGGTAGAATTTTCTCTATTCCAGCATTGATTAAGGAGAGACCTCATAGATTTTCAGAGAAAACTGCACGCAGATTCTATAGTACATGGATAGTTTATAAGGATGAATTGCCAAAGAATGGCAATTAAGTGCAGAAGCATCTGTAATTTCCATTTTTAGCTCAATTGTGTTAAAAAGTAATCCATCCACATATATACAAAAGCTACAGCACACTCAAACTTAAGGAAAATAAAGTGATCAAGCTTTCATTTTTCAGTTCTTTCTTAGGTCCAGATTTACCCGTATAGGCTCACAAATTATTCTAGAGCTTCAGTTTCCTAACTTCTGCTTCAAATATTTATCTACTGGGGCAGGGGATTTAGCTCAGTGGTGCCACCACCCGCCTGGTAAGCCCAAGGTCCCAAGTTCGATCCCCGGTACCACACACACACACACACACACACACACATACACAAATCTAATGAATCTCATTAATAAAAGATGAGGACTGGGTTTATCTTTATTACCTACGTACTGTGTTTGATATATAAATATGTTTGAAGTCTATTTGTATATAAATATAAATAATATAAATATTTTATTGCTCATATTAGTTACTATTATAGCAAATATATTTAAAACTTTTAAAATGTATTATTTTTGCTTCGGTAAACATCTAGGATAAGGAGTTTCTGGCTAAACTGACTCTCTAGGATTATTGCTGAAGTCAACCAGGGAATAAAATATCAAGGTGGTCAGATACAAAGCATGTGGGAGTTTCAATAGACCAACTTCAATCAACTGACTTAGAATTCTTATTCAAACTGAACTCCACATGAAAAAGGTCAGAAACGGCTCAGGATCTCAACAAAAGTTTTGGTCAAAGGAGAGTTTTTGTTACAGGGAAGAATCTCCCAGCAGAGGTAATATGTAAAAGATGGAAGATAGAGAAAATAAAAATAACATGTTTTGTTTTGGCTCTAATATCTAAGACAGGAAAATATATATATATATATATATATATATATATATATATATATATATATATATATATATATATATATGACTTAGAAAAAGCAAATTTAGAATTAAAGTCGTGAAAATTGAACTAAACTTAGATGTCAAGTGGAGATATAATTAATGTAGGCAATTAGATATATGTGTGTTTTAGAGAAGGGGTGAAAAATGAAGACCTGACTTGGTTCCATGGATTGGCTGAGATGATGTAGAGGAAAGACATGGAGAAAACTGAACGGAAGGATCTAGGACCACATCTGAGGAACTCTAACATTTAGAAATACAGCGGGAAAAAGAAATGACCCCACGATAACATGAGGTAGGAGTATTGAGTGAGAATTCTTGAGGATTTGAAGATTCCTGTCCATTCTATAAAGTAGTTGTCCAAATGTCTTATTGTGATATGTATATATTTAATCTCTTCTGTTTTTTGATGATGGTTGACTACCTGCTTGGCAATCTTTGGTGTGTTTTCATATTTAAGACAGCAAAACCAGGTAGCTGATTTGGGTTCCCTCTAACATAAGAACAGGCCTGTTGTCCATTTGAGGGCAACACAGGGTACACTGTGTTGAAGTCTTGGGAAATGATTACATTAAAATTATTTAATTTTTTTCATATGTGAAGGTTGGAAACTAATAAAATATTCAAACAATAAAAAAGTATTTTTCATTTTACTTTCTATGTTTATCTGATTTATTGACCATCTCTAAATATTTAGATAGCACCTTCTTCACAAATCATGTGAACTTAGAATTTTAAAGTGCATCATCTAGTACATGTGTTGATGGGGTAATAAGAACTTCATTTCATCTATTGTCTATAAACATTATGACCAAAATAACTAATTTATAAAAAGCTACAAATTGAGCAAAACAGTAAATAAAACAACATAGTTGCATCTGATTTCATTTGCTGATATTTTTACTCTATTACTGATAAGAAAGCAATTTAAATGATTTTAACATTTTCTTTGGTACTGCAAGTAAATAAATACAAATGTGGGAAACAGTAAATAAAGAGAACTGACTTATTGCTGTCAACTTGCTCTCTTTGCTTATCAATAGATTGTCATTTTAAGGAAATATTCAAATGTGTTTAAAGCAGAGAGACAATGTACAACAGGGATTTTCAAAACAGTCAATCTGAATTTATTCCATTAGTACTATTACAATGTTGATCTTACAGTGTTTTTATTTTGCAAAAATACTATTATTTTATTTTTAAATTTTCTGTCAAAGTATACTATTTCCTTCATTTTTTTCTTTAGTGACTAGTCAAACCCTACCCCCTCAAAATGTTTCAGACATCAAAATAATAAACTCTAATAATTATAGTTTTCAGACATGTTTTAAATTTGAATTAATACTTTATTAACAAAGTTCATGTTCAAAATGAGGGCTCTGAACAATCATCTCAACAGAATTGTTTCCATTTTGAATGTACTGCTAATCTAGAGAAAGCAATGAGATATAAGGAAGTCTTTCTCCTTCATTTACTCTAATTTCAAAGTTCCTTTGTTTTCTCTTCCTCCTCTTCCTCCTCCTTCCTTCTCCCCCACCCCCTTTGGTTTTAAGAGCTATTGTTTAAACATAAAATAAATAAAAACAGAACATGTTTTCAAACTTGATGCCATTATGATATACAAAATCAAAGAAGGCTTTTCGTGGTGGTATATCTGACTCTTTGAAATATTTATATAAAGATACACTATTAGAATTTCATTCATCTAAATAGCCCTGTGCCATTTTTTCCAGGCCTTTTACTTTAGAATAATCAATTACTTACTATTGTATTAGGACATTTTTTGTTTGATTAGTATCTTAAAAACATAATGTCAAAGACCACCAACTAGGCAGCCCACAGGCAAAATTTGAATACACAAGTATTTCCATAAGCCCCCAAACTTCCTTTTAATTGGAAATCAAAATTGATCCAAATTGCAAAAAGTCTACAGTAATACCTCAGTTCAGAAATACTGCTCTTTGTGAATAATTTGGTTGGCAAACAGAAGCACGTGTAAAATTTTGCTTCTGTTGGCAAACTCTACAGTGGGTGACAAGCATGACCTTGCCGTCTTCCCTACATGAACACGAGTACAGCCACTTTCCCCAGAGTGGTGAACCAAGGTACCACTGTATATTTCTTCCTTAAATAATATAGAAGTCACTGGGAATGCATGGCAAAAAATAATCTTTAATAGCAGGGAGTACAGTCAGTGTAACTCTGTAGTCCAGTACAATCTCCACAATTTTCAAAATACCATTGGTGCTTTTTATTCCAGGATTCTACATCTGAAAATTCAACCAACTGCAAATCAAAAATATTAAAACTGCCTTTGTACCAAATATGTACAGACCCATTTTCTTCTCATGATTTCCTGAACATTGCAGTATTATTACCAGGATTTAGTCTTTCTGGAGGTAGTTTGTAGGTTCTTCTATCCTGAGCAAAAAATTGGTCAAGGCAAACATAGATGGTAGCAAAGTTTTATTAAAGGTAGAAAAAGAAGGGCCGAGGATTTAGCTCAGTGGTTTTGCCGCCTGCCTATGCAAGCGCAAGGACCTGAGTTTGATCTCCGGTACCAAAAAAAAAAAAAAAAAAAAAAAAGTAGAAAAAGAAACAGGCTCTGTAGAGTGAGTTTGGGATAAGTAAAAATACAAAAAGTACACCCTACAGTGTGAGGGTTGGCCACCATGCAAGAGAGAATGCAGTGCTGAAAACTCAAAATAGACTGTCCTTTTTGTACCATTCACTCCTCAGGCTGTCAGGTCTTCTACATTGTTCTATCAAAAACCTGCTTGAGTTCTTGTGAGAAGTCCACATGTAGGGTTTGGAAACTGTTCAAGTGTCCTGGGATCTTGTCATGCTTGGTTTCCCAGCCAGTTTCAGCCATGCCCCACCTTTCTACCTCAGTATAGCTATTTATATAGCATTTCCATTGTGTTAGGCATTATTAGTAATCTAGAGATGATATAAAATATGTAGGAGGATGTGTGTAGGTTATATGCAAATACTATGCCATTTCATATAAGGAGCTTGAACATCTGCTGTTTTGGTATTCATGAGAGTTCTAGAGCCAATCCCCGAAGATACTGAAGGATGAATAACTTACCTGTCTAATCAACCTGACCTCTAGGCATTTCAATTGGCCATCCTTATATATGTCTTTGTATCTCAGACCTATGAATGAGTACAGTAGGTTTTCTGTCTCCTGGGTAGGCAATATATAATGGTGGAATAAAGATAAGAACAAAAACATTCCTTTGCAAAAAAGGAAAAGAAAAAAAAATGGGGAGAAGGCACCATAGTTACTTCTCTAAGGCAATGATGAAATCTTTCTGACTTATGCTGGAGAGGTTCTTCTGATCTCATGGCATGGAAAATATCTTGATTAGACTCTGATTCATAACCCTGGGGGTGGATTCTACCTTGGAATTTTAAAAAAATATCCAAAAGTTGTTTGTTCCTTGTTTTTACTCTTTCTAGGAAAATCTATTGGGCTACACTATCTCTCTCTTTATAATACAAGTGGGCTAAAGATGAGATTAAATTCAACGTGTCAAAGGCTTTGGGCTTGTAGTTGCTTTGTTAATGTAGTTACCTTAGAAAACTAATAGACTTTTCTGTTTACTTCCTGTAATTTCTATGTATCAGTAACCAAACCTAAAGTTCTTTCTCAGATAATTCTTGACTGATTTTTTTTTTGTTTGTCTTCAGTCCCCCTCCTAATTTAGCCACTGAAGTTGTTATACTTGATAGGAATCTATACCCTTAATCTCATTGGTACTCTCAGCAGGGCCTTATGCGTTTTGTTTTTCAAATCCTCTTTAATCTTTACCACTTATGGAGTTATAAAACAATTGACTTTTCAAAATCTTAAAACTTCCATATTTCTAGACTCTCTACAATCCTTTTCTTGTCTGGTAGGATTCATTCTAACTCATTCATATATTATAATGTTTTGCTATAAACTGAAAATAGTGCCTATACACTATTTCTCTGCTTTTTTTCTACTAATTTAAACTACAGTTTTCTTTATTCTGTCTCTCACTAAACATGGGCCACATATTTATCTTATGTTTACCACTCTAAAACATAGCTCCACAGTCTCCCAGCCTTCTGGTTTTTTTCCAGCCTTCTGTTTTCATTTCCTGCTAAGATAATATGAAATATTTGTACTTTGCAATGCACTCTAAGGTAACAATTTCTGTATTGCTTAAGATATTACTACCTGCTGGAAAACATAAATTCCAAAATCAAAACAATTTAACAAAATTAAACCTAAGATTTCCATGAGAACCATTACTTTAGATGTATTTATTTACCATTTGAAGCATGCACAAATATATGGTAAGGACTAATATATTTATTGTAATTATAATACAAGAGAAATATACAACCATGGTTTCTAGCCATAGAGAAACTTTCCTACACATTGTACCTATGGGACCCAGGTTCTTTCCGTCTTGCAGCTCGGCCATACTTAACATTTGACTTTTAAGATCCTCATGCTTGGTACATCACAAAGGCAATGAGAACACATGCAGAAGATTAAAAAAATTGTTTAGGACTGTAAGGGCTGTATGTACTTTCACTCGTAATCTTTTAATGCACCTTACTGGAGAGGAGAAAGAAAAATTTAAATTAGGCTGCATATCTAGGAAGAAGAAGTAACAGGCTTGGCAATCAGTTAGTAACCTCTGCCATAGGCCTGTGTCTGTTTGTCCTGCTGTAGCAAAATACCTTAGACTAGATAATTTGTAACTGATAGAAATTCATTTCTCATAGTTCTGGAAACTGAGAAGTCCATGAGTGAGCCAGCAGCAGTGTTGAAAGTTTGCTTTCTGTTTTGTAGGTAGCACATTTTTGTTTCATCCTCAAAAGGAACCAAAGTTGTATAATAAAATGGCAGAGAGATAGAAGGACAAAATGCAACTTTGACCTCTTTATAATCCATTTATAAAGGTGGAGACCTGCGATGTGATCACTCCCACAAAGGCTCCACCTTTTAATATAATCACACCCACTATTAAATTCCATCATATAAATTTTAGCGAAACATATAGTGTATGTTTAAACAAACAGTGTGTATGTTTATAGCATCCGGTATTCCAAGTACTCAATCACTATGCTGAGGGTAAAATAATAGCTAGATGATTTCAATCATATTACTGATTAGATTTATTCATATTTATGTTTATCTCAATGAACATTTAACTATATATATGCAGCAGTTACATATTAAAGTTGCAATTTAGTATTAGCTTATTAGATTAGATTGCAGACTTCATAGCAAGGACTATACATTTAAATAGGTTCTCTGTTCTTAATCTCTAATTGTAGTGAATTTTAAGGCACATTTAATTGGAAGCACTAATACTGAATATCGTTCTTTCAGATAAATCATGTGATAGTCTCCATCTTTAATCTAGAACAGAATCCCAGACCTATAGCTGTGGAAACATCTGAGTTCACTGATCAGTTCAATTTAAAATGTATTTTAATATCTATAAAATTTGTAAATATGATGTTAAAAGAATCTGATAGATTGTACTACTTTGAAAACATAGGATTGCTCCTTATCTTTTTAGCTTTTGGGGGGTTTTTTTGCTTAGAGCAAAGACTCCGATTTCTGAAAAGCTTAAAATGTTTCCTGCTTTTAAATTACTTTCATACTGCCAATTTGCTATTTGAGATGAAGAGTGATTACTGTAAATATTATCTTTGATTTAAAGTTGAGCTTTGTAACTTTTAAATTTTCTAAGCATTTACTTTGCATTTTCTATTAAGGGATACATTGTATGGTCTAGAAAATTGCCTTTATTTTCAGTAACTAAATTTTTCAAGAGAAATCAGAAGAGAGGAAATAAGAAAGGAAGGAAGGAAGGAAATTATATGTATTTAATCTAAATAAAGCCATTCTGTGTAAAAGGGAAGAGAGAAAGTGATGGTTGAGAAGCAGCATTCTTGGTTTTCTTACTATTTTCTACCACTTTTTTGTGAGCTATTAATCAATAGTTAGTGGCATGCTGACATGCAGAATGCTGAGAGGTCATCTAATTAAATCATATATTTTCCCAGCAGCCTAAAGATGGTACATATCCGATTCAAGGCCAAGCTTATTCTCACTGTATACCAGCTGCATATTTAAACTTTAAAAAGTGGTGAATTTTTTTGTTTGTTTGTTTTAAACTAGGACCAGAAGGACCTGGTGACATATAGATAAATATTTTTGTTATTGACTATATATTATGTAGGCCTGAATTTAGTATTCTATCATTATTTTTCTCTTATTGAAAATTCTTACATTTTGCAAAAACTTTTGATATTACAGTTACTTGCACGAAGAATCTTGCTTCTTTAAACCAGTATTGCCTGAAAACAAATTGCTGCTGAAGAGTGAACACTAAAGTATAGCCACAGCCCAGATGTACATTGAGACTACTCACAGACAAGAAGGGAGCAGGAGGAGCAAAGTATCGATGTGAAAGTTCTAGAAATGTTCCCATGAAGTGACAATCTAGGTATTGTAATAGGCAATAGAAGGTTGTGAGGATGTAGCATTGTGAATGACGACTGTAAATGGTATACAGTCTTACTCTGAGCTTCCCAAGAGACGAGGAATTAGCTAACATACCTTTCTGGCTGAACTGATGTTTCTGCAAATCTTATGGTTTATTATATGTTTTGTGTACCTCGTTTCCAAGGCAACCCCCACAGCAATACCCTTGGCTAGACGCTAAGCTCAGTGTAGACAACTCCTTTCCTAATCTATTTAGTAGAGAAAGGAAGCAGGATGCCTAGAAGGAAAATTCCATGTGGGAGGACTCTACTGATGTAAGGGGGATTATGATTTATAAGTTGTATGGTTTTCATTTTCTTCACCCTGAAATTGGGTCAACAGGAAGACATAATTCACAACACAGATAAAAGTCTTACTCTTGTGTACTTAGACGTCCTTACATATTCTCCACTCTTGCTGTGACTTGTCTAAGCACTGGAGTCCTTAGCTGTCTTGCACTTGACTACTTGCAGAGTTTCTCTTACCTCTGAGTTCCTACGCCCTGGTTTCAACTGGCTGTAGAGTAACTAAGTAACTAGCAGGCCTATTTCCTCCACTACTCAGTTCCAGCCTAGACCTACAAAAATTTGGGGTCAACTAACTTGTGCCAAATATACATCACACTGAACTAAAGGGTCTCCTGACACATTGAAATACTTCTCAGCCTGAGGGAAAACTCTAGGACATTAACTGTCTGTACCTTATTATAGAATTAACAGTTAATCCTTATACAAAGTGTGGCAAAATATGTTATGTCACCACTGGAATATTCCAGATACTGTACTGCCTTAATTTTAATGGAAAGAACATGTATATTCTGTGAAGTTCGAATCTCTGGGACTTCAGTAATGTATAACTAATACGTGCTGATGGGGCTGGTATGCTAAATAATTCATAGACTAGCAAAATTAAAGCAAATTATTGAAAATTAGTATGTGAAATTTGCTAACCCTCTTGGATAAGTAGAATAAACACGAGGCATATCTAGTATAAACTAAACCTTTAATATATCATGTTAATCACTTGGAGAAGATGACTATTTGTTAAATAAAGGGACAATGTAGTAGTAAGAAAAATTAAAATTTTACATTCTTACTTATTATAGCAACGTAATTCCTTTGAAAAATAAATTAGTAGCACATTGTACTTGGACAACTAGATGGCACTGGTGTATTATCCTTTCAATCCTGGAAAAGCAAATTCAGAAATTATCTTACACATTCCAGTTCAGTGGTTGAACACATACCTGATCTTCAGATGTGCATTTCTGAAGTGATTTAGAAGAGTCTCGTGAGGCAATATTGGAAGGGCTGTCAGTCTGCAGTGAGCGCTAACTACTCTGCAGTCTCCCATTAGCATGTTGTGGATGTAGACTTTGAATTCTGTATTTTATTTTTACATTCCTAGAAAAACTAGCATTAATCTGATAGTAGGGAGAATTTGGAATTTTTAAAAAGTTATCTTTGGAGATGTCAGCATTATCAGATGTCAGAATATTAAAAGGAGGCAAGCTGGGGATTTAGCTCAGTGGTTTCACCGCCTGTTGCACAAGTGCAAGGACCGGAGTTTGATCCCCGGTACCAAACAAAAAAAAAAAAAAAAAAAAGGAGGCAATTCTAGGGCTGAGGATTTAGCTCAGTGATGCTGTGCCTGCCTCACAAGCGCAAGTCCTGAGTTCAACCCCCAGTACAGAGAAAAAAAAGAGTAAAAGGCAATTCTAGACACTTTTGATACCATCAGAAGGGGTAAAAATGAAATTTTAGAACATAAAACCAAAGGGAGATATTTAACATGCTTACATCCTCCATAAAAATAATACATCATTTTTGAATATAGAAATGCAAAATTAAGTAACATCACATAAAGGTATAATTCTTATGATGTCAGACACTGTTCTATTCACTTTGCACATGTTAACTTATTTATTCTTTACAACAACCTTCAAAGTAGAAACAATGACTTACTCCTGTTTTTGTATGAGGTCACTAGAATATAGAGGAGTATTACCTTGCCCGAGGTCATGCACCTACAACCTCTGGAGCAGACTCTCAAAATCAGGAAACTTCATCATTATACTAAGTTGATTCTAAAAATAGCTTTTCATCACTTTAATAGATTTAAATATGATATAGACAAAGTACAAAATTAAAATAAATGAGAGTGAAATTAGGTGAATTAGGTATTTTTCATATCAACATGATAGCAATGGAACTGTTAACTTTTACATCATAAAAATACTATAGCATTTCAAATTTACTTGCCTGTAATCCAGATAACGGTATGTGAGACACATCAGAACATTTATAAAGGTATCTCTGAACTAGCTTTCTTAAACCAGCATTAATGTCTCCCTGTGTAGTAAAACTGAAATACATTTCTTCAGATTTTGTTTACATTCATTTTCATAAATGGAATCAATGACAAAGCCTTTCTTAAGAGATAAGTACATACATTTAAAAAATAGTGTGACATATTTGTGGATATTTGCTGAGTACTTACAATAAAATACGGAACACATCATGGAAAAAACCAGAACTAATAACATCATGGCTATATTATTTTTCTACTGGTATATAACATATTATCACACACTTAACAGACTAAAATTCTATCTACTCATTAGTTCACAGTTGTATATATCAGAAGACAAAACTCCCCAATCCTCCACTTAGGTTATCACAAGGCTATGTTAAAGATTTCACTAGACCAGATATTAATTGTGAGCATGGGGAAGGCTCACTTATCAAGTTGCTGGAAGAATAAATTACCTATTTCCTTGAAGAATGTTGTCCAGAAGTCATTGCTACTGTCTAAAGGCCACCTTGTTCCTTGGTCCATGGCTCCCTGCATCTTCAAAATCAGCAATGATGCAAAAAAACTTACTTAAACTTTGAATCTCTCTAACTTGCTGCTATGCATTTTCCATCTGTGTTTTCAAAGACTGTAGGTCTATAAATCAGGCACATTATAGTTTATCTCTTTATTTTAAGGCCAACTGACTTAGGACCCTAATTACAACTCCAAAATTTTGGCAGTCGTTAAATAGGTTAGAGTTTAATAACATAATCAAGATACAAGAATTTTAGGTATCAGTTTTAGAATTTTGGCTACCATAATACCTTATACCATCAATGACCACATTTTGTTCATCTTATAATTTTTTGTCAGTGGATGCACTTTTCCCAAATTCAAGGTGAGCATAAACATGTGTAATAAATTTAGAGATTAAACAAACAAAAATAAAATAATAACCACTCTGAATTCAGGGCAATGAATATGCCTGACACCATAAATCCATTTTCCCCTTTGATCTTCACACAACACTTCAAGTATAAAGCTGAGCTTCATAGACATTTTGCAACTTGCTAACATCAGACAGCCAGTAAACAAGCAAGCCAAACTTCAAGACAAGAACTGTATGAATATAGTGTCTGTGCTTTTGCAGCACAGCGTGAAGGAAAGGGTATCTAAGCATCTTGTCCTTGAGAAGAAAGTTATACTTCAAGCAGAAAGATTAAATAAAATTTGCTATGCAACATCAATATGATTAATAATTCATTACAGAGAACCTAAAAGATTTTTATATAATGCACCTATGATGCTATAAACATTTTACCATAATTAGGAAGGCTTTATATATTTGTTTACATAATACATACATATATATATGTATTATAATTAATAATTATTGAGATTGAACTTTGTCAGGAATTGTGAAATTTGAGGAGGGCCTAAAACATAAAATTTTGTATATGATGACTTTTTCTACATTTAAATAATATTTTTAAAGGAAAATACTTTAAGTTATCATTTATAGCACATTTTAAAAAGAGAGCATCTCAGATAATTGCTAATAAACTGTTTGAGTAATTCCTGTCAGACTAATGGATGAAACTGTGTCCTCTTAAATTTATAAATTACAGAACCATACTGGTCTGCCAAAATAAATTTTTAGACTGGTGCTATTATTTCCCAGATTATGGTTGTTAAACTTACTGATAATGACAATCTCCTAAAAGGGTTGGAAAAACCCAATTGGGAATCTAGGTTTTAGGAAAACAAAAATAAAAATATTGCTCATTACTACTGCTGCAACTATCATTCATGAAGTGTTTAACTGGGCTAGTCAACTGAGTTAGATGATATTTCCAAATTATTATGTAAAAATAGTATTAATCTTATTTTAGAGAAGAAAAAATCATAGGTTAAGGAACTATCACTTATTCAACTCTCACAGCAAGTAAGAGGAAAAGCTGGAATTCAGAGTCTCCCAGTGTTATTGTGCTTCTCAAGGTTGTTGGTGGTTCTTGTATGCTAGTGGACCTCTTCATAATTCATCTGTATCCAGAAACATCTGACATCTTGTAACTGCTTTGTGGTTTGTGTGTAATTTTCCTAGTATGTACACAATGCCTTCATCTCTACCTTCATTAGTTTTAAATGGAACCAACCAGATACTCTCTGCAGCTACCTAATAAACTATGACATGTTTGGTGACATAAAAAAAAAAGATTAATACTTTGTGGTATGAAAAAAAAATTTTGTGAAACTGATCAAACCGATGGTCTTGTCCTTATGAACACAAGACATCTCCCTACATAATTAAATATGATATCTAATAAAATATGATTAATAGTCACATTTTAAAATTTTATTACAGTAAAAGATACATTGCTACTAACATCTCTCAAAATACTCGTCCTTGTTTTGAAAACACTTATTGCATTGTATTTGCCATCCTCTGAAGCAGCTCTACAAGTCCTCTTTTGTGAGTGTCATTATTTGCATGGTTCTGGCTACTTTGAGGTCCTGAATTTATTCAAAACATTTACTTTTTATGCACTTTGGCTTTGGAGAAGAGCCAGAAGTTGCTCAGTGCCAGATCTGGTGGATAAGGTGAATGAGAACGTGCTGTAATATTTTTACAAGACTGCAATTCTTTTGCATACTACTCAGCACCAGCATTCATCAAGTTTTTGAAGACATCTCATAAAGACACTCGCAAAAGAGGACTTCCTGCTTCTGAGGGTGGCAAAGGGATGGGATAAGAGAATTTGAAGAAAGGAAGGGGTTGAGGGAAATTAACTGAGATGTGTTTCTTACTATAACAATTTTTTTAAAACAATCTTGATTGTGACTCTTTGTCCAAAGTGATTGAAAATAATTTGTTGTA
>NW_004624769.1:11700634-11714572 GCF_000247695.1 Heterocephalus glaber
TAGTTTCTCTAGTGTGAGAAACTGAAAGTGTAAATAAGGATTAAAACGATTAAAATGAATAATTGATAATTTGAAATAGGAAGAAAAGGTCCAAAGGGGTAGGGGAAGTGGGAGGGGAGGGGGAAAGGAAAGAAGTGAAAGGACAAATTATGAGAAAAGAAAAAAATGGAAACAATGTCTATGTAAATAGGGAAGGGTGGCAGGGATGAAGGGTGCACAGGTAATGGGGAAAAAATAACCAAGATACATCATGTACAGGTACAAGCACCCAATGACAAATGTAAGTGTACTGTATACCTAAAATGTACCAATAAAAGAATTTAAGCAAAAAAAGAAAAATAAAATGTGTATTAAAACTTTAAAGCATTAAGAAGAAAAAAGTGAAAAAGAAGCAGTAAAGTGGTGATTAGGAAAGTGACCTACTTGGCACTGGTTTTCTGCTGTCATCTACATACCATGGCCTCTGGGAACTTTTTGATAGTTTAGTAAGCACTTTAGAGATGAATTTTGGTAGGTAAAGTAACTTCCAGAGGTGTACCCTAAGATCTGGAGGCTCAGGGGAAACATAGCATATATTAAAAAGATAGTGTTGTTTTCTACAGAAAGGGAATAAAAGCATCATTCATTAGCCAAAGAAAGTAGTGGAGGGCACCAGCAAAGACAAAATAGAGAAATGTCAATAACTTTTGGACTATCAATGTCCTCTGTAATTTTTCCCTTCTGTAAGAAATGTTATTGTCTCACAGGTTTTTATATATTAAATCAAATATGGGACTTTTTAAGTTAGTAGACTTTATGTCTTACTGCATGGTTATGTTTGCAGAAAAAACTCTGAAACTACAGAGCTCTCATACACTCCTCTCCTTCCTCACATTTCCCCCTATTATAAACATCCTCTGTTGGTATTTGTTAAAACTGTCATATCAATTTGATACAATACATTTGAGTATTAACAAAAGTTTACAGTCTGTATTACAGTTCACTCTTTGCATTGGATAGATTTACAACTTTATCCAAATGTATATTCATGCAGCTACTATTAATGGTGCAATGTCCTACAAAATAGTTTCAGTGCCCTAAAAATCCCATTACTCTACCTATACATTCTCTCTCCTCCCCTCTCAATTCATTTCAATCATCGATCCTTTTACTTTTTATAGTTTTGCCTTTTCTAGAATGTCATATAGTTGGAATCATCCAGCATACAGTATGACTGTATGATTTGGTACTTGCTTCTTTCAATTACCAGTGTACATTTAAGGTTCCTTCATGTCTTCCATAGAATGACAGCTCCATTCTATCACTGAATAACATTCTATCATCAGAATGTACACTATTTGTTCATTTTTCTATTCACCTATTGACAGACAACCTTGTTTTGGGCATTTATGTGTACACATGCTGTAATCCTTCAAGTTTACGTTTTGGGGTAGATGTAAGTTTTCAATTCACATCAATAAATAGCTAAGAGTGAAGTTGCTGGGTCATATTGTAAGAGTAGTATAGCTTTCTATAAAACTGTAATGTAAGGTTTTCTTCCAAAGTTGCTGTATCATTTTAAATTGTCACAAGCAATGAATTGGAGTTCTTGTTGTTGCATCCTGGGTTATTTCTAACAGTGACAAATGAGCCCTAATTCATTATACCGTAAGCTTTGATCTGCCTATCTGCCAAGGTAGTAAAGAAATTATTACCATAAATAGTAAAAATTGTACTTCACCGCACTTTGTCACATCTAAAATTACAATGCTAATATGGATTATTTTGTTTTCCTTAATCAGAGACTCTTATATGAGAATCAACTGACCAATTGATAGTATTGATATTTAATGTTATATACATATATCTAATTTAAACATGTTAGATTATATGACCCAACATTTAGTACATGTACAGACATTGTAGGAAATGTTATATAAATATGAGCAATACATAGAATTAGTTCACTTGGGTGGCATTTCCTACTGAAACAATACATAGATTTTATAAATGTATATTTGGGACAAATCGCTTAACTTAATCTTTGGCCATATCATCTGTGAACTAGTTAGAGTAAAGGTGAGTTTTGGACATAAGTAGAACGTAGGGTGTGTTTGGAAGAACATAAAAAGTCTGCTTTGTCATTTTTAAAGTAAAATTGTGAGCCTCGTAATTGCTACGAAAGTACTCTATCACTGAATTAAATCCCCCACCCCATAAAGCAAATTTTGAAAAAACTAATATAACTTGGCCACTCTTAGAGCTACACCATTGCTAGTCTGTTATTTTGCCTGTGAATTACAAAAGAAGACTTATTTCCTAGAAATTTCACTGTTCTCTCTGGAGAATGAAAAATGTGGCTGATACCCCATGGAGTTGTACAGTGTGGAGCAGTGCAACAGTATGCAAGTCCTCTCCGTAACATCTTTTATTTTCTCCATAGTTTATTAAAAACCAGACTTGCAAGGTTCTTTCTTTGCCTACAGTTTCTCTTTTAAAATAATTCTTATTTTTATTCCTTTGTCTTCCAGAAGGTATTATTTAATCATTACCTAGGGCAGGTATACCTAAAATCCTGAACCTACTCCTGAATTCTCTCTGTTTCCCATTAAAGCTTTATTTAGCACACTAGACTTCCCTATCCTATTTGACAAACCTCACTTATCAAAAAATGAATGCATCACTTTCCAGCTTCCAAGTACCTCCTCCCGACTCCTGTAATGGAGCAACACCTTTATTCTAGTCACTCTGGTTGCAGGCCAAAGATTTCTATCCTTTCATCCTCTACTCTGAATGTCTGTGCAGTTTTTGAACTGCCAAAGCCTAAGGGGTACCAGCTATACGACAGGCACTGCTGATCTATATAATTATTGTGGCAATTTGGAGTGGATACGGAAGCATGAACTTTCATGGAAAGCTCTGCTTTTCATTAGCATGAAGGTCATAGTAACACTGTTGTAAGAAGGGTAGTGAGTAAAATCCAAAAAAGTGGAAGCAGCAATTGTATACTGTCCATGCTACAAATGAGGGGCATTCAGTAAGTCAGATTCACAGCTTTTAGAGAAGATCATGAGGTGGAATTTGAGTAGTGATGTTTTTAAGTAACTGCAACACACATATATGCTGCAACAAAAAAGTAATCAAATATGTGAGAGTATAAGGTAGAGGCAAAAATGATTTTAAGGTGCATTTCATTGTATAGTTTCTTTCTTTTTCTTTCTTTCTTTCCTTCCTTCCTTCCTTCCTTCCTTCCTTCCTTCCTTCCTTCCTTTCTTTCTTTCTTTCTTTCTTTCTTTCTTTCTTTTTCTTTTTTTGTTTTTAGTACCAGGAATCAAACTCAGGACCTTGCACTTGTGAGGCTGGCATGGTGCCACTGAGCTAAGTCCCTGGCCCTTTGTGTAGTTTCTTAATTACGTTTCTTGTCCCTGAGACAAAATGCCCTACACCCAAAGTTAAAAGAGGAAAGGTTTATTTTGGCTCACATTTTTGTGGAGATTTCAATCCAGAGTTGACCAGCTTCAAGGCAGGGTGGCATGGCAGAGGGGCATCTCAGAGCAAGGCAGGCAGGAGGCAGTAGGCAGCAGCAGCAGCAACAAGCCTGCCTTTTTCCTGTTCCTGTATATTCCTTCCAGGGTACCAGCCTTTTGGGTGTTGTCACCTAGATCTATGCTAATTCCAATAAGTGGACTAATTTAGTACCACACACCCTTAATCTCAGTATCACATGCCCTAGACCAAGCCAGCTCCACAACTCCCCATCTGAGGCTTTGAGGGGACAACTAGATACAAGCTATAACATTCTGCTCCTGACCCGCAAAAGATGCATATGTATCCCTTTATGCAAGTGTTGCCAAACTCCATCTCTAAGAGTTGCCAAAGTCCTAGCAGTATCAGTATTGCTGAAAAGTCCAAGTCCAAAATCTTCTCTGAGATTTAAGGCAAACTCTTAGCTGTAAACTCCTGTACAAATACAAAGAAAATTAAACACTTTCATCATACACTGGCACAAGATAAACATTCCTATTCCAGGAAGGTACACGTAGGGGACCAGAAAGGAATAGGAACAAAGCAAGTCAAAATGCAACAGGACAAATATTAAGTCTTGTAGTTCCATGTTTATCATTTAGGGCAATTGGTGGCAAGATGTGAACTCCATAGGGCTTAGCTGGCTCTTCCCCTATGGTGTGGCTGGTGGTTGTAGCTCCTATGACTTCTCTCTTGGGCTGGGTCTGCTCACTCCTTGCATTTTTCCTCAGATGATCCATGTTTCTGGGTTCTCCAACCTTCTTGGATATCCACTGTACCTTCAGTTTCACATTCACAGCTTCACACACTGCCTTTTAAGAGACACATTGCCTGGCCTCCTAAGTCTTCTTCCAAAATCTGGGTGGAAGCCTTCCTGATGACATAGCTCTTGTATTCTGTATACAAAGTCTTTAACTTTTGCAACTTTGAGGGTGCAAAAGCTGGTGTCCTGTGATTCTTGTGATGTCCTCAGGCCATCTTTTCTCTTGTCCTGTTCCTTTTCAGCAACTAAATTCTCCTCTGCTCCATTTTTGCAGTCTACAACTTTACTAAGCTTCTTCTCTTGTCAAACTCAAAAAATTTTTAAATCATTCTACTTGGCTTCTTGCTCTTGACCCTCAACATAAATCTGGCTAAAAGCTCCCAACAGTAGCAATGCCACCACCTCAACATTAGACTGCCTTGAAATTTCTTCTGCTGGATTAGTCTGCCATAGTTAATCTCAGTCTCAGGCAAAGTCTCTGGACAAGAGCAAAATGCATACAATTTTTTTTAGCAAAGTGTAACACACAAAGTATTGAGTCCAAGAGCCAATGCAGTCCTTGTTCTTAACAGAAACCTCCTAAGCCTAGTCTTTACCAGCAGCATTTCTATTAGGATTCTGGTCTTCTGAGCTCCAACTAGTATCTCCCATTAAGTTACAGAATTCCTGGACTGCATCTCCATCCAGCATCTCCAAACATTCCCACACTCCACAAGCCAGTTCCAAGTGCTCTCAAACCACATGGCCAGGTAATGTCACAGCCAGCAACTCCATGCTTGGTCCCAAATTCCGTTTTAGTTATTTTTTCTCATCTCTGAGACAAAATATCTGGCACCCAAAATTAAAGGAGGAAAGATTTATTTTGGCTCACCGTTTGTAGAAGTTTCAATTCTTAGTAAGCTATCTCCAATGCAGAGTGACATGGCAGAGGGGCATCACAGAGGACAAACAATCCATGACAGGGTAGGGCAGGCAGAAGGCAGCAAGCAGCAGCAACACAAGGAGCAACAAGCCTGCCCTTTTTTTATCCTTTTATATCCCATCCAGGCTAACAGCCCTTTGTGCTGCTATTTCCAAAGTGGACAGTTTTAGTCTATACACCCTTAATCCCAGAATCATATGCCCTAAATCCAGCCAACTCCAAAACAGCCCACCTAGAAGCACAAGATCATTTTAGGGGACATCTAGATACAAGCCATAACAAATAAGCATTGATCATATTTTATATGAGTTCAGCAAACAAAATAAAATGTTTAATCTCATCTTAATTCCTACTTAGCCATTTCTCTGTAAATATCCCAACAAGTATTCTCAAGGATGAAAGTATACTTATAGCCCCAAGACCACAGACCATTTAGATGATCATAGACCCTCCTCCTAGTTTTATACTACTGAATGAAGTTTGCAGAAAGTTGGCCAGAGGCCAAATGTGGGAGATATTCTTCTTCTACCATATTTCAAATCAAAATTGTTAATGACTAGAGTTGATTGACAGCTATCATTCTGTCAGCACACAGGCTAATGGCACCGAAAATAACATCACCAGGGTTCATGAAATGCAAAATTTTTCCTTGCATGCATCATTAGTTTTCCTTCATGGTGTTTGTGGGGGGATTTTTATGGTGATGTAGTTCTTTGAATGGTGGGTGCTGGCAACTGTTTCTTTCTCACATCAAGTACAGATTATTTCACATTGCAGAAACAGACATTGGTACTATAAGGAGCCTGCAAAGATTTGTTCATCAATGTATCAGCAATAAAATTAAGTGAAAAAGGAGTAAGTATTAGCTGATGGTAGCTAGGTCCTCAGAGTTTCAAATTTATTAAAATTAGTAGCTGATGTTTGCATAATCCGAAAATATTTGCTATTCCTCTGTTAGGACCTCTATTAGAGTAATTTTTCTTTTCTTTTAACTTTGTATTCATCAAAATAATAGTAACCATCTCTACCATTAGACTGGCAAAGACAAATTGGGTTTTCATTTTACAGAAGAAGCAACTGAAATTCTGTGAGATAAAAATTGTGGAAACATTAATAGCTAAGAACTGCACACAGATTTTGTCCCTATCCCTGCACTCCAACTTAGACACACGGTCTCTTTAAGGATATTCCATAAGCAGTCACTGGGAAAGCAATTCCTACCATTTGGATCTAAAGTTCACTGTGTCACACCATGTGAATTTGCACAGCTAATATCAGGCTGTGGGATGGACAATGGATTCTGGTATCAATCATAAACTTACTTTCAATCTCTCTCCTGCTTTGTTGCCATTACACTTAGCTCTTAGATTTTAGCACACAAAAAATTCTTACTCTAGAGTTGCAGGTAGATACAGAGATTTTACATTATTATGTTACACATTACAATATATGAAAAAAAGTTTCTTGTTCTATATGAAAAATTTTAGGGAAAATCGATGTCTTTCACATTTCCCTCTTCTGGGAATGCCACAGCCAGTTTACTGTTCTTAGAAATACCCTGGAATCCCACTTTAAAGCTACCCTATAGATGAAACTATCTAAGCAATTCCCTACAACAATAGTCTTTTCATTCTTCTGTAATTAGAGATCTTTGAACAGAGGCCAAAGTGCACTCTTCCTTTCCCCAACTCTCTCTCCCTGAGGTCTAGTCATAATGTGAACTATAAAACAATGAGTCTTTGGTACAGGTCTCTTCTGACATGAAACGTGTACCATAAAAGATTTTCAATTAAATTCTAATCTGAATTAACCAGATTCTGGTAGATATTTAATAAAGGACAGTTACATAAAAGTTTAATGTATTCATGCTCCTATTTTGATTTAGATTAGATTTGTATTTGAAAAGGGACCAGACACAGCCAATCAATTTTGTTATACCATGAAACCTTGCTTTTGATGAGATTCTTAAAATGCATTCTGCTTCCGTTCGTTTATGTGTCTATGTAGATAATCTATGATGCATCACGATGATATATCTTTTACTTTGAACATATACTACTATATACATATATAATTGTGCATATAAACATGGCTTGAGTATTTTAAAAATGAAACAGTTTTTATTTGCTAGTCACCTTATTTTATATAAATTAGCTATAATTCCTTTGCTGCTGATTTGGTTTATATTTACCATGGAAAGAAAACATAGATTTATTTTCCCGTCTTTTTTATATATGTCTAAGAAATTATAATTTTTGAAACTAAAGATATAGTTAGCTATGATATAGTACTGGTTTGAGCCAGGTTGAGAGACAGAGACATAGAACTGATAGATGTAGGTGGAGCATATTCATATACTAAGGTCTATTTAGTCTTCAGCTCACGAATCTGTAATTCATTATCTGATGGAAATATATCTTGGCTATTGATTTCCATAAGAAGAAGACTTTTGGTTTCTCTAATCATGTCCATTAGTTTCCTCTAGATAGATTAATAATTTTTCACAATTGCTAGTGGCAATTGTAGGCATTTAATTTCGTTTCTACCCTTGTGTAGTTGCTATTTGGCAGCATATTTGTGTAGTAGTAGATAAAAAAATAATCCTAAGGTAATAAAAGTCACCATTTGTTATAGTATTTTGTTTACAAATGCATCATAGTCAGCACTTCAAAGCACCAAATCTTTCGACCTATTATTTTTTAATTAGAAATTTATTTTAGACTTTAAAACAATTTTATTACTTAAGGGACCAAAACTTATTTGAAAAACTGATGCTACCCAGAGAATATATGTTTTCTTATTTTTCTTCTGTAAAATAAATCTGAACAATCCTTTATTTTATGAGAATTAAGGTTATTTTATAATCCATATGTAAAATTTTTATAGATTTATTTTCATAGTCTTATTCTATATGATTTAGAGTAGTTGTTGAATTTTATAGTTAGTTCTTGGAATATCTAATATTTTTCCTTATAATTCTTTTTAAATTAGACTTACTCTCAGATCTTAGTGGCATTTAGTTGTTTAATGATTTTTTAGAGATTTTTTTTTTATGCTATAAATCTTTGGATAAATTTCTTTAGAGATAAAAGATCTAAATGTCCTCAGCCTTATAGTAACTGTGCTGACTACAAAGATATTTTCAGCTTCAAATTAAACCTTCAGTTATATGATATATTCCAATTGTTATAACTAGATTCAATTATTGACATACATATGCATAAATCATTCCTACACCCTGTAAATATTGCCTGAAATTAAGGAGCTTATTAGGTGATACATGTGTATAGTAAGTAACATATATTAACCTACAAACTGTCGTAATGTCCTAATAAGCTTTTTGGATATGGAAATATTATTAAAGAGTTAGATATGGATAATCTTCAAATACACAGACATGAAAGTACTATAATTATGATATTGGGTTTATTTAAAGATTCAGAATAACTTATAAAAACACTGGAAATTTAAAGAGAGCAAACTAGATTCTTTTACTTTTCTGTCAGTCTATTTGTCTTTTTCTTTGTCAATCTTAGATTATTTTGTAATTAATTATTCCCAGTTAATAAGTACTTTGAGAATTTATACTGGCAATACATATATATAACATATATAATATATATATATATATTATGGATATAAGAAAAATAAAGATCAACAGGCAAAATTAGATCTATGAAAAACATTTAAATACATTAAATCCCTTTTCAAGTTTTTAGTGTCAGTAAAATTTTTGAGGAGTGGAGAAATACATTATTGGTATTTAAAGTGTAGATTTGGGCCTTTAAAAAGAGGCCAATTGAGAATTCTGGGAAGGAATTCAGAGGAGAGTGTAGGTAACACAAAAGAGAGGGTGGGAAAAAGGACTTTCAGGATTTTTAGAAAATGAAGAAATACATAAGCTCTAAGTACTAATTACTAAAACAAGTGATAAGGTGGGCAAATTGAAACACTGTAAGAGACAGATTCCTGAAAGGAGTAAATGTAAATTTTGTTGTAGTTCTTAATCTTGCTTATTTGCATGCTTACATTAGAAATGATTGTTTTTATTGATTTTCTTTTCTTTCTTTATTTAATTTTTTTGGTACTAGGGATCAAACTCAGGACCTTGCACTTGAGAGGCAGGTGGCAGCACCAATGATTGTTCTTATTTTATTTTTAGGTGATGGTTTTTATTTTATTTTTATTTTTATGGAAGTAAAATCTGAGACCTTGATAGTTAAATAACCTTGCATTTGAGTCATGTAGTGGTATGTTTAGCATCGAAATTCCATTCATTTATTTAACTATTATGTACCTTCTGCCTTCTATTAGCCTTGACTATTCTAGGCTCAGATTAATGAAAAGCAAGGGAAAGTTCTTGAGTTTAAAGAGCTTTCTGTTTAATGGAAAAAGACACTTACTCCCATTGTCATACCAATACATGTATAATTACCACTAAGGTTATCACACTCAGTGAAAGTAAAATCTATACAAAAATATTAAAAAAGAGTTTGTGTTTCGTAAAAAACTTTCCTTGACGCACCAACATCTGCACTGGGATTTAAGAGATTAGGGCAAATTCCTGAAGGAGAGGGAAAGATTTCTAGAGGGAGGCGAACCCTGTAGCAGGAGAGAGAATGGCAAGCTACAGTGAGCCAGAGGAATACTGACACTGGTAAAAAGAGCATAAACACCATTATGCTCAGAACACAGCCAGAGAAAAATTTAGAAGAGAAAATGGACTATCTTTGTATAGGACTGGATATGAAATATAAAGTGTCAAATTCATTAAATAAAGATATTTAGTAGGAGAGAATATCTTAATATATTATTTTTCTCCCTTTTGACATTTAGTAAACAAAATTATGCCTGGTTTCATGAGCATGTGCAATTCTCTTTTTTTATTCATATTTTTATTAGTGCATGTTTGGTTACATAGTGGTTACATTCATTATGGGGCATTGGTACATAGCATATATATTTTATTCTTTTTTCATTTCCCTTTCCCTCCTCCTACTCCCTCTATCTCTTCGTCTGCTTCCCCTTTACAAAGCTATATCTCCATTTTCTATTATCACAGCTATTTTACTCTTTAATTTAGTTACGTTTTGGGGTTCTTATATAAGAAATCATGCAGTAATTAAACTCCTGTGTCTAATTTATTTCACATGATACTATGATTTCAAGTTGTATCCATTTTCCTAGAAATAACTCTGGTTTATCCTTATATGTAGTAGAGTAGTACTCTACTGTGTATAAATACATTTCTTTACCCATTCATCTTTTGGTGTACACAGGCCACTTTCAAGGTTTAGCTATTATAAGTTGTGCTACTATAAACGTGGATATGCATATAACACTGTGGTATGATGTCTTTAACTCTTGGCAAGATACCCAGAAGGGGAATGAATACCTGGCTGAGTGGAATTTCTAGTTTTTTGAGTAATCTCTATACTGATATCTCTAGTGATTGTTTATATTTCCACCGATAATATAGAAGGTTTCATTCCCCCAATGCCCACAGCCAATTTTTTTCTTGAAACTTGTGTTAACAATGTTCACCCTGTTTGAGATAGGGTCTTGCCATGTAGTTCAGGCTGGTCTTGAACTCACTGAGCAGCTCAGGCTGGCCTCAAATTCACCACCACAATTCTCTGCCTCAGCCTCTGGAGTGCTGGTATTACAGCCATGCACTGCCATACCCAACAACTGAACAATATTCAATGATTAGGTAGTCAAATTGTTTCTTTTTTTTGAGACTAGGTGATCTCCCTCTTGATTATAATCAAAGAGTATTATAAATACATGAAGAAAAGAAAACACACTGCAATAAGATCATGGGAAGAAAGCAAGGTAGGGTTTAATAAAAGAAAGATCACAGCTACTATGGGCAATGAGGGAAGTTTTTGATTCTTAGAAGTTGTGATCAAGCTTTGGGTTAAGGGATGATAGGTATGAGACTCCAAAAGAAAAAAGATTTTACGCAAAACAGAAAATTACAAACCAAGGCCAAAAGAGAAATGCTAAGTTAAAAAATGACAAATATATTTGATTGAAATTTAAGTTATACCATCTTAGATATGTTAAATTTTAGCTCAAGAATACAAAACTGAATATGCTTTTTTCAGAATTTCTCCAAGAAAATACTGCTGAAATCCTTGATTTGACTGACACATAGAATACTCTTTTCTTAAGGATGATTGCAAGTAATTTATAAACTTTCCTTAGGTAATTGTGAACTCCTTAACCCCAATATATTCTAACTTGTAGATGCATACATGCATTTGAAGTGGGAGAGGTATGTTGTGAAATTTGGGTCACTAATATTGGGTGATAGTTAACAGAGTGACAATAAATTCATTTTCCAAAACACAAACTGTAGAGATAGCAAAGGACAAAGAGAAAGAGAAAACTCAGGTACAGAACATTTGGACCAACATTATATAAGCCAACAAACAAGTAAAAGCCATAGAAGAAAACTTTGGATTTCCAAGGTGAGAGTCCCACATCTTTTCCATGCTTGGAGTCCCCAGCAGTGTGTACATAATAATCATAATGTCATTATATGTCCAGGATGATTCTAGCTCAAGCTTTTTTAGATTGAGTATCAAATCCAGAACTTTACGCATGCTAGGCAAGTGCTGTACCACTGAGCCACATCTCTAGCCCCTAAAATATTTTTAATAAAAAATCTGAACTATCTATCTTGACAAATGTTTGATATTCTGCATCTGTGAAATTAGAAAATAAATCACACTTTGTGATAAAGTAACATATGTATAAAGCACTCATGGACAACAGTTTTAAAGGATTGTGTCAATATCATTTTATCATTTATCTTTATTCTTTCTGATAATGGGTGGTCCCCATAACAATTCATAGTTATAATTTCAATCTTTATTTATTACACAGTGGATAGATTTATGAGTGCCCATTTTGACAAACTTATTCAGATTTATTTTGTTATTGAGCATAATAAAGCCACTATATTTATACTAAAGAGCTTATCATTTCTCACACTAGAGACTGATGTGTGGCAATTAATTTCTCTGGCCTCATTTATGTTAGTGGTTTAACTGTACATCTTTCACCTAACTCTGAAGGACAAATGACACAATTGATTTTCAGACTTACGTATAAAATTCAATACTCTAAAATCACATTTGCAGCTAGTTTCATGGATTTCAACATCAAAGATCCTGATTTTTAAACTTCTCTGTTATAGTTTTCTCCTTAACGATGGTATTAGTCAGGGCTCTCCAAAAACACAGAGCTATTTTATATTTTGGTTATGATAAATACCCTGAGATCGAGTTCTATTTTGAGTAACAGGCTCATGTAAGTGTTCCGCCTTGACAAGTCCAAAATCTGATGAGGCAGACTGAAGAGGAAGAGTCATAAGACAGTATACTGGTGAAATTCCTTTTTGCTTCAGGGAGAAAAGTCTATGTTACTAAGGCCTGGAAGTGATTGGATAAAGCCTACTCACATGATGAAAGACAATGTGCTCTATGCAAAGTCAACTAATTTAAGTGTGAACCACATGAGAAAACACCTTCACAGACAAACCATACCTCAGTCACAGGGACACACAAAATCGGTCATCACAGTGACCATTTCTCTGATGTCTTTGATTCTTCATTAGCACACACACATATTCTGCTTGCAGGATTGTTGCTTTTTTCTAGTTCTCCATATGAGTGCAGGGCTTTTTCTCCCCATATCATATCGTTAAAGTAACTACTACTAATAATCACCATCATTCTAGATTATTAAAACAACTATAGCTACTACTAGTAATCAGAACTAAATGCTACACTTGCACGGATCTTGCATATTTTATCTCTGAAACTCAAACCAAACTGGAAAGTGATTATATGTGTGTGTGTGTGAGTGTGTGTGTGCATATATATATATATATATATATATATATATATATATTCATATTTCAGGTGAAGAGAGTTGGTAGGATTAAGGAGTCTAGAGCTTCACAATTATGAAAAGATGATGCTGAGACTGGATCCCATTATTCTTTATGTTTGTCTATACCACATTGCTTGCTTTTATTAAAGATATGATTGTTTTGAACACCATAGTCAGCCAGCTATTATTATTATGACATGATAGTGATAAGAGAGACTTTATTTTTTTTAATTAATTTTATTGATATTTTAGATATATCATATTATGACATTCATCATTGGAAATTTGCACCTTTACGTAATCTCTCTCTGTTCTTCTTTTTCCCCATTCCCCTGCCCTCCCTTCAACCCCTCCATTCCTTCCTGTTTACAAAGACTTTGTTTCCACTTTTTCATTTTCTCATATTAATTCCATTCCCTTCTTTCGTTTCCCCAACCCCACCCACTTCCTCTTCCCATTTGCCCCTTTTCTTCCTATTTCACATTATCTATTATACCTTTTAGTCCTTATTTACACTTTCAGTTTCTCACTAGAGAAACTATTCTGTATTTACATGTGTGTCCTATTTATTTCACTTAAGAGTATCACCTCAATGTCCAACCATTTAGCTATGAATGTCTCTAATTTCTCATTTTTTATGGCTGAGTAGTACTCCATTTTAGAAAAAAACCCACATTTTCTTTATCCAGTCTCCAGCTGATAGGCAATTGGGCTGCTTGCAAGTTTTAGCTATTACAAATTGTGCTGCTATGAACATGTGTGCACATTTATCACTGTGGTATGATTCTTTTCATTCTTTGGGGAAGAAACCCAGCAGGGGAATAGCTGGGTCAAATGGGACCTC
>NW_004624769.1:11715877-11746931 GCF_000247695.1 Heterocephalus glaber
AGTATCATGTCATCTGCAAATAATAACTATTTGACTTCTTCATTTCCTCTCTTTATTCCATTTATTTCTTTCACTTCTCTAATTGCTATGGCTAATGTTTCCAAGACTGTATTGAACAGCAGTGGTGATAGTGGGCGTCCTTGCCTTGTTCCTGATTTTACTGTGAAGTATTGCAGTTTTTGACCATTTAGTATGATATTGACTCTTGGTTTTTCATAGATGGCTTTTATAAAATTAAGGTAGAGACCATCTATTCCAGGTTTTGTAGGGTTTTTTTTTTATCATACATGCATTTTGGATTTTGTCAATGCTTTTTCTGCATCAATTAAGATGATCATATGGTTTTTGTCCTTGGCTCTATTGATAGAGTGTATGACATTTATGGCTTTGCATATGTTGAACCATTCCTGCATCCCTGGGATGAATCCCACTTGGTCAGGGTATATGATCTTCTTGATGATCTTCTGCATTCTATTTGCCAGTATCTTATTAAGGATTTATGCATCTATGTTCATTAATGAGATTGGCCTATAGTTCTCTTTTTCAGTTGGATCTTTGTCTCCTTTGGGAATCAAGGTGATGCTTGTTTCCAGGAATGAATTTGGGAGTATTGTTTGCCTTTCAATTTCACTGAAGACTTTAAACAGTAGTGGCAGTAGTTCCTCTCTATATGTCTTGTAGAATTCAGCAGCAAAGCCATCAAGACCTGGGCTTTTCTTAGTTGGTAAATTTTAATTACATTTTCAATTTCATTGATTGATATTGGGCTGATTAGAATTTTAAGGTCTTCTTCATTCAACTTTGGTAATTATACTTATCTAGGAATCAGCCCATTTCTTCTGTGTTTTCCATCTTATTGACTTATAGGTTCTCGAAGTAGGTATTGATGATCCTTTGGATTTTTGCTGGATCCATTGCAATTTCATCCTTTTCATTCCCAGTTGGATGGATTTGGGACTTTTCTTTCCTTTTTCTGATAAGGTTGGCTAAGGGTTTGTCAATTTTGTTGATTCTTTCAAAGAACCAGCTCTTGGCTTCATTAAATTTTTGTATCATTCTCTTAGTCTCCATTGCATTGATTTTGCCTCTGATCTTTATAATTTCCTCCCTTTTATGAGCTTTGGGGTTGTTCTGCTCTTCTTTTTCTAGAAGCTTGAGGTTCAGCATCAGGTTGTTTAATTGGGCTCACTGTTATCCAAATATGAGTATTCAGTGTTATGAATTTCCCTTGTAAGACTTTCATTGTTTCTCATAGATTCCAATATGTTGGATTGTCATTGTCATTTAATTGAAGGAACTGTCTGATTTCTTTTTTAATTTCCTCTGTGACCCATTGATTATTCAGAAGTGTGTTGTTCAATTTCCATGTGTTTATGAAATTCTTGCAGTTTCTTTTGCTATTGATC
This sequence comes from Heterocephalus glaber, assembly GCF_000247695.1. Next base: position 11,717,284 of record NW_004624769.1, read on the forward strand.
TCCAATTTCATCATACTATGGTCTGATAATATACAGGGGATAACTTCAATTCCTTTGCACTTAAACATGTTCTATGAGCAAGCATGTGGTCTATTTTGGAGAATGACTCTTGTGAAGCTGAAAAGGATATGTATTCTGATTTGGTGGGGTAGACCACTCTGTAAACATCTGTTAATTCATTTGTTCAAGAGTTTGATTGATTTCTAGTATTTTGTTGCTTATTTTTTGTGTAGTTGATCATTCTATTTGTGACAGTGGGGTATTGAGGTCCCCCACTATTATTGTATTAGTGCATATATGACTTTTTATGTCTGTTAATATTTGTTTTATATAGTTGGGCACGCTAATGTTTAGTGCATAGATATTTATGATTGTCATCTCTTCCTCTTGGATTGTTCCCTTTATGAGGATGTAGTGTCCTTCTTTGTCTCTCTTTATCAGTGTTGGTTTGAAATCCACTTGATCTGCAAAGAGGATAGCTACTCCTGCTTTTTTTCAGGTTCCTGTCACATGGAGTATTGTTTTCCATCCTTTAACTTTCAGTCTATGAGTTTCTTTTTGAGTTAAGTGTGTTTTTGTATGGAGCATATTGTGGGATCTTGCTTCTTGACTCGTTCTGCCAGTCTATTTCTTTTGATTGGTGAATTGAAACCATTAATTTTGATGGCTATAACTGATACATTATTGACTTATCATTCTCATGACTTTTTCTTTTTGTTGTATTCTCTCCTTTACATTTAATTTCTTGTTGCACCCAATGGATTCATTTTTCTGGACTTCCTAGGGTTGTGGTCCTTGTTGTCTTTTCCTAGGATATTTTCTAAAATTTTTTGGAGTGCTGGATTGGTATTCCTGAAGTTCCTGAAGTGCTCTTTTTCATGAAAGTATCTTATTTCCCCATCAGTTTTGAGAGATAGTTTTGCAGGGTATATCAATCTGGGTTGGAGGCTGTTTTCCTTTAGGGCTTGAAATATGTCACTCCAAACTCATCTTGCCCTGAGGGTTTGTGTTGAGAAGTCTGTTGTGTCTCTGATGGGCTTTCCTTTGTATGTGATTTGTTTCTTTTTCTAACTGCTTGTAGAATTTTTTTCTTCTGTTGGGTTCCTGGAATCTTAACAATTATATGCCTATGTATAGATTTTTTTTGATTAAGGCTAGTTGGAGTCCTATATGCCTCACTTATCTGTATGTCAAGTTCTTTTCCCCTCCTTGGGAAGTTTTCTGCCATCACTTCTGTGAACAGTTTTTTAATGTCATCTGAACTCTCTCTTGTTTCTTCATTGACTCTGGTCAGTCTTATGTTATTCTTCTTTGCATTGTCTAGGAGATGCTGGATTGATTTTTCATGGTCCCTTACTATTTTAAAGCAATTTTTCTTTTCCTTGTCACTAATCACAATATTATCTTCTATATCTGAAATTCTGTTCTCACATTGGCTCATTGTGCTGTGTAAATTTTCAGTGGAGTTTTTAATCTCCTGGAAATCTGTTTGCATCTGTTTAATGGATTCCATTTGCTTCCTATGTTGGGATTCCATCATGTCCCTTAGCTCCTCTATTTTTTTTATCTATGTCATCTCTAGATTTATTAATCATGTCTTCCACTATGAGCACAATCTCTGCTGTTATCTCAGAAATTATTTCTGATTTCATTTTTTCCAGTTTCTTTTTTGTTGCCTGTTGAGGGAGTCCAAATTGTTGAGTATCATATTGTTCCATATCGTTTTCCTTTGGGATTGCTTTAGGAGATTCAAAGTCTGGTTCTGAGACTTGTTTACGTGTCTTTTCATTTCAATTGGGCTGGGGGTTGGGGGGATGTGTGTTGCTGGTGCCTGCACAGCTCATCTCCTTGGCTCTGGGGGTGGTGGTACAGTGGCCTGGAAGGTTCACCTCCTCTGTGCTGGGGGCAGCTCTGCTCCTCAGTGCTGGGGGCAGTTGATTTGAGGGACTTTAAATTAAAGCAAAAGCCATTAACAAAGATATATGAACTGGTTTTTGCCAGTAAAACCATATCTGTCTCCAATTACTGTGATAGTTTATATATTATTTCATTTCAATTTTTTGAAAAGCCCTTTATTTTGGATTATTTTTAGAGTGATTATAACTAGAGAGAGGAAAGTAAGTATATTAATAACATTCTTCCCATAACTGTACCTCATCTTCTTTCTACTGACTGAGGATGGGATGATGCAGATTCATATTTGAATTGCTTGGTAAACATTACCAAGCTTGTAGCTGATGAATTTGGATTTGGTTTCATCATAAATAGATGATGTTGGTCTGGGGATATAAATCAGTGCTACAGCACTGGCTTAACATTCAAGAGGCTCTGGGTTCATATTCCCAGGATAATGAATGGATGGATAGATAGATAGACAGACAGACAAACTGACAGATCCAGGCAGGTAGACAGATTGATAATACTGTGTATTCAGGGAATATCATACTAGGGCCACATGGACCAGATGTCCTCTATAATGATATAACTATACCACCACCTTTTTTTTTTTTTTTGGTACTGAGGATCAATCTTAGGACCTCACATTTGCCAGGCAGGTTCTATGCCACTCAGCTAAATCCCCAGCCCCACTTCCTCCTATTCTTTTTTTTTTTTATTTCCTCCTATTCTTGACACAATCTCTTACTGCTTCTCACGGTATGACTCACTTATATGTTCCAGCAATGTTTTTGTCACATGGTTTATATCTAAATAATGTCTTTTATCCAGAGTAAGTATATCATCAGACCCAGGAGTGTTATCTTTTAACAGTTATATTGGCTTTGAAAAATTATATTTACTTTCTGAGAGCACAATTTAAAATATTCTTTTTTTAAAAAATATTCTTAATAATATGTCAGTCTCTATTGACAGTGATAGATAAGGAAGAACTCACTGAACTCCCTTTCTGTAGTTAGAACAATCCCAGTGGAGGCATATGAGGAGCTATGTTTGCATTTTGGAGCTGAATTCTCAGGTATTGAAAATGTGGCATACACAGATACTGACTGTGACATAGTTTTCAATTTTGATACAGTTAAAGTTGATTTCTTTACAAATTCACAAGATTTTAGAAAGTTCATGTATACATTTATACCTTCAACAGGATAATTTACATTTTTATGTCAATTTTTATATAGCATTGACTTTTTTGTTTTAAATATAACCTGTTTGGATTGGGTGAATTGTTATTTGGCTTTGCTGTGATAATAATAAACTTTTTGGTTAAATCCTAAGTCAGAATGCATGCATTTCTCTTTAAAAACATTCTTATTTTAGAATGTTGTTTTGCTTTCTATTTTGTCATTTTTCTTTCAAAAGTTTCACATGCCACAAAATATTAAATTACCTTTTAATATTTTTTAAACTTCTTTTTTTTTTTTTTTTTCTGGGAATTGAACTCGAGACCTTGTACTTGTGAGGCTGGCAGCAGAACCACTGAACTAAATCCCTGGCCCTACCTTTTAATTTTTAAACCAGTTATAAAAATTATAAATTTGATTTGGAATTTTCCTTAGAATTAACTTTGATATCATTTAGGAAACTTGGTTAACAATACAATTTCAGTCCTTCAAAGTAGTATTTGGCCGGGGGCAGGGGGGCAGAGTTCAGTTCCAACAGGTTGCTGATTCTTCTGATACAGATATTCAATACGTTCAGTTTTAATTATGTGTCTAGAACACGTTCTAGGATACAGTGAAATCCCAGTGGTTGTTTTTATTATTCTAAAAATTATTTTTCTCTTTTCAGTTGTCAGTTCTGTCTTTCAGAGTTTATTCTTTTATCAGTTAATTATTGCAGCTAACTTTAATGGAGTTTCCCATGATATAAAAGTCATAAGCCTATAAAGCCAAGTCACAGTTTGGCTCTCACTTAGTTTTGAAAGTACAGGATCATTTTGTCAAATCTCCTTCATTTAGGATGAGGTGTTTGAGTTCCACGAAGTGTATTGGATTTACTTATGGTTTGACAAAGGATTTTTGTTCTTGATCAATGCCACATAGCTAAAAAGGAATGAGAGGGGAAATCTACACTATTGCTCTACATATTGGTGCCAACATTTAAGTTTAAAGGAACACTTTTGTGATTTTAAAATTATATTGGTAAAAGCCTAATGGTATTGAACAAATACTAACTTTGTGACAGGACTTGTTCTAAATGATTTACATTTATTTATATTTTCTTATTTAATATTCAGAACAACTGTGTAAGCAAGGAAAAGTATAATCTCTATAATATAATGATGAAGATGATGGTGTCACAGATTGTCTTGCCTAAATTTGTAAAGATAGGAAACAGCAAAGCAAGAATTCAAACATAAGTCATATTCTGGAGTACATGTAATTAGTATATGATCATCCTACTTCCCTGGTGGATAGGGATACTTGTTAAGCAGCCTCAATCATTAGAACCTCATTTGATTTAGTTCTAGATATTACTTCATTAATAAAGCACAGCATTATACACAAGCATTTTTGGATATTTTAATTAAAAGTCAGACATTTTTATTTTTCCTTCTATCTGAAAACAAAGTTATTACATGATATTATTTTGCATTAATTTTCATTCATTAATATTTTCACACCTTGTATGCAATTTATTATTTCATCGATATAGGTTCCATTATATATATATAGATATATCACTGTAATAAATTTGATACCATCAGAATATAAACCACTACTTCTTCAAATATTTAATACTTTAAAAATTATACTGATATTTTGAGATGGATGTTAAGGTCATTCATTGAAAATTTACTATAGATTGTTGTGAACTATCCTCTTTCTTTACATTTCTCTTTTTAAATAGACGATATTAGGTTCATGGAGAAATTGAATAGAAAAAAAAGATTTCCCAAATACCTTCTGACCCACCCAAGCATAAGCTCATGTATTATCAACACCCCTCACAACAGTGGTATATTTGTTACACTAAATGAAACTACAGTCACACATCATTACTGTCCAAGGTTCATTGTTTACGTTAATTAGGATCCACCCTTGGTGGTGCACATTCTATGGGTTTGAACAAATGTATAATGATATATATCCATTATAGTAGCGTAAAACAGTTTTACTGTTCTAAAGTCTCTCTATGTATCACCTATTTATCCCTTCCTTCCTCCAACCTCTGGCAACCACTGATTTTTTTGTGTTATCTATAGTTTGCCCTTTTCAGAAAGTTATATATTGGGAATTGCACAGTATATAAACTCTTTAGATTGGATTCTTTTGATTAGTAGCAGGCATTTAAAGTTTCTCCATGTCTTTACATGGCTTGATGTCTCATTACTTTTTTTTTTTTTTTTTGGAGAGTACTGGGGATCGAACTCAGGACTTTGTGCCTGTAAGGCAGGTGTGATGCCACAGAGCTAAATCCCCGACCCTACTCATTATTTTTTACTTATTTTTTGTGTGTGTGTGCCGAGGATCGAACTTGGGACCTTGCGCTTGCGAGGCAGGCGCCGTCCTACTCATTATTTTTTAATGCTGAAAAATATAACATTATGTGGATTTATCTTTGTTTATTTATGCTTTCATCTACTGAAAGTCCAATGGTCAATTCAAAATTTGGACAATAATGAAAAAAATTCCTATAAATATCAGTGTACAGTTTTTTATATCGATATAATTTTCAGCTCTTTTTTTTGTAAATAAAGGACCACAATTGTTGAACCATGTGGTAAAGATATATATACTTTTGCAAGAAAATAGTACTGTTTTTGGACCGATGCCCAAAGTAGCTGAACTTTTTGCATTTCTGTGGCAAGGAGCATTCTGGTCGTTCCACATCCTCAACAATGCTTGATGTTGTCAGTATTCTTGATTTTGGTTATTCTGATTGGTGTGTACTGATATCTCATTGTTTGATTTTTTATTTTTCTGATAACATATGAAGTGTGGAATCGTTTTACATATCTATTTGCCATCTTTACATCTTTTTTGATGAGTTTTCTGCTAAAATCCGTCCATGTATTAATGAGTTTATTTTTCTTATTGTTAAGCTTTCATAATTCATTTGATACATTGTTGAATATCAGTCCTGTATCAGATATATCTTTTTTTTTTTTTTTTGGTACTGGGGATCGGACTCGGGTCCTTGCGCTTGTGCAGCAGGCAGGCAGAGAAACCCAGCCCCTCAGATACATCTTATACAAATATTTTCTTCCAGTATATAGATTGCCTTTTTATTCTCTTGCCAGTATCTTAGGCAGAACAGGACATTTTTACTTTTAGTAAAATACAGCTTAACAATTTTTTTTTTTATGCCTGGTTTCTGCTTTTGGTGCTGAATCTAAAAAGTTATTCTTTTGTATGTCTTCTAGGAGTTTTAGAGTTTTGGATTTTTTCATTAAGATCTATGTTTCATTTTCAGTCTATTTTTTATGAAGGGTTTAAGGTATTAGCACTAAGTTTAATTTTTTCCATGTTGATATCCAGTTGTTATGGGACTACTTAGAAAAAAACCAAAAAAAACAAAACTGTGTTTGCTCCATTGTCCACAGTGATAATATGTTAAATCAGTTGGTGGACTAATTTAGTTATTCCACACCTTTAATCCATGTTCACACACCCTAAATCCAACCACCGCTGAAAATCCCCACCTATTAGCTCACAAGGCTTGGGGGAAGGGGACATCTAGATACAAGCTACAACAAATGGTTAGTCTCTGTTAACCCTTTTATTACTTAAATTATGAGAGTTTTAAAAAAGGAATTATTGTTTTTATCATGGTTTTTGATGTTCCTTATAAGTGATAAGTAAAATAAAATCCTGAATTTGTATGTGAGGGATATCTTTCAAATACTATTAGCATTGTATATTTGAAATATATTACCTAGGAATTACCTAGGAATTCATAGTGTTCAAAACAAAGCAATTACAAACATAACACAATCAAAACCAAAAATATCCATCAGACCAGAGCATAATCTTATACAAAATAAAATAACTCATCCTGTTGTTAGGTATATTTGACACACTTTGTTCCATCACTTTCTCTGTTGATAAAACTGCATTCCCTTTGTGTCTGCTTTCATGTCTGGTGGACAGTGAACACACTTGTTAACTTTTGCACCTTGTTTCAGTAATTTAGCAGAAGGCAGGTATTCGGTAAATGTGATAGGAATTAAAAAATAAGGTAAGAAACAAGATAAGTGGAAGAGTAATATAAATGAATAAATTCAAGAAAATGGGCATGTTTTTGAATGAAGAATACTACATATTCTTAAAGAAACTTTATTATATATAACAGGATAGACACATTATTCTCTAACATTTCAACTCTTGTATCATTAACCATGCTAAAGCCAAACACATCTTTTTAATTATGAGAAGGAACCGACTAAATGAAAGTTATGTTTATCATCTATCTACTGTATCTAACATCTATATAGATTTTTGTATCCAACAACACCTAGAAAATTTTTAGTGTGAAAGTTATGTAAGCATTCAAATGATGAAGCTCAGAAAAAGAGATGGTTAAATTAGTAAAGAAAGTTATGGGGTAAAAAATCTTGATAAGCGATTCTGGACAAACAAAAACTTATAAAACAACATAGGGCCACGGGTTTGCTTCCTTTCTGAGTTACCACCTCATAGAAACTTTTTGGGAGGATTGCTTTTTCAATGTGCCATTCATATACCCCCATGCACTACATAGTGATGGAATTGGAGCTCCCTTTTTCCCACTTACTGGAGGTATCTATGGACTTCTCATAAACTCATGAGACTATTCCCCGCTCCCAAATCATAAGGTGCCTTTTTAAAATGGATTTCGTTAAATCTCTTTGGCATATGAGCCACATTAACTGAACTGAACTGAAGGTAAAAATGGCTTGATCTTTCCCTTTCTTTTTTTAGCGTACCGTAACCCACAAATGAATGTTTCAAGCACAACACCATTGACATTTTGGACCAGGACGTTCTTTATGTATGTATGTGGAGTAGAGGAAAGCTGCTCTGCATATTACAGGATATCATCAGCAGCATCTCTGTCTTCTATCCACTGAATGGCAATAGCACCTCCAGATTGTGATACCAATAAATGTCAAATGCCTCCCCAGGTGGGGGAAAAATTATCCCTAAGTAAGAATCATTGCCCTAGTAAAGATTATGCTCTTTTCCTCTCCTCATTCAATACAACAGTATCTAGTACTGTTCCTTGATTTATTTTCCAATATACTTGCTGTATTTGCCCTGATTCATTCCCATTCTTTCCCGGTTAGCACAGGAACGAATGCAAGGACAGGTTAGTTCTTCATTCAAGATCCAATCTCCAAAGATATTAACTCAATTACTTTGGCCTTATTAGCATAAAACTATTTCATAGGATTTTAGAACTGTAACTACTGGACACTAGAAAAAAAGATTAGTAAACAATTCAATAGATGATGGCAGAATATATGGTTAAAATACAATTATGTGGTATTAAAGTATAGCTTAAAGTAATGAAATATGTTACCCTTTTTTGCTGAAATCATAGGGCAAAATATTGATTAAAACCATTAAGGTTATATATGTATATTTTTCTTTACTGGATCAACCATATAGTTATTTCCAGCAAACCCTGCACCTGAAAATTACTATCTAAAGAAAATAGTCAAAATCTGGAAGTCCTCCCCCCACACATGAGATACTGAAGGAAATGAACATTGGGGTTTACATTTCTAAACCATTCTCCAACCACGTGGTGCAAGATAGGATTGTAAACTATGTCCACTTTCATGCAATCTATTTTAAGCCCCCAAGTTTGATGACAAAGAAGTTAATATGGCTTCCAATAGTGCCTAACTTGGCCTTAGGGAATAGATTATGCTGGGAGAACCTTGCTCATTATGGCTTATTTCATTGCATCAATCATGCAACAAATATTATAGAATTAAACAAGGGTTTATGAGACAAATATTATAGATCAATCTTCAGAAGCCAGCTCTACATGTAGCCAAAAATCCTCATTGGCAGAACAAAATTGAAATCCCTTAATGAATTCTGTTACCGTGGCAGCATACTGTCAAATTATGCACTAATAGCAAAAGAGCTAGAAAACCATACCAAGAAACCAGCATGTGTTTTGGCAGGCTAGAAACCAGGGTCTGGTGCTGAGCTTCCAAACATTCTAAAGTAGAGAACTGACATCCAAGTAAGCCAACATCCTTGTGTAAGCTCTCCAGGCTTTTGGATATTAATCCTAGAATAGCTCCTTGAAAATGAGAGGTTTTCATTTTTTTCCTTTTATCACTTTTTCTTACAAGGGTAATTAGCTATTAGTTGCTTTAACAATAAAAGGCACGCCAAAAGGGTAATGACTCTATCCAGGACTATAGTCACATTTTAGGGCACAGAGTTTTAATTTATGAGTCAATAACTATATTAAATCAATCTCTGTAATTAAAGTTGTGGGCAAGATTTAAAGGCAATTAGCATAATGCAAGGGTGACCAGACATAACTTAGGAGAATGAAGACATACAAGTTGTCTCTACAATTTATTTCTTCTCTCCTACATCTTTGTTGCAGCACTGTGTTTTGCAATCAGCTTCCTAATACTCTGGCACACACATTACAAACTTTACCAGAAACACTGCTCTGTTCTCCATTTCCTTTATTCTTATTTAAATCCAATATAGTATTTCCTCTCTTGAATTTCCCTTTTCTTTCCCAGGAATCAGATAATCCCTCTTCCCTCTCTTTTTTGTAAAGAAAGGAAAAATTATGAGATGAAGAAATGGATTTCAAACTTTGTTCCCTAAAAATATGAAGGTTCCATGGAGGTGGTTACTGAGCTCCAGGCAGGGAGGGGGATAAATGAGAGGAAATGATGGGCTCTCAAATTCTCATTCTGGCTCTTGTGATAGCCTTTTCCCAACAACATTTCATTTAAAGAAGAAAATATCGACAATTCCATATCGCTCATCAAGTAGAATACACACTGCTATCAGGTTGAGTGTGTCTATGTAGGGCATTTGACTAAAGGAAAAGAAATTGTGCTGAAAAATAAAACAGAGGGTTCTGGGCTCGTGATTATTCCTCCTTTTACCACCTCAAATACAACCCAAATTGAAAAATTGTAAAGTACTTATTTTTCTCCTATTTCATAGTAACTTCTTCTCTTTAAATTCTTCTAGCAAGATTTAACAATATCCAAAGCATGTATAATAGAGTATTTCCATTGAATAAAGAAAAAATAGAAAATGCTAAAGATGTAATTAAATAGTGAAAATAAGAAACTAAAAATTATCTAAAATAATATATCTATTTTTACTCAAAGTTTATGTATCATAATTTCTATGGCTAAATTTTTTAGGAGAAAAATAACATCTCTTTTAATCTTAAGAATATTTTGACTTGGGGCAATTCATTCTTAAAACAAAAATGTACTAAATTTTGTAGATTGTAAAAAGATGAAAATTTAATTATAAAATTTAAAAATATATTTCTAACAGAAACATTTTGAACTCAGTCCTATATTGATAAAATAAATTCTGGGATTTATAGGAACTGATGTTAAAGAGTAACACTACTTCACATCAATATTAAAGAGCACAATTTATCATTATTTTTATCCATATTTGCTGATTAATCTTAAATTAACTGCTATTAAATAAGTTTTAAAATAAAAGGTTTGATAGTGTCTTTTCTATTTACCTTGACATTACTTTCTTCATCAAATAACTTCATCTGAATGTTTTTCCCTATATGAAGAAAACTATTACTTCAAGTAATTATAAAAACTTAAAACATTTTCTTTTCTTTTAAAAATATTGTATTCTTCAAATCTAAAAGTGACTTAAACAAATCTTATTATAATAGAAAAATATGTAAAACTATATTTTAGGTTATACTGTGCCAGTAGATTTTGACTATAAAAGGAAGAAAAAAAAATAAGCAGCTTATTAAATAATGTACTTCCAATTTGGTATCGCAGCCTATTTTCCTACTATATTAAGCAGGACCTATTTTGGCCTGATACAGCTTTAAAGACTGATATCAAGCATATTATTGGAAAAATATTTAAATAACCCCCTTGTACTTTTAATGTTGCCTGGAAGAAGAAAAGAAATCAAATTAGGTAAGCCAACAAAATAGAAATGTATAATCATAATAACGTAACACTTAAATCTAAATCAAGTTTTAGTGTAGAGTATATTTTTAGATATTTTCATAGAAATAAAAAATACTGTCTCATTAAGAGCAAAACTTTGTCTCATTAAGACATTTTCAGATGATTTTATTTGTGCTTATAGATATTTAATTCACACTATATCAATTCTTTCAATGTTTGGTGCATTCCAACTATGAACAGTAAAATTACCATTTAAGAAATAATGCAAGAATGCAACTCTTCTAATAATATTTGCCCCAGTGAGCTGGGTAATTCTTGTAAATTAGTCTTTTGGTCTGAGAGATTTAGATAATTACTTAATTCTGTACTTCAGGTTTAATATTCAGATACTACTCAACTGTAATCACATGATAAATGATTTCTTTCTTTAGTAAATTAAATAAATATTGAGCAAAACATTGTATTTGATCCATATATGGAATTATATACTCCCCCATTTTTCAGAAATTGTCTCTAATTTTTTCTTATTTTCAAATTTGTTTGGTAGATCAAGAAAGATTTATTAAATCAAAGAGTTTTTAGTAAACATAAGTGTCTACTCAGAATGAAATTAAAATTATTCTTTATTCATTCAATATAAACAATGATCACATTACCTTAAATATGGGGGAAAATCAATACATTGTTCATTGCAGCTGGGGTGTTATTGTAATTAAAATTTTCTTTTTCATTTTCAGAAGTATTTTTAACTTACGGAAAAATTGAGAAGTAATTTTCACTTACCCGCTTCAAATTTTTATTCATGAAAAAACTAAAGCCAGAATATTATGGTGCCAATACCATAGTTCTTATTTATGAACTTAAAAAAATGGTATTAGCTATTGCAATTTAGAGTTTATTGTGTTTTACATTAACATACTCATGTTTTGTGACTTTTTAACAGGCAATAACTTCAAATCTCATGGTGGATACAGATTTTTGCTGCAAGGAAATAACTGTAAGTGTTTATGTACATGCAATAACTTTTAAAAACTGTAATATTTTAATATTTAGTGTTCCATTATTGCTTAAATCCATGAAATATTAATATGATTACTTAAATTTGTTCCTCTATTTTGTAATTTTGATAATACATATTCACTGTAATGGTATGAGTATTTCTCATAGAATTCTAATAGATTAAAACCAAATCATTTTACTATTGAAATCTAAGCCATGACCATCTTTACACTTTGCTTACTCTTTATGCTATGAATTTCATTTGTACAAATACAATATTCACTTTCTCTTTGATGAGCTGATTATTTAGAGTCTTGGTTTTCTATGTGTAATTATTTGAAAACTGATAAATTTTGGAGTGTGGATCAGTTATTTTGGATGCTAATTTTACTTGGAGCAACTCATCTTTAATAATGTTACATGTTAAATATTTTTCATATAAATGTGAACTATGTTATACTCAGAAATAGTGAGAGGACATTTTTCTACCAGATGGAACTTAATGACAAAGTAGGATGGAGCATCTTCTTAGTTTTTCTGCCTTGTAATTTTCATAATGGTTTAAATCTGTTTATTTCAAATTTGAACATAAGTAAATTTGTTTTACCTGCCATCCTGATTATCTTTGTCCCTTTCTGTATATTCATGGAATTATTTGAGGATGATCTCTATTCCAAATTGAATAGGGTGGTATCAGCCTGGTGCAGGTTCTTTGGTTATCCAGGAATTAAGACATGAGCTAATAAATGTAAGAACAAACAATTCACTTGCAGAGGCATCTATCTCACTGAAACTTTTAGAGACACAAAAATGCTCTCCAAATGATAAATTTTTGATTTTATAAATAGCTCAGATTTGTGCCACATTATCTCCTCCAGTAGATTTCTGCTGTGTTGTTCAATTTGAGCAGGGTTTGTTCTACTCCGTGTTTCTTTCTGATGCCTCCTCTGGATGTGGTCTTGACTCAACAGTTGATCTATTTGACAATCAATATACTTGTTCTATAATCTTCAAATTGACATGCCCTTCCCAGTCAATTACAGTATCTTTCTTGAGTGCAATAAACTAAATATTTTTCACTTTGGGAATTCCGATCTTGTTTTTTTGTTAATAGTTGGAGAGAAAGGTGTTAGTGAATAAACTATTAGGATTTGTATAAAATATTAGCTGATACTAGCACTGTGTGATAATCTAAACATGAAGCAAAATTATTCATGAAATATATCGAACTATTTCTGTCTTATTATGGATGGGAAAGAGGAAGTAGATCAGATAAAATTCCTTTATAAATAAGAACTATGGAATACTCATTTTCTTATATAGTAACCAAGCAGAGAACACTAGTTGAATATTTGCTAAGCGACACTTTAACCTATTTAGTTCAAATTGTCTGTCACTTAGAAAATGTTTCATATACTTTAATTTTTAAATCATGTTTACTGTTTCCACAAACAATAAAATATAGATATGTATATATACGGTGTCATAGAAAGTACATTTCTGTTTTTATAAGTATATTAGATATATATTTATGTAAATATATTCATATAAATATCTATTTATCTATCTATTTAAAATCACATATTCTTAGGACCCAGAATATGAAGCTATACATACAGAATTTCATTTATCTTTGGGTTATTCTATGTTAATTTTATCTCTACCTTCTCAGCCTTAGTGTGCCTTTTATTCATAGATTTAGCAGCTCTTGAGGAACAAGGTACATAGACTTAGATATCAGAGATTTAGAGAAGATTTTGTTCTTGTTTTCTAGTTGCTCACAAGTTGCTAAAGTTAATACAAGCATTTAGCAACTATTTCCATTCATTATGATAGGAGTTGTGATACAAGTCAGGATATAGCACTTAAGAAATAAGGGGTGGGTATCCAGTTATTCCTTGGGAAATAAAGCAGTATTTTCTGCAGAAGCATTTCTTACACCACAGTAAGTACAGGTAATAGCTACCTTGTCAGAGTAAGGTAATAAGCCCAGAGCCTTACTCTAAGGTCTTTGTTCTTAGCCTCTTTTATTGTATGGTAAGAAAGGGCCTCTCCCACTTGAGAGTTGTTATAACTTGACTGGCTATTTTAGGCTCTTAGACCCCAGATTGGGCCACAAGTTTTATTTACTTTTAAATTATATAAACAGAGCAAGTATGTTATCCAAAATATTAAATTTTCTTACATTTTACAAAAGAAAAAGAAACTGAAGTAAAACTGTAGGAATGATGAACTTCAGATAAATGTTTCTTCAAAACAAAATACAGGCACATTCTTAGATAAGCTTCCTTTGGTCTCTTTGTTTTCTCAACGTGATAATTGTGAAATTTATAGCAGAGCCTCACATTCAAGGCCGAGTTAGCAAAAAAAGGATATATGTGCAATTTAGTGTATACATATGGTGCGAGAATAAAATATGTATATATATTTATATATAGGTGTGTGAGTACCCAGGTGTGATATATGTTTTATACACTAAGTAAAGTGGGTTTTTTAATAATGTAGCTCCCCTACCAACTTTGTCTACTTTGTACTTATCTGGAGGTGGAGGAGGAGGGAACTGGGGCCCTGGCACTGATGTGAGTCAGGTTGCTTTTCAGTTCTGTTTATTTTTCTTACCTACTCTCTCTAGCAGGAGTTTAACTCTTTATTTGCCAGAAATCCCGCTTAAGACCCTTAATTTTCCCTGCCTGTCCCCCAACTTTCTCTACAGTAGGAGATCGGTTATTTATTTTAGATTAACTGTCTTGTTTGAATAAACAAATTTATATGATAATTATTGAACGAATTGCCCCTGGAAATGAGACCAAATTGAAAAAGAAGAGAGGCAAATTTTAAAATAAATAGTTGCAAGAGCAGAAAGATTTAATTCAGAGGCCTCCTCTACTCTTATTCCCTGGAGGTATCAGAAATGATAGAGCCCAATTCAAAACTCTGGGAAAACCAATTGGCTATAATTTGTATGACCCTTTGTTCTATCTCCTAAATACTGTCGAAAACAGTACGAGTAGGCTCATATGACCATTAAAGTTTATAAAATTAAATACATTTACAAATTTATATCCCCATTTGCCTTTATCATATTTCCATTGGTAGAAAAATGTGTCAAGTGGCTGGCTACTCAGTTGGACAGCATAGATATTTCCAAAAGTCATACTAGACAACAAAATTCCAAATGTGTAGAGAACTTGTAAACGAATACAATTTTGACAGAAAATTAAACCCAAAACTGCTGGTAAAGTTACTCCCCGGTTCATGGACATAATTCATTCCACTCTTCTGGAAAAGATGGCTACATTCATGGTCTCATAGGAAAGATGTCTGCAGTTGTGTTCATCATCTGATGTAGAGTTTGCAAAGTTTGGAGTATTTTGCCAAATGTTACTGTACTCATAGTTTCTTAACACTTTTGTAAATAAAAAGACTTAGTCATATTGCTATTTCATTGTTAGTCTAATAAATAATACTTGAATTTGATAAAATGATAAACATTTTTAGTCTCCAAATTCATAATTCAAGCATTTTTCTTTTCTACCAGTAATAGACTTAACTAAAAGCTTCACTGGCTCTCATTGAATAACTGACAAAAAGCCCACAGAAGCAAATCACAGGGTCCACTAGAGGAAAAGACAATTTTTCTTAAAACATCTTATTTTCTAAATGCTTTTTAAGAAACTGGGTTTCTATTTTTAATTTATTACTAAATATCATTGATGCCAGTTCTCACTAAAAGATGATAACATTTGGAATTAAAGAATCTTATTAGAGTCCAATTTTCAGAGCTCAATGTGTGAAATATAGTTCACTGCCTCTGACCTCTTAAAATGTTTGAGACAAAAAAAGGAGTCTTTAATAATAGTGTTACCAAATTATAGGCTATATTATTTCTGAGGGAAATATACTTTGATCTTAGAGGGAAAAATAAAGTTGCTCTCTAGTTTAATTGCACACAAACTTAGTTCATTAATTGTGGTCTGTAGGTTAAGGGAAATTTCACACTTTGTTGCATGTTCATTATAAACAGGGTATTTGATCTTCCTTTACTATTATTTGCAAATGAGATAAGGGAGTGCAGAAATCAGTGGAAAATAATGTAGAAAAAAAGAGGTGAATACCTAGAGTTAACTTATAACTTGAGCTTTGACCTAGTTTTTACAGAACTATCTCCATGATATTATTTACTGGCTATAAATTATTTGCATCTAGGAGTTTATCAAACACTATAAATTTTTATATGCATCACATGTTCTTTTAGACCAAACAAGTCTACATGATGCTCTATCTTCTAAGTGTATACAAGTTTATCAGTTGATTTATCTAATTCAACTTTAATGATCAAAACTTAATTTTACATCCCTTGGGACACACCTATAATCCCAGCACTCTGGAAGTTGAGACAGAAGGATCACTGTAAGTTTGAGCCCAGCCTGGGATACATAGTGAGTTCAAGACCAGTGTGAACTACACAGCGAGATCCTCTCAAAAAAAAAAAATTTACATCCCTTCATTCAAAAAATATCTTCATTGTATGTTTTCATGCCTATACATTTTCTTCATATGCAAGTTAATCTAAAGCATCATTGTTTTTATCATATCCCCCCTCAGTTTTTAAAAAAAATCTTTCAGTTTACACATTTAGCCTACAGAATTAAAATTTTCCTTTAATCTAGTATTCAAAGCCTTTCTAATCAGTCCTGGTCCACAATAACTTATACCCAGTGAATTGAACTATGTTTTCATTGTTCTATCTCTTCTCTACTTGCTAATGAACTTGCCCCTCTAAGTGTCTTCCCTATGTCCTTGTTTAGTTTTGTGTTTCTACCTCAAAATCATCCTTTAAACCACTTTTTTAGGTAACCATAGTCTCTAGTGGCCTAAATCCCATCTAAATTTTGCCACTATTCCTCACTTTCATAGAGTTAATTCCATATGTACATATCATCCCTTGTGATCATTCTTAAAATAAAATTTAATTAATGATCAAGACTTATTTAAGTCTATTACTCTTGTCCCTCTTAGCTTGCTTGGGGGCAATTGTCATAAAATAAACTTATAAGATAATATTAGTGAGGGTGAACTTGATTTGATGATTGAGAATTCAAAGAATCTTACACTGCATGGTTTGGCAGCTCACTGATTCATACTGAACTTAGAATCAATAAATATAGATAAAATTAACAAAATATTATCATTCTTTTCATTGTGTTTAAGAGTGCTGGAACAATGGATTTTCTTTTTTGTATCTCAAAGGAGCTCTAAATTCCATAAATATTGATACACTCTTAGGTCTATAGATCTTTCCAAAATAACAGTATATTCAAGCAGTTATCTTTGAAGAGATTATAGATTTTGATTTACCTGCCTATAAATATTAAAACTGAAGTAAGGAATATGATATCTGTGTTAATTTACAATAAATTTCTCATTCAGTAAAAATGAAAACAACTTTATTAGTAAATTTTTTAAAACTTGGTTTTTCAGTTAAGAATAACCGGAGAAAATTAAGACCCGAAGGAAGTACTTTAAAGAATTTTATATTTGCATTTAAAAAGAAGTTAAGTAATGTAAGAATTCCTCAGAGACCCTTCCAAACAAAAAATATCTCTTTTAGATACATCTACTTTGAAGAAATACAGAAATTTGAAATTTTTAATGACTACTTTGGTGTTTTTCTGAAAGTGCACCTAAAAGATACAACTAATTACCAAGCCATCTCATATAATCATTAAATAATTTTATCTTAAGTTTTCCCTTTGAGTATTAAATGATCTTTATGGAATAGAATCATGGTGGTCAAGTTGTGACAGAAGAATGAAAAAAATTGTGCAATAGAAGAACTTCGGGTCTGGGAACAAAACTAGCATGAAGAATGCTCAGTGTTAGCTATTGAATTTATTAAGGAATTTCCAAAATATAAATGGAGAGAGCATCAAGGACAGGTTTTGATTAATACCAGTTATTTGACATTTGATTCAGGATATGAATTCTGAATAATAAAATCTTTAAGGTCTGTATGCCAAAGTGTGTTGGCTGCATTTGGCCATCCAAATTATAATACAATAATCAGTTTTATTTATTCCTTAAATGACTATATGTGAAAGTTAATTTGATTCAGTGTTTGTGAGAATTGTACACATTCTATTTTATATTCATTACTTCAAAGTATAACTTCAAATTGAAACCAAAACTTTTCCCCTTAAATATGTTGGCTGAGTTTAATGGCACATTTGGAACTTTATTAAAGCTTTTTAAAAAGTACTTTGGTTATTTGAATTAGAGAATGTTCTGTTATTATTTGGTGAGTGGATTGAACCCATGTAGATTAGGGGACAGACAAAATCATTGGCTGGGATAAGGTAAAACCCATTTCTACTTAGGGTCAGTGCAGTTATATATCCATGAGCAAAATGACAAACTGAAATCAGTAATGGAGCTTGATCATTAGGTCAAAAGTAGGACACTTAATTTTCACTATTTTTTGAGACAGGGTCATGCTATGTTGCCCAGGTTGACCCAGAACTACTGAGCTCAAGCTGTCCTCCTGTCTCAATCTCTTGTATAATCAACATTACAGCTATGTACCATTGT
This sequence comes from Heterocephalus glaber, assembly GCF_000247695.1. The sequence goes on from NW_004624769.1 coordinate 11,735,933, forward strand.
ATATGACATAAAAACACAACATTGTAAAAGGCTAGCAGGTGGAAAGAACTCTACCAATGCATAGAGAAAGAGTAGTAGCAGGAATGGAAACTGAAACAGATGAGACAACCTCACTAAAGCTGGGGAAAGAGCTTGACCTCCAGGCACTTTATGGTCATCCTGCCCTGAGAATAGCTGGCCTTGTCTTTAGACTGAAGCCTGGATAGTTTTCTCAATTGTGTAAGTGATATCAGCTAACAGTCCAACATATGGCTCTAACTTTAACTCACAGCATAAATCACCCTTATTCTATATATTTCTTAGGTAACATTATCTCTTAATCAGTGCCACCTATTTGAAGAGGACATGACAAATCATAAAACAAAACACATATAAGGGATGGATTCCTTTAGATTAAAAGAAGTAGAACAAAACAATAAATTATTCTAGAAAACTGCACACCTAGAAATCATCCTTTATATTTCTGTTAGGCTCTCAAGTCATTATCTCAACAGATTTTTTGAATTGTGCTATGGTGTAAAGTCACTGTTTTATATATATATATTTATATTTATAACAAATATTTCAAAATCTTGAATTCAGTATTTATTATGCACATACAGGCTAAGAAAAGAATTGGAATCAGATATACTTGGGTTTAAATCTTGTTTTTATTAATTTCTAAATATACAAGCTTGGTAAAGTTAGGTAAACAGTTTAGGTCTCTTACCACATTTTTACAAATAATAATTACTTATTTTATAAGTGGTTGTAAGAAGAAAAATAAGGTCATATGTATCAGAACTATGGAACAGATTCATAATAATATGTCTCCAACAAAACAGATATAGGTATGATTGCAAATATTGGGGGCATTTTTAGCTTGAGATAACCTAGGGAAGGAATTACTGCAAAGACTAATTCCTAGGATAGGAGTTTTACTCCTGACTAGTCAGTTTAGATTTTCGCTCTTATTATTGTTGCTGTTAGAGTTGTTTTGTTTTTTTGTTTGCTTTCTTGTGGTACATCCTTATATTTTTGTTTATACCTCAGCTCTAAATTTTCTATGATTTTCTCTTTTTTTCTGACTCTTATGAAGCCTGGAGGAAAAGTTTTAACTTCCTCAAAGCAAACATAGAGGAATAAGTACAAACATACATTTGGATTTTTTCTGTCTTATTCTCCTTTTTGTTGGTTATTTACAAATTTTTATACTTGTTTGTAAAAATAAGATCTTATAGTTTAACTACAATTATGTCATATGTTTAAATTATATATATTTAAATTTTATACACAAATTATTTCTAGTTTGCTGAATGTTTTGAGAACTTTAAATTCTTATTTATCAGTGTTTGTAGTATAGATAAGTAAGTTGTTCCCTACCTTAAAGTGTAGAATAGTGATAAGAGAAAAATAAACATTTCTTCCTGTAGCTAGTTGGAAATGCAGATTACAAAAAATGCCTACTTCAACTTACTGGTCAATTGGTTGAATTTCCAGAAAATAATTTTTTGTAACCTTAAATGGCAATTCTTGGCATTCATGTTCTAATTATATATGTACTAAAAATAAGAATGTCACAAAAGTAATAGATATGAATTTCTAGAGATTTACATATGCTTATACTTGAATTAAATTAAATGCAAACAAGTTTGATAGTGATTCTGGGTGTTTGAAGTAAAATTATTTAAGTCTTTCCCTGTTATACACAATAGTTTTGCCAAATCTATCAGCACACACACTGTCAGAAAAGAGCTGAAGAAAGTCATAATCAATCTATGATTTTGTATCAACCAAGAAAGATGTCAGATCTGAGATAGCTTTGCTTATACATAGTTTAAGATACAAATATATGCATGTCATTGCTTTAGTGATAAAGAAAACTGACCTTGTGACCTCAAGTAATCTTTCAATTATATTTCCATAGATGGTAGAAAGTAACAACCTTATGTAGAATGGGTTAAATTTGCCACATTTCTTTTATTCATTTTTACAGAATAAATTCAGTTATACTATTTTGCTTTCTTATTTACATTTTTACATGAGAATGAGGTCCTGGCATTGGAAAGTTACATTTCCTGTGTGAAACTTAGTCATCTCCTCTATTAGTTTGACCATCTGCTATTTTGTATTTTTACAGGCTGGACATTTTACCTGTTTCTTTTAGTGTAGTAGAGCTATAAATAGAAGAAGTAGAAAGGTTATCCAATCAAAATGCAGAATATAGATAAAAGTCAGGGTGGTGGGGCATGAAATTTTAATTTCCAATATATATCTGATAATAAAAATCTGACACTTCATTCTTGTGGCAAAAAAATTTAATAATAGAATTGAAAATACTGTGTAAATTATTTTCTTGTAGGACTATAGACCTCAAATAGAATAATGTATCTATTTCCATTAAACTTTTAGAGTTATACTTTAATGCTTATAAAAACCATATGTACAAAATAGAAAAACAACCAATTTATGTTTTAAAGTTCTAGATTTTTATACATTTATTTTTTATTCATCAATGAATTATAATTTGAGTAATACACAGGCAGAAATAGGATAAATATATGCAGTAAATCATAGAGATTTAGAAATCGAAGTTTGAAATAAAATATAGCATGGCAAAAATTGTTGATATATAATTAATTTTAAAATTTAATTTATAATATTTACAGCTCTCTGATGGCATTGGTGGTAAAAGATTGGGGAATATAATAGGGAAAATAATACCTCCCCCAAAAGTAGCTACATTCTTATACCTGGAATTTGTGATTGCTCTTTTAAATGACAAAAGTTCTTTGCAAGTATGATTAATTTAAGGCTGCTGAGATAAGAATGGCCTTGCTTATTCCTATGGACTCTAAATGAAATATTATTATTGTTATAAAAGAGAAGCAGAGGAATAAGGATGGAAAGCAGAAAAAGGAAGAATCAAAATATACCATGTATAGGTACAAATTCCTAATGATGAATGTGATCATAATGTATACCTAAAATGTACCAATAAACTTAATGATTTTTTTTAAAAAAGAAAGAAGCAGAGGGAAATTTTATAAGTAAACATGCAAAGGGGAATGCAATGGAACCATACAGACAAAGATCAGAGTGATGGAGCTACATGCCAAGGAATCCTTGCAGCCACTGGCAGCTGGAAGCAGCAATAAATGTGTTTCCCCTATGGCTTTTGAAGGGACTATGGTGTTGACATTACCTTGGTATCAAGCCCAGTGAAAGTGTTTTCAGATTTCTGGCCTCAAATACTAAGAGAATAAATACATATATTATACTTGTTGAATATAAGTTATATTTATGTTATAAACTAAAAGTTATTATTTGTTAAAATAATATATTAAATATATATTAGTATATCCTTGGTAAGGACAATAAATAATATGAAACTACATATTTGGAACATCAAAATTTAGGACTAATGTAAAGGACAGGTATAAGAGGTGAAAAGGTACTCAAAATGCAAATTTACAAAATAAAAAAAAAAGAATATATGTCCTATTGTTATAGGGGGAAGAGATGTAACTCCCAAACCTACTAGATATCTGAAATATGAGTTTGTGTTCTCTAAAATCGAAGAATGAATTCTATGAACAATGGAGGTTAAGAGTAGGAAAAATTTATTGAGAGAAAGAAAGCTTCTGTCTAAGAGAGAGCAAAGAGGGACCAGAAAATGGGTTGCCCACCCACCCCACTTTTCAAAGATGTTTTATACAGCACAGCCATGTGGTGAGGCTGGTAAAAAGTGGGACAAAAGTGTAAGACCCAATGGAAATTTACAAGGTGGGTATGAGGTGAAACAAAACCATGACCAACCAGTAAGATTACAAGTACAGTCACCCAGGTAATATTGATTGAATGGGGGTCAAATGGGGGAGCAAGTCACATAGCAAGCTTACAAGGATTTTCATCAAGGGTGGGTTGGGAATATTTCCTGTAAAGGCTGGGTTAAGACCTTGGGCCCCCACCCAGGTGATTCATAACTAGAATATCAATTACTGATATTCATCCTACATCGATGTGGTAGTTTTACAATGCTGGCCTTCAGTGAATGTGTCTTCATTGTCCTCTATCTTGGCTCCTTGACTGTCCTCCATATTGACTCCTCTTGGGTTGGCCCTAATTGCCTACAAGATATCTAAATAACTTACCTATGTGGAGTACTATCAGTCTCTTCTGTTCGGTGCTATATTTTATTTGCAACCTGAAAGTGAATATAGATGGAAAAAAGATTTCCAGATTAAGTATTGGTGAACCCCGACCTTAGAAGATAGAGGGATGAGGAGAAACAGAAAGGGAGAAGGATAAAAGGCCAAGAAAATGGGAAGAAAACCAGGAATGTGTGGTATCTTGAAAGTCCACTGAAGGGAATATATCAAAGAGGAAAGAACAACCCACTCTTCAGCACTGGTAGGTTAAGTAAGATAAGAATTTAAAATTGCCCAGTGATTCAGTAAGGTGGAGAGAGATCACCAGTAATCCTCGTAGAAAGCAGGTTCAGTAGTATCTGATTTGTGAGTTACTTTATTGTGAAACAAACCTTTTCCAATGTATCATAGAATCTACTCATTTGAGCTGTATAAGTGCTCTATGAAATTTAGTAGAAGTTTTTGTTTGTGTACTGGGGATCGAACTCAGGACCTACACTTGTGAAATAGGTGGCGGAACCACTGAACTAAATCCTCGGCTAATGGAATTTTTTAATTCCCTTAAGTTTAATACGCATTTGTTTCCCAAACACTCTTGCCCCTGAGATCAATACTTAGGAGCAAGAGGGAGAATAAAAAGAGAAAAACTATAAATAATTAAGTCAAACCATTTTTCTATGGAATTTTGTCATGAGGAAAAGAAGAGAAATGGGACAGCAACTAGAGAAAAATAGTTGAGACAAAAGGTTTTTTCAAAATGGGAATGATAATAGAAAGTTTATATGGAAATGAGAATGATTTAGTAAAAATGTTGAAAACACTATTGAGGTGGTAGAGGAATAATTGCTGGAACAAGTCTTACAGAAAGTAAAAGTGAAGGGAGAACAAGGACGTAGACTTTGGGGAGCTGAGCAGTCTTAGAAGAGTGCTTCAACTCTAACATAGCAATCACCAGAAGATGGGGAAGCAGAAGGGTTGGAGGGATTTTCAGTGATACTTGACAGAAAAACATTCAAATAATGAGGTACAATCACCCAAGCTTTGATGGATAATTCCAATTTAAAACAGAGGTAGCATTTCTGGCATAACAGTCAGAGCTAATGATTTTTAGGAAGGAAAGAGAGAAAACAATTTGGAAGTGTCAAATGAACAAGGAGGATGCCCAGGTCTTTTAGAAAACAAGTGATACAAGGTATGTGATACCCAGCAAAACTCAAACTCCAACTTGAAAGGCTGGAGGGAAAGCAGTGTCCATGAGAATGAAGATCATCAGAGTAGAGGATGAAGTACAAAGTGTTTTGCTAATAATTACCAGTGAATTCTAGGAGGCTCACTAGAAGTATTTCTAGGGTTGGCAAGGGGTAGGAGATAAGGTCCACTAATGGCCCATTAATGGGAATTGAACCAGGTGAGTAAGGCTTTGTGTGATGCAGACGTAATTATTAACAGGGCAATAATATGATTAGACCTATGATTCTAAGCCAGCTGCTCATAATGCGATTGTGATGTGAAGAGGAAGAGGGTTTAGTAACTCACAAAAAAAAGAGGCGGTGCTCTGGGGCTCCCACCAGAGAGGTAGAGGCCTCTGCTCATGCCATCTTGGTGTGAGCTCATAACACTCCTGAGACCTCTGTATCTGTGGCTTTAACAGAAGTAGAGGACAATAGAACATCCATGAATCTGAAGTCTCAGGAGTATCTTCAAGTGTACATAATTAAAATAATAAAGGAGGATACTCAAATAGAAAGGTCATTGAGATGATTACCTTACTGATCCTATATCAGGGACCCATGAAGTTACTAAGAGAATCATGACAATCCTTGTTTCACAGACCTGATGTGATTTTAAAAGGTTATATATCAAATTTGTCCTAGATCAATAGAGCTACAACAAACTAGACCAGGCAGTTATATTATCTTATGTACTAACCATGGATTATCATTGTATTGCTAAGAAGTGACTGGTATTTTACTGGAAGTCCTTAGCAATGCAACTTTGACTGAATAAAAAAATATAAAATTGTGCTTAATATTTTATATCAAATCTAATTACCAGCTGCTGAAGTGATGCAATCACAGACCACTGTGCCAGGAAGGGTTAAGACAAGGGACAAATTTAGTATATTCTTTTGTAATGCATTACTGATACTTGAGAAAGTTGTCCTTCACAGTAAATATTATGTCTACTATTTCATTTAGAAAGATTCTTTCAGTATAAGAGAAGATCAGTCATATTAATTTAAGCGCTCTTTGGCAGTTCATAATGTCTATCCTTCTCTGTCTCTATCTCTCTTACACACACACACACACACACACACACACACACATGCACACACACACAGGAGGAGCAGAAAACACAAGTAGTTACCCCAGGATTACTTAGTAATACTGTACTTGAGCCTTTACACTACTGATATAGCAATTTGAGTGAATAAGCATAAAGATTTATCCACAGTCAACGAGTCAGAACATCAGTGTCCAGGCCAGTCCTATACAGAATTAAACAGTTTCACCATATAATTTCAAAATATTTAAAATTTTTCAATTAGTACCAACACGAAAACAAGAAACTTTTTAAGATATTGTCAGGTTATATATAAAGCAAAATCCTGTAGGATGAGAAAGTTTCCTAAAGGAAGCTTTCAGTAGTCAGGGAGACTTGGTCACCAGATTTATAGAGCACACATCACTAGATGAGATGACTGAACCTGGTAGTTCCCATTCATTGTGACATTATTGCTAACACACAAAGGATGATTGAATAGAAAACCAGAATATTAGCAGTGCTTTTCAGATTAAATCACTCTGAAAACATACTGAGCAGCAAAGGTATGTTACATATTGATATATGTTGTATAAAATAGGGGCTTGCAAAGTGGCAACAAACCACTTATTGCATTTCATTTGGTAAAAACCATTTATTTCTTTCCTTGTCTAAGTTAAAAATGGATTACTAATATGCTTCTAATTTTCCCTAGGGCTATAGTGTTTGAATTTACAAGAATTTAGCATATTTTCTAATTAGTCATATAAACAAAGGAATTTATTAAAATGCAAATTAACAAAACAGAGATTCTGAACTATAAATTCTCAAATTTGAAAGCTGAAAAGTAACTAAGAAGAAAAAAGAACTGGAAGTCTCCCCTCAAATCAATAGATGAAAAAGCAACTAATACTGAATATGAGTGAATGATGAGTAAAACGTCTTTGTTATATCATCAGAATTTTGACAATATGTGAAGTAAAAAGGCAGTCCCTCTTAGGGAAGGATGATAATGTTTCATTATATATTTCAGTGCTGTTTCCCCAAGTAAAAGTAGGAAAAAGAAAGGGTAAAAGACAAAAATCCTGATGTTGAACTTTGTGTAATAGTGACCACTGAAGTAATTAAACAAAAATGAATTCCAGCAATGCATGGTGACTCATATCTGTAATCCCAATACTTGAGAGTCAGAGGAAGATCACCATGAGTCCAAGGCCAGGCTGAACTACATAGTGAGACCTTGTTTCAAAAAGGAAAAAAAAGAGAAATTCAAAATCACAGAAACTCATAATGATGTCAACTCTAAAAAGAGATGAACCAAGTACTACGTGGAAAATATATTATTGAAAAAACAAATAATGTTTTCAGAATATGCATTTGTCTACAAATATAGTATTTTTAATATTTTCACATTTTAATATAAAGGCAATATTATATTTAAGCACTGCCATTGTATTTTCATATACTTGACTCAATTTTTTTGGGGGGGGGTAATGGGGATGGAATTCAGGACTTTATTGCTGCAAGGCAGGTGCAGTGCCACTGAGCTAAATCCCTGGCCCAATTGCCTCAGTTTTTAAATGAAGAGTATATAAATAAATAAACATATATCTACTTAATATGTTTATAATGTTGTAATTTATGTAATACTCTGCCAATGATGTGCTTATCTATACCCTCTTTGATCTCAAAAACTATTTTACATTCTTTATAGTTTATTCTTTATAGTTTTCTGTGTCACTATTAAAATAAAAGTGAGAATAAAGTTAAATTTTGTCCTGTAAATGTTGTGGAGGAGTTCAGAATCTGACAGATTTTAATTAATTGTATAATATTTGTAATTGGATGTGAAATTTTTGATTAAATAAAATGTTAAAGATTTGTCTGTGGATAAATGACTAGTGAGAGTATGAAAGAGAAAATAGGTCCTTTCCTAATTGTATATGATGAAAATGATGGCCTGACATGGATCTTAGCATACAAACTGGAATTGAAAGAGCCAAAAATAAATATGAGTATTTCATTGATCTAAGATGCATAACTGAGAATAGGTGAAAAGAAAAGTATCCACGGTAACAGAATTCACTATGTATAAAAAGGTCAAAAATGGGTCAGGTCCTAATTTATTTCTAGCATATAGGAGTTCTTTTTATTTTTTTTATTATTACATGTTGCTGTATATAATGTTTACCTTCATCTTAGGGAGTAGGCTTATGTATGTAACTACCTTAATTATTTGTATTCTCTTTCTCCTTCCTCTATCCCTATATCCCTTTCCCATTTGTAAAGGATCTAGTTTTGTGTTTCCTGTTTTCTATATATTTCTGAAACTATTTATGTTTCAAGTTTCTAACAGCGGAGAAGTTATTTGATATTTAAGCTTTTGTGTCTAATTCATTTTGCATAATATTATGATCTCAAGGTGCATCTGTTTTCCTACAAATCACACACATTTATTCTTCTTTCTGACAAAGTAGTACTCCATTATATATAAATACATTTTCATTATCTGTTCATCCGTTGTTGAATATATAGGTCACATCCAAGATTTAGCTTTTATGAGCAGTGCTGCTATAAACATGGATATGCATGTATTGCTGCAGTATGAAAACCTTAAATCATTTTAGTTGATACCTACAAGGGGAATAGCTGGGTTGAATGGAATTTCTAGTTTCAGTTTTTTATGGAATTTCAGTATTGATTTCCATGATTGTTGTACCAGGTAACATTCCCACCAAAACTGTGAAAAGTTCTCTTTCCCACCACGGCCTTGCCAGCACTTCTGGTCGTTTGTTTGATGTGAGTTATTCTTTCTGGAGTAAGATGGAATCCCAATAATTTTAATTTGGATTTCTCTGATGGCCAGAGGTGTCAAGCATTTTTTATGTATTTGCTGACTATTTGCACATGTGCAAAGTGCTTATTCATTTATGTTCCCCATTTTTTTCAATGGGTCTTTTATTTTGGGGGTTCCGTTTTTTGGGGGTTTTTTTTGTCTTCTTGGTAAATTCTAGATATTAGTCCTGTACCAGAAGAATAGGTAGCAAAAATGTTTTTCCATTCTGTAGGTTTCTTCTTCACTCTATTGATTGTTACCTTTGCTGTGCAGAAGTGTTTAAATTTATATATATAATCACATTATAATAAATTAATATATATAATCACATTTGTTGATTTTTAGATGCTGTTTCTTGTGCAATTGGAGTTCTATTCAGAAAGTCCTGGGCTGGGGATTTAGGTCAGGGGTTCCGCCATTTTCCTCGCAAGCGCAAGGTCCTGAGTTCAATCCCCAGTGTGGGGGGGAGTCCTTTCCCAGCTTAAGACTTTCAGAGTTTCATCTATTTTGTCTTCCAGCAGACTGATTCTGTCTTAATGTCTATTTTTTGATCCATTTTGATTTTTATTTTCGTGCATGGTGATAGAGGTAGATCTAGGGTCTATCTTCTGCATGCATATGATCAGTTTTTCCAGCACCATTTGCTAAAGAAGCTATTTTTCTCCAATGCATGTTTTTGGCCCCTTTATTAAAGATCAGATGACTTAATGTGTCTGGGATTATTTCTTCATCTATTCTATTCCTTTGATCTACAACTCTGTTTTGGTGTCAGTACTCTGCTGTTTTTATCATTGTAGCTTTTTTTTATATGTGTTGAAATCTGGGATTGTGATGTCTCCTACCTTGTTTTTGTTACCCAAGATAGCTTTTGATATTCTGGGTCTTTTCTGGCTCCATATAAATCTTAGAATTTTTTTTCTCTAATCCTGTAAGGAATGTTGCTGGTACTTTGATTGGGAGTGCATTAAAGCTATACAGCACTTTTGATAATACAGCCATTTTGATCATTTTGATGTATTGGTCCTGCCTCTCCAGAAACAAGTGATACCTTTCCATTCTCTGATGCCATTTTATATCTCCCTTTTCTGTGTGCTGTACTTTTCTTTTCATTTTTGGTACTGGGGATCAAGCTCAGGAATTGATGTACTTTTTTAAAATTTTGCTTTTATTGATACATTTTAGGTATACAATATAATGACATTCATCCTGAATTTGCACCTTTACATAATCTCTCTTGGTTCTTATGTTTCCCCCTTCCAATGCCCACCCTTCAATCACTCCACCCCTATTTACAAAGACTTTATTTCCATTTTTATTTTCTCATATTAATTCCATTCCCTTCTTTCCTTTCCCCAACCCCTTCCACTTACCTTTCCACTTTGTTCCTTTTCTTCCTGTTTCACAATATCATTATATAATGTAGTCCTTATTTACACTTTCAGTTTCTCACACTACAGAGACTATTTGGTATTTATACATGTGTGTCCTATTAATTTCAATTGAGTATTGCTTCAATGTGCATTCATTTAGCTATAAGTGTCTCTAATTTCTCATTTTTTATGGCTGAGTAGTACTCCATTTTATAAAAAAAAAAACACAGTTTCTTTATCCAGTCTCCAGTTGATGGGCATTTGGCCTACTTTCAAGTTTTAGCTATTACAAATTGTGCTGTTATGATCATGGGTGCACATATATCACTGTGGTATGATGCTTTTAACTCTTTGGGGAAGATACCCAGCAGGGGAATAGCTGGGTGAAATGGGACTTCCAG
>NW_004624769.1:11756300-11777760 GCF_000247695.1 Heterocephalus glaber
CATCATGTTCCTCAGCTCCTCTCTAGATTTATTAATCATGTCTTGCACTATGAGCACAATCTCTGCTGTTATCTGAGAAATTATTTCTGATTTCATTTTTTTCAGATCCTCTTTTGTTGCCAATTCAGGGACTCCAGGTGGTGGAGTATCAGAGTGTTCCATCTCATTTTTCTTTGGGGTTGCTGTAGGTGATCTGGAAGTCTGTTTTTGAGAGTTGTTTACATGTCTTCTCATTTTGATTGGGGGTGGGGGGGGGCTGTGAGGGTGTGGATTCAGGGTTGTGTGTGCTGCTGGAACCCACATGGCTCACCTCCTCTCTGCTGTGAGTGGTGCTATGGCGTCCCAGAAGCCTCCTTTGTGCTTGAAACTTTGATGTACTTTTAATGTAGAGGTCTTTCACTTCTTTCATTAGGTTAATTTCTAAGAATTTCATTCTTCAAGATCCTATTTTAAATGGTAAATTTTTCATAAAATTTCTTAGTGAGTTTATTATTGACATGTGGGAATGCTATTGATTTTTATGTGTTGATTTTATATCCCACTGCATCACTGTAGTTGATTGTTTATTCTATGAGTCTTTGGTGGAATTTTTTGGTTCTCCTATATAAAGGATCATGTCATCTGCTGATACTGATATGTGATCTCTTCCTTTTCTATATATATTCTCTTTCTTTCTCTTTCCTGGTTGCTCTGGCTATAGTGAGTACTATACTGAACAGGAGTGGTGATAGTGGGCATCCTTGTCTTGTTCCTGATTTTAAAGTGAAAGTTTCAACTTTTACCCATTTAATATGTCATCAGCAGTAGGTTTTTCATAAATGACTTTTATCAGATTTAAATAACGTCCTTCTATACATATTCAGGGTTTTTACCTGAACAGATGTTGGATTTTGTCAAAGGTTTTTACTGCATCTATTGAGATGATCATGTGAATTTTGTCCTGTCTGTGTGGTACATTACATTTATTAATTTGCATATGTTTAACCATCCTTGCATCCTTGATATGAAGCTAGCTTACTCTGTCATGATGTATGATCTTTTTGATGACATTGCATTCTATATGCCCATATCTTTTTGAGGATATTTGTGTTTATGTTCATTAAAGACATTGGCTTGTAGTTTTCTTTTTTAGTTGGTACTTTGTCTGGTTTTGGAATCAGGGTAATGCTAGCTTCCAGGAATGAGTTTGGAGGAACTCCTTTCCTTTATGTTTTATTAAAGAGTTTGAGGCATATTGGCCTTATAGTCTCCCTGAAGTTTTTGCAGAATTCAGTATTTAATCAATTAGGGAATCTGAGCATTTTTAGTAGGTAGTTGTTGTTATTATTATTATTATTATTATTATTGCCTTCATTTCATTGTGAGTTATTGGAATATTTGGGCTTATGTCTTCTCAATTCAGTTTTTTAACTCATATGTGTTTAGGAATCTGTCCATTTTTCTAGGTTCTCTGATGTATTAGAATAAAAATTTTCATAGTAGCCACTAATGCCTTTTTGATTTTTGTGGGGTCTGTTATTATTTAGCCCTTTTTATTTCTTTTTTCTTTGACTTGGGTCTTTTTTTCTCTCTCCTTCTATTGTGTTGGAAACATTTCACAACCTATGCCGAGGTATAAACTCTCAAGCAAAAAGGCCAATCAGAGTTAGAAATCTAAAATAGTTATTAATACTTGAATATTTATATGACCTTTGCAGACAGAAAAAGATAATATATGGAAAAGCAATATCCAGGGATCTCTACATACCTCTAGATGCCTCTTGATACCTTAAAGAAAAAATTGTTTTCCTTTATATTTTGGTGAAGCTACAAACTTGATTTTTTAAATTTAGAACAACACATATACACCCTGTAATGATTTCTCAGAAAAATGGTTTCTAATGGAAAACAATATGGCAGAAATTGAAAGAACAAATGTTGTTATAATTATGGCTCTGTTTTCTAAGCATCACTATATAGACAAGTAATTCAACTATAAAGAAAGAGACTCAATTTTATAGTTACTCCAGTGTCAGAGCCCACTGTCACTTATCTGTGCTTTCTCTCTGTAGGGTGGCATTTATTTATTTTTAAAATAGTACATTCTTCCATTATCTGATAGAAATAAAAGATTGAAACATATCCGACATGAAGGGTACACCTTGCTGAGGAAATTTTAATAATGACAGAATAGATCCACCAATTCTAAGACATTCAGATTTTGTTATCAAATCACCCATATGATACATATACCTCATTTGAATTAGAAGTTTTTTTCACAATGTTGGGGAGAAAAGCTAGAGCTTAACAATTTTTACACACAACATAAAAAGACCATGATAAATTCATCTCTGGGGAATTTTATTTTAAATTTGTAGCATAAGCAAGACATAGATAGATTACTTGTCAATATATCTTAATGGACAAAGAAAAGCCAAAGTGAGAACAAAAAATGGAATTGGCAATACAATTAAAATGAGAAACTAAGTATGAGCTCTATTTTGGATCACTGTAATTTATATTCATTAAAATCACTCAGCTTGATAAGCTAGCCATTCTAAATACCAAGAACAAATTGTTAAAGAACTTTCATTATACTCTTGCCTACTTAGGCAATCAGTTCCATTTTTGGAAATAGAAATAGCATCCTGGATTTACATAGGTACCAGAGTTTGTTTGCCTTGTGCAAGAAGGAGAAACACATGGCTCCAAGGGTTCATTCTTGAATGATCTCACATATTCACAGTCTGTACGACCTAGAATTCAAAGGCAAGAAAGTTTCATGAGAAGCTGAGAAAAAGGGTGTACATTAATATGGATTAATCCTCGTGGTGAATAATTTTAAAATACATTCTTCAGCGTTGGCCAGTCATCCTCCATATTTGTGTATAAGACAACCTAAGCATTTGGTAACAGAATATCTCTGTCAAATGTAACTTGATAGGAAACACAACCTTTGTAACAGAGCTAGTGCTCTTATCAAGAGTCAAATGTGATGTTTCAACATGAAATATCTTTATTGGAGTAAAAGCAGAATTGGAAACCACATGATTCATTTATGTATGCTAGTGGTTAAACTTTTCCAATGTACTTTTTTCAGTTATGTTTTCACACTTAATATGAAGTAGGCATTGCTATTACCTCCATGGTCCTCAGCCATAACAGAAAAACTCCTGTCACTCAAAACATATCTTCTCAGGCAATAACATTAGGTTATTTTTACCATGACACCTTCAAATGTTCCTTTATTACAAATGTGACATTCTATGAACAAGAATGCTTTTCCAGTATTCTTTCTGATTCCTTCTGGGAGAAAACTTCAGTTAAATGTTGATGTACTGATGGTTTTAGCCTATGCCTTTAATACTTGCTGACCTGTCTGTTTGCAATGTCAAATACCTCTGAGTAAAGCAGCCATCTCATGAGAGTTTTAGCAGTAGTCTTCCCCACAGGTCAGGCGCAGAAGGTGAAATACACAGCTGGAGAACCAGAGCCTGTATATATGTTGGGCAGGGTAGGAGGGAGTGCGGGTTCCTAGACACTTGTAGTTTGACTCTTTGTTCTTTGCATGCTCTCATGCTCCTTCCTCATATGATTTTACTGATTTCTAATACTGGGTATAGGACTTACAGAATAAGTATCAGACCCCAGGACACTTTCATTTTGTTCTGCCTTTTTGTTACCATCTTTAGATTCATAATCTAAATGCTTTTGAAAATCTAAACTCTAATGGAAAAGATTAAAGAGAAAAGAAGTAGCTACAAACTGTCTTAGCAAAAACAATTTATTTCATACAGTTCTGGAGACTGTGAAGTGAATATCAAGGTGCCCACAGATTCGATTCTTAGGGAGAATTGTTGTATTCAGCCTGAAACCTGTGTACACATAGCATTTGTCTGGGGACATCAGTTCCAATTAGAGCATAGGACATAACACAGGCCCCTTGCTTTTCATAAAATCTGTGCCTTGATTTTTCTTTTTTTTTTCTTTTGTACTTTGAGAGCTTTTTTTCCCATTAAGTTTATTGGTACATTTTAGGTATATAATACAGTTATATTCATCATTGGGATCTTGTACCTTTACATGATGTATCTTGGTTCTTATTTTTTTCCCATTCCCCTCCTTGTTTTTTCATAAAGTCTTACTATCAAGTGATTTTTTAAAAATCTGCTCCCTTCATTTACTTTCAGCATTAAATTTGAAGCAGAAGAATGATACTAAGAAAGTGATTGGAAAAAACATTTGTACCTTGTAACTGAATCTGGTCCACTATTGCATTCATTTTTATCATCACATACTTACTGCCTTGATAACATATGGCAGAGGAAAATAACTCACAATTGATATGCAATACAGCTGTGGGTTTGTGATTTGTCTTCATATAGTGTCAAAAATAAAATCTTGATTGAATTTAAAGTTTAAAGAGAAACGAATTTACCTGTATCCTGGATGCATATAATGCTGGATTTCTATCTGAGCAAACACATGATATTTTCTTGGTAGAAACAGGATATGAAGATCAATTTAATAACTAAGGAGAAGTGAGTTTAAGGTAAATTAAAGATAAATCATTGGTTGCCTAACACTATATGTAATCTAACAAAATCTTAAAGATTCACATTATAAATCACCCATTCATAATTTAAGTAATATTACAGTAGAACAAAAGGCCAAATACGTATGTATTAATAAATTTTTATTAATTGTATGCTAATTTAACCTATAAATGTATATGTTATTCAATTATAAAGTGTTTACTATGTATAAATAGAATTTTTCTGAGTACTCTATAAAAGAATCAATAAGTCATGAAAATATTTTCACAGAATGACATAATTGAACCTTAGATTTAAAATGTATTTATATTTAGTGAGTTTTAATGTAGAATAGGATAAAAATATTTGTTAATTTTGAAGAAAACTACTTTTTTCTGGTTTGATATATTGCATTTATTGGAGCTATCCTTTAAAATAAAATATTGAAAAACTACAAGAATTTTCATCAAGAGTAAATATTCAACTGGAATGTAATTAGATTGAATTTTCCCCTTCATTAAGCATATGGACAAATCAAATGTGCATTTTCATTTCAAAAGTGTATTATAGGGAAAACACATAAATGTAATTATAAATATTCTCATTAATTTATCTTTGATTTCTTGCCACTCTGCATATATGTCCAATTTCACATCTATGCAGCCCATTATCTTGAATTGAGTTTCTCCTTTAGGGGATATGGATCATCATTAAATTTGGAAAGCTTTCTGTCACTTACAGGCAAAACATTATAAAGTAATATTGATATTTATTCACCCAAATAACTGAAAACAAAGGAAGCTAATGAAGTGAGTAACTATGTAGGTATCTTTTGAAGTTACTGTTTAAGATTTATAATTTATTATTATGAATCACTTCTTAAATACCTGAGGTGGGCTTATGGAGAGGCCTTGGTTACAAACAATTTATTTGATAATAAAGAGAATGTTATGCTTTAAATAAAGTCTGCCAAATATGTTGGTTTCAAAGATGAACAAATTAATATTGCAAAATGTTATTTAATTGAGGGCACAGAATATATCTTCGGTCATAGTATAATTTAACAAAATGCAATGGCATGGTGTAGGTGATTAATAAATAATTATTGAAAGAAAAATGCCATGGACATATGGAAAGCTATTACAGGGCAGGGAAATAAGAATTAAACTATAAGAAATATGTACTTGTGGCTGCATACATATATTTACATATCACCTATAATATATATGTCAACTACTTTTATGAAAGTATTTGATAACCTTCTCAGCTTAAATTATCAAATAAATGTTCCCTAAAATGACCACTGTCAAAATAAGTCTGTTATTAATTATAAACCACTTAATTTATGAATTAATACTTTAAAGCTTCAATTTTATAAGAATAAATGTTACATTAAATAAGAAATACTTTGTGTTTTGCAAATTGAAATATGACACAGAATTTACATAGTTATTCTTTATAGTTTATAATCTTCATGTTCATGTAATTTTCTTTGTCCTTTATTTTTCCATTCAGATGTGAAGTTAATTTATTGCCTGTAATGATCAGTGAAATAAAAGAGACATGATGAGAAGAGCCTGAATCAAAGGCTTTCATTCAACCATTTGCTCTTTACTTGGAATTGTTTTCTTTAGAAATGTAGGATTGATCATTGTTTAACTTTCAAGTTTCCACAATCATAGTTATTTTTATTTCTTTTTAAATTTTTGGAAATTTTCTGTAATTAAGAATAGACCATATCTAGTAGAAAATAATTATGACTGTGGTTTCTCACATATATAATTTCATTTTGAGGTCATTATTAATTGCCAAATTTCTTAAAAAACAAAAAAGAGAAGAGGTTTATTGGGCCAGGGATTTAGCTCAGTGATTCTACTGTCTGCCTGGCAAATGCAAGGTCCTGAATTCAATCCCCAGTACCAAAAAAAAAAAAAAAAAAAAAAAGGAGAGGTTGATTTAGCTTACAATTTGCAGAGGTTTCAATCCATAGGCATCTGGCTCCAAGGCAGGGTGCATGGCAGGGGAGAAACAGTTCTTGGGAAGGAGAAGACAGCAAGCAGCAACTGACAAGCAACCTAATTACCAGATTTCAAGTAACCTACGGATAACATTCAAAATGAAAGTAGTTTTATGTTGGAAATTAATAAAGTTGTTGTAAACATTAATACATATGTTTAAAAGATAGTTGATATATTACAATATATTGTTAATGATTTTTAAAGAAAAAGAATAGCATTTTCTTGCCCTATTAACTCCTAATTAATTAATTGATTAGGTATATAATTGCAGATCTGAGTCCTACTCACTTGCCTGTTCACCTAAGATTTCAAATGAAACTCATAAAATATACATTTTAAAATGTGACTCAAAATTGATGACATATAACCTAAAATATGATTTAAATCAATAAGCAAAAGTATAATATTTAGAAAAATAAACACATTTGTAGCAATATACAGTTGTTTTCCTCAAGGACATCATTGTCTAAGTGGCTAAAAATAAGAGGAGGAAAAATGGAACTCAGCATTAAGATGCCTTCTTCTCAATGCCTTATTGGGCAGTTTTTCTGCATCTTGAGTCGATACTTGAGTAGAGACAACTTTGATCTTTGTTTCATGATCTGGGGCCAGCTACAAACCTCTTAAGAATCACTGTCTCACTGTGTGGGAGGAGCCAATGAGAAGACCTGTACAAATTGGCTGGTTCCCTGAAGTGGTGACAGATGATAGGTAGGTACCTGGTCAGTCAGTGCTATTTCAATTCTTCTTTACCCCACCCCATCTGTCTTTGAAAAAAATTCTTAGTACAGATTTTTTCTTCCATAACCTATTGCTGTAGTTTTAATCTTATGATATTGATGGACTAGCTGGTGTCTTAATCTGTGCTGATAGAACAAAATGTCTGAGGGTGGTGGTAGTTCATAAGAACAGAAATGTATTTTCCCACAGTTCTGAAGTTCTGAAGAGGTCCAAGATCAAAGTGCTGGCAGAGTCATTTCTTGGTGAGAGCTGTTCTCTCTGGGACAGGTTTCCATTCCTTGCTTACATGTCTTTGCACGTTAGAAGACAGGAGAGGAAATAAGCCAAAAGGCAAAATCTCTTTTATTAGGGACTTGATCCTATTCACAGAGGAACCCTCACAGCTTAATCACATTATAAAGAGTCCATCTCTAAATATCATCACATTGGCCCTTAAGTCTCAACAACTAAATTTTGGAGAGGAAACATTCAAACCATAGCATTTAGAAAGAATTTATCCTAGCATCTATGTGACATGTATTAAAACATAAAATTTTATTATTGTAATTTTAAGATGTGTAAAAACCTTCTTGTATATTTTAATACATGTTACACATTAGCTATCTGTCTACCTTCAGTTCATCAGTTTCTAATGTATCTCATTGTGTTAGTTAGCTTTGCTTTGGTTTGGCAAGATACCTTGGATAAAGTTAGAATAAGAAAAAGTTGGAGATATAGATCAGTGCAAAGGCCTTGGATTGAATACCCAGCACAGGGGTTGGTCAGAGCTGGAAAGGAAAGATTTATTTTTGCTCAAGGTCTCAGGGATTTCAGTCCATGGTTGGCCCAGTCACTTTTGGGCCTTTAGTAGGGAAGAGCATTGTGGCAATGGAAACATAGCAGATGAATTTGCTCAGGTCATGACAGTCAGAAGGGGGGGGGAGGGAGAGAGAGAAATTACTTCTATATAAAAGAAAAGAGCTCCTCCCGTGAAACTGTTGAAGATATTAATGTATACATAGACTAATCCATTTATGGGGTTAGAACCCTCATGTTCTAATCACCTGGAAAATATCATCCCTGAAACACTGCTTCATCAGAGACCAAGCCTTTGACCCATGAGCTTTGGGGAATATTTAAGATCCAGATCATAGCATACATTGATGGAGGGGGCAATGAACTAAATGTACTGGTGCCACTGGGATTAGTTACTCATTATTTCATTCCAAAATAGTAATTCAGATAAAATAGCATGTGAAGGAAATAGGTGAAGGCATGGAAAAATATTACAGTACTGTACAGCCATGTATTATACACTTACTCCATGACAAATGTCACCTTGTTGAATTTGGTAGGAGAGTTAAAGATGTTAGAATGAAGACTGACATATTGAAAGCACTGAAAATATAGTTGTTTTTATTATAAGAATTTAAAGAACATTCTAATATTTTTGGCACTGAGGAGAGCAGAAGCTTCGTAAGTGAAGGGGATAGCGGATAGTAATAGATTAACCAGAAAAGACTGAGAACTAATAATGTAGGACCTTTAAAAACCTAAATATAGAATTATCATATGATCCAACAGTTCCTTTTTTAGGTACAGTATATGCCTAAAAGATTTGAGGAAGGGACTGAAATAGATTCTTGGACATCAATGTTCAAAGGAACCTTATTCAAAATTGTCAAATGTCCATCAACCAAAACCCAAAACTGGATAAATAAAATGTGGCATAATGGAACATTATTTGGTTCTAAAAATTAATGAGATTTGGATATATAATACAACATGGATGAACCTTGAGGACATTATGCTAATTAAAATAAGGTAGAGACAAAAGGATAAATATTATAGCATCCCATTATACAAGGCATGTGGGATGACCATATTTATAAGGATAGGAAGAAGAAAGAGCAGAATAGAAGATTATTGTTCAATGGTGACAGGGTTTCTGTTGTAGATAATGAAAAAGTTCTGGAAATGGGTAATGGTAATTGTGGTACAACCTTGTAACTATAACTAATGCCACTGAATAGTGCACTTTGAAATGGATAAATTGGTTTAAAAAACAACAATAAAATAGAACAAGGCAAGCTAAACATACGTTTATCAAATAATAATCTTCAAGTCCCATGTTGTGACTCAAATATGATATATGACATTCTAAAATGAGGGCAGAAAGTGTGAGAAGGTGTCAAAAGATGTTCTTTCAGATGCTTTCAGATATAAGAAAAATAATAAAAAAGAGTAGATATATTAGAATTTAAAACATTATATTTAAGATCATGTTGGTGTGAGACAGACCTGGGTCCAAATCTCAGCTGTGCTACTCACTTGTTTTTTGTTATTGGGCAAGTTAAATTTTCAAACCCTGGCTTTCTGACCTGTATGACAGTAATTAGAAGAGAACTTCCATTAATGTTATTGTATAGATTAAATGAGAAAATTCTTGCAAAATGTTTAACATACTATTAGATATCTGGTAGTAATTAATTAATGTTACAATTACTTGGCACTGCCTAGCAAAGATCGGAGTTTCTAATCTCTTCAGAGGTAGTGATTATTTAAATCAACTAGCCATTGTTCTTAACCTTGAAACTTCCACAACAAAGTTTAATAACTTGTATACCTGTGGAGCCAGACAATTTTCTAGAAAGAAGAATCAGAATCATGAGATTATCTTATTTTACTTTATATGTTATTTATCACAATGAAGCTCTAAAGAGGACAAAATAATACCTGAAATGGGAAGTTATCAGAGTATATTTCCATGCATAGTTGATTTTTAAATTGACAAATTTGTATGTATATATAAAGTACAACCAGCTGTTTTGAGATATGTATCTATTGTGGAATTGGCTGAATAAAGCTTATAAACGAATTCACTAATGTTTTTTGTAGACTGAAAATTGACTCTGCGTATTTAAAAAATACATTTTTATTAGCTATATCACCATGTTGTACAACAGATCCTCGAACTCATCCCTCCTATCTAACTGAAATTTTGTATACTTTGAATCAATTTCGTTAACCCCTACCCCTGCCTACTCTGGTATCTCTATTCTGCTCTGTCCTATGAGCTCAACTTTGTTAGATTCTTCAGATAAGTAAGATCATCCATTCTCTATTTGCCAGACTTGTTTCACTTAACATAAAGTTCTCCAGGTACTTAAAGATCCATCAGATTCTTAAGGTAGTCAAGGACTTCAAAAGTTCAGAAATAGGACTCTTTAGTACTCTTACTGACATTGCCTCATTCAGGGGAACTCTGGCTATTGTGTACTCTTAGTAATTTATCAGATTAAAAATATTTAAACAATAAAATAATTTAATAAGCAAGCAAAAATCCCTATTTGAAATCCCTTCTACGTCTTAAAGATCTTCCATTTCAGTGTTGTGCACATTACTGTTTTCATCTTGACACTCAGTACCAAGCTCTGTAAACACAACAGGAACCCATCAAATATTTGACTGGCTTATGTTGCATAAATTAAAATCTTCCCGGTGGGTCAGGGAGGTAGGAAAAAACAGAAAAGTCTAAACCCAGAGATGCTTGCAAGGAAGTTTATGCAGCAGGTGTTGAAAGGCAAAGTTCACTGAACCTGAGAGAAGTCCAAATTTTCTCTTAGTTTCTCTCCTGAGTCTCATAAAAAAGCATAGAGTTCTGTTCATTTAATAATTTGTCCTTTATGAGTAAGGTCATATGTACAAATTACTAGAATTACAAGCTATTAACTCCTGATCAATATTTTAGTTAGGTAATTAATATGTTTTAATTTATAGATATCTTCAGTGCCAAAAGGATAGACAAGGACACTGGATCCAATGTTACTTGATCTGGGAGAGTGAAACAAATTCCTCCATTCTTTAGGTCTGTGACTTTGAGCATATTACTGGTCTCTTTTTGCCCCATACACATTTGAAATAAAGCAGTGTTTTAAAAAGCATTACCAGATGTGCAAACTTTAATGAGGGGAAAGATTATAGGAAAGATGGAGGTATAGAAAACATGGAAGTGTATTTTTTTGATTAAATGAATATTTGGCCTATCCTCTTCCTTTTCCTCCATCTTCTTCTCTTTCTTCTTTGTGCTCTACTATCTACCCTAGCTCTAATATATTTCAAAACCCCTTTTACTAAAGATGTTTCAAGGAAACATAAGAAACATTCACAGAAACAAAGACAAAAATGTAATTGCTGGCTGCTCAAAATTATACATGGACAAGTGTTATGGCTTGTATTTAGATGTCTCCCCAAAGCCTCATGTGAACGAAGTGGGGCTATTTTTCTGAGGTAGCTGAATCTAGAGTATTTGATTTTGTGCTAGGATTAAGGGCATGTGATCACTAAACCACTACTTGTGAGTGATTGGATTGGCACGACCCTCATCCCTGTAGTCTGAATAAGATAAGAGGGAGAAAGGTTTATTTGTTTTACAGTTCATAGAAGTTTCAGTCCATAATCAGCTGGGTCCAAAGCAGGGTGGCATAGTAGACAGGCCTTCTAGAGGAGAAAAAGCTCATGGTGGCCAGAAGGTAGCAAAAGCAACAAGAAACCTTAAGAGTGTCTTTCTTCCCCTTTTATCTTATTCAGACTACTTAGGGCAGGTAGCACTCACACTCTTTATCCTAATGCCCTTGGGCCAAGCCCCACCATGAATCAATCACACACTCTATATTCAGCTACCACCAAAGTAGCATGCTTTGGGGGGAGATCTAAACACAAGCCATAACAGCAAGTTATAAACATCTAAATTCACAAATATTTGAAATAATGTTTTTGAAAATATTTTGTGGTGGAAGTGTCTGTTTAAATCTTATTGGAAAATCACTTCTTTCAAACTGTAATTTCAATTATATCACGACTACTTCTAAGAACTTTCACAGAAGTAATTGTGTCCAAGTTTTGTGGCACCGTGTAGTACTATTGTTTGGAGACTATGTTTGGGAGTCAGCTAGTGAAGGGTTTAAATTCCTTCTGTGAATAACATTTACTGTGCCAGACAGTATTATAGGGGAATAGAGTTACATAGCAGAATGTTTTTGATACTCTAATAAAGAAGAAAGGCCTCTCTGGTAAATAGAAGGAAAATGATAATTTATTTAGAGCTGTAGAGAGACTGTGCTTAATGGAGGTGGGTTCTCTAGCTTTCTACCCCTTTCTCTCTTTCTCTCTCTCCCTCCTCCCCCCTCAATCCCTCCCTCCTTTCCTCCTCACCATGCCTCAGCCCCCTTGAATGAATTTTTCTCATTCAAGCATGTAATGCAGTTATCCTCAATAAAGACAAGCTATTTGTTTTTACACTTATTAAAAAGTTTTAAATCACAATGATTATACAATACTCTAATCTTGCCTCTGTCCTCCATTAATTCCACAAAGTAAGTTTGTTGTTTACAATTGCTTATATCAGTTACTCTAAAAAAATATGGTATACTTAATTTTACTTTGAGTGCAGAGATATGGTATAATTTTCTGCTTGTTAGTATAAATAGAACCAGTCAAATGTGAAAATATTAAGAATATGAACATGGCAAAATAATCATTTAACTGAAGGACCTAAAGTAAACTTAACTTCCATAGAAACAAAGTTCGTTAAACATGAGAAAATAACCTACTTCATTTTAGACTCTTAATTAATGTAATTTGTATATGTGGAATAATGCTAAATAAAGTTATCAGTCTAATGGGTATGTAGGAATGCTTCAAACACAACATGATACAATCAAACTTGTTATTTTAAATATATGAATCTGTTTCACAGTAGTCATGAACTGGATGTAGATTACTTGCTGAGAAGTATTCATGTAACAAATTCTCAGCTTTGATTTTTAGTCTATTTTTCTAAGTTTGAATACTTATAACTCTCTGTGTTCTCCTGAAATTTACCATCTTTTTTCAAGAAGACAGATGTCTTAGAAATCTTTTCTCCTATAACTGGTGTAAACAGGCCTTTGTTTTAAATAAATTTTGAAAAAGTTGAACAGTGAAATAAAATGTTTTACTAAAATATTTTGTATTTATTTCATTAAGTAGCATTTTAAAATTCTAATGAATCATATGACTTGACTCTTTTCAAAAAATATACATGTTCATGAAAATTCTAATTTTTGCATGAAATTTCAAGATACTCAGATCCCAGGAAAGAAAACAGTAATAATACATTTAATTTTTGTCTATTTCTATTCTTTGTTATTAAATGTTTGCTGTATTTAGGTATTAAGGAAAATGTTACAGCCTATTCCTAGAAAACCCTATTTAAGTACAGAATGAATTTCCAATTATAGACTAATTATTTTCATATCTGCATAGAGTGTCTTCTGACTTGTCAGTCCCATTTCAAACTGTTTCAAAAAAGTATTTATATAAAATTTTATGGTATAAATTACTTTACTTGTTTAATGTATACATGTTTCTGACACAAAGGTATAAAATAAAAACCACTTGTCTGTTGCTACATCAGATCACTTGGAGAGTCCTGAAGTGTGTATCAGTCCTGGGAAAAAAGTTGCATCTATAGGTTAATCATTGTTATCCATTGCAGGGTTAAAGGCAAGGACTACATAGTAATTATTTCCAGATGAAATTAATTCCACAGAAGCAAGTACACAGTAGTTTTTCTCATTATGACCTGAGGTTCTAAACAATTTAAACAACTATGAAGCCAGAGCAGATGGTACCTTCATTTTTTAAAGTAATAAACATAAAGAAAAGTACTCCTGAGGAATATAGTCTCCTGGAAAGCAATCATGTGCATTGTCAGCACTGGGAAGCAACCCAATTCCCTGTGCATTTTAAAACTATAAGATTGCTATGAATTGAACCATACTGACACCTTTAATCTGTTTGTAATAAATAACTATAATGTATTTGTCGTTAACAACCTGAGGGAAAGTACAGATAGAAGGAATTACACCATCACCATTTGTTTCTTAGCTAAATTTTCTTAAGAATGATCTACTTAAATGGATTGAGATATTTAAAAAAGAGGTGCTATGAAAGTTGGGCACTTAATGCCCTTTACAACATACTGAGACTATATAAATTAATCAGGCATTTTTTTTTCCATTTTCCACACTTTGGTCCCTGAATAGCCTTATTTTGGCTTGGAATGAATTATAGTCTTGTGTTTTTTTGTGCCTTTTTAACCCCAAAGTCAAACCTCATGTCAAAGCCTAATCCAAAAATAATGTAATAGTATCTGTATTTTCTTGCTATGTGCTTTTAATTATATATTGAAATAACTTTCTAAAAATAGTTTAACAAAGGAAAAACAAATAGGCAGATTCTTGTCTGTTGGAAGGCATCACTTTAGAGAAATTTGAAATTTTCAGATTACTGGATTTTAACTTGACCATTATGGACTCATATTAATACCAGGTACAATTTACAGTTACCTATTGGCTTAAGGTTTGTGATAGTTAACTGATCATGTCAACTTGAGTAAGAAATGACAAATTAAATTGGCTCAGCGTAGTTCTGGGTGTGGAAGACCCACCCTAGGGTGGCTTGTTGCCAGGATGGCATAAAAGGGAATGAAGAAGGAAAGCTTACTTCTATTTCTTGGGAGGAGTCCCAGTCTTCACCTTCACCTTGGACATTGTCTCCTGACTTCCAATGCAGACCCTTCAGCCTCCTGGTATGGACTTGCATGGGACACTGCACTGAGCTCCAGGCCTTTGCCTGGATCCTTCAATCTCCACTGGGCAGACAGACCTTTTGCACAATTCCACACCTGACTCTGTAGGTGGCCATTGTAAGCCAATCTTATAAATTTTTATATATTTGCATAAAATGTGTTTCTTTTGTAACCTCTGACTGATACAAGGATGGAAACTTTCTTTTCTGTTCCATTTGTTCTTCCTCCCTCTTTTACATTTTTCTTTCATTATTTTCTATTAACTTTGTTGACTGTATTATTATTTAAATCCACAAAGCAAGTTTATTTAAATATTCTTGTTAAAGTGCTATAGCATTAAGTCCAAACTATACATCTCCTAGAATAGTCCTCAAACTCACAGTAATGCCCAGTTTTATTCCTGTGTCCTTTCAAAAAATTTTTTTCATATCCTTACTTTCTCTGACCATGTAAGCTATTAAATGCTATCCAAGACTTCTTATAAGTTATAAGATCTAAGTTGATACTACTGTCAGAAATGTGAGAAAATCTCCATCACTAATTTTGAAGCCTTGTCTGGGTATACCGTATTCCTCTCAACACCTCTTCTGGCCTCAGGCTATGCTAATTTTGAACTGTGAGCTTTCTGCCCTTTCGGATCTAAATCTGGCATCTGATATACATGTAGGAGGCAGGGAAGTGACTCTGCTCTCTAAGCATTCCTGCCCTATATTTCCATGGTCCCAATGTGTTCTAATCTGTAAACTTAATGCTTCAGCACTGGCTCTACTTACCTAATAATATGCTTGGATTATCCTGCATGGCCTCTCACCTCTGTCATCACCTTCCATACTTGGGCAGACTATTTTTCCTTGAGGAACACCTTAAAAAACAAATAAACCAGTCAAGTTCAACACCACGAGAACCTCCTTTGTGGGGCTGTTAACACTCTTGGGCACTATATACTTGCCTGGATCACCCCAGGACCCATTACCAAACAGCTGGGGCGATCTCCCATGGCCCCAAACACACTAATTTGAAAACTAGCCAATCTGAACTATGCTTACCCTACTTTGCTCTTTCTTGTCCACTGAAAGCATGATACAGATTCTTGCCCACATATTCTCTCTCCATTCTGCCTCGACAGACCCTTCTTCTTTCCCCTGAGCCCACCTTCCCATATTAATGAAAATCCCTTTCCCTTGAGAACTGTAACAAGCATTTGTTCAATGGCAATCATTTCCTGATCTGTTGACCTTATGATAACACATGTTTCCTACTAATATAGTACATTTTAAAATAATTGTGGGCAAGTGAAAAGACATTTGCTTACATGAACATTGATAATTTGATGCATTGATGTCTACCTACTAGCCTTAGAAATTATGATAAAGAAATATCATAGAACTTTAGAGCTAGAGAAGCTTCAGGATGATATTTTATTCAGACCTCTGGTACTATAACAAAATACCTTAGACTATTAGCTGTGAAATTAAAAAGCAAATGGGCCTAGTGGAAACATATGAAAGACTTGTGGAATGGTTGTCAGAAATTTTATTTTATTTTATTTTAATTATTATTGTTTTTTGGTACCAGGGATCCAACTCGGGTCCTTGCTCTTGCAGGGCAGGCAGTGGAACCACTGAGCTAAATCCCCAGCCTGACAGAAATTTTAATCATATGAAGGACTATCAAAAGCACTGTACTGGACAACTCTTGGTAATGCACTTTACTTCATAGTCTATATGTGTGGTGCCCTGAAGTTGTATTGTGTAAAACTGCAGGGCTGTTTGATTTATCCCTGGAGTGGGACCCAGTCTCATTACTAAAATTAGGTATAAAAGTAGTATTTGAGTACATGTGGGCTGCTTTTGTTGAAATACAACATATCAAAAACTACTTGAGTATTTACACTAAAAAATTATTACAGTAAAGACACATTACCATGTTCCTTCACTTCAAACACACATATCCTATTATTCTTGCCTCTTTTGGAACCAGTTCTGAAAGTCCTCTTTTGTATCATTAGTTATGTTGTCATGGATGTCTCTGAGTGCTGAACTGATTCAAAATGTTTATATTTTCGTGGGCATTTTGACTTTGGGGAAGAACCATACCTTAGTCATCACTGAGTACTTGACACACAGCTGAAAGAAAGAAGTTCATTTTGGCTCACAGTTTGTAGCAGTTTCAATCCACAGTTAGCTGGCTCCCAGGCAACATAGCATGGGCCCTGGACATGACAGATAGGAAGCAGAGAATGTAGAGGGAAGAGCCAGGGAAAGAGATAAACCCTACCAGGCCACACCTCCAATGATCCACCTTGTCCAACCAAGCCCCACCTCCTATCATCACATTTTGCAATAAGCCCCATAATCCAATCACCTAATAAAAGCCCTGCCTATAAGCAAATGAGGCTCCTGGGGAGCTTTAGATATAAACCATAAAATTCTGCCCCTGGCCTCCAAAACCTCTTTGGCATCCCTTATGCAAGATGCATTTAGTGCATCTAAAAGAATTGCCAAAGTCCTAATTGTTCTAGTATTGCTGAAAAATCCAAGTCCAAAGTCTTCTCCGAGATTTAAGGCAAACTCTTAGCTATGAGCCTGTGTAAAAATAAAAAAGAAAGTTAAACATTGTGAACATACAATGTCACAGGAAAAACATTCATGTTCCAAAAGGGAGAAGTAAAAGTCTAGAACTCAATGGGACCAAAACAAAGCTGAAATTCAGCAGGGCAAACATTAAATCTTGTAGTTCCATGTCCAGTGCTCAGGGCAAGATATGGCAAGATGTGAACGCCAAACGTTTGGTGGCCCCACACGTACAGCATTGCTGGTGGCTGTAGCTCATGTGACCTCTCACTTAGGCTGACTTTGCTCACTCCCTGTGGCTTTCCTCAACAGACATTGTGAATTTGTGGCTTCTCCAATTTCCTGGGGTCTCCATTATAATTTTGACTTTCCTCTTACAGCTTCATGCACTGCCCTGTCAGAAATACACTGTCTGGTCTCACAGACCCTCTGAAATCTGGGTGGAAGATCACAACTGTTGCATTCTGTGTGCTTGTAAAACCCACACCATGTGGATGATGCCGAGGTCTGCTGCCAGCTCGAGAATGGCCAGGCTCCCTTGAATGGAGGCTGCACAGGCCTCTGAATGCTTTGATAGCTGAATACTATGAACCAAATTCCCCTGGGCAACCAATTGGTTAGACATTCTTTCTCAAATAGGGTGCTCTAGAGTTCTCTTCTCAAAGCACAGTCTTTCCTATTTGCAAATTTGAGCCTGTGGAGAATGAGGTCTTGCTGGTTTCTGACATGTTCCCAAGGCATTTTTCCTATTGTTCTGATTCCAAATACTTGACTTCTTTTTAATGCCAATATTTTCTCTTTTTTGATTTTATTAGTACATGTTTGCAGTACATTATGAATATATTCATTGTGGGTAGTTGGTACATATACATGACACATCTTTTTTCTTTTTTATGTTCCCTTCTCCTCTGCCCCTCCTCCTTACCTCAATCTCTTAATCCCCTTCCCATTTGCTGAAGAAACATCTCGGTATCTTCTGTTGTCTGGATTTTTGTTCTTTGATTTATACTTAAGGTTTCTCATATAAGAGAAACATACCATTTCTAAGCTTGTGTGTTTGATTTATTTCACTTAATATACAAGGTGCATTCATTTTCCTACAAATGTGACTGGAGTTTATCCTTCTTAATGGCAGAGTACTCCTACACTGTGTATAAATAACACATTTTCTTTGTCATTTTATCTGTTGATGGACATATAAACCACTTCCACACCTTAGTTATTATGAATTGTGCTACTATAATTAGGGCATGCATGTATCACTGTAACTAAGTTGTCTTGGTTCCAAGTTTGAGCACCCATTTTAATTAAGTTTTCTTTCTGGCCAAACTCAATTTTAAAAATCATTTATCTGTAATTTTTACTCTTGATTCACAGTGTACAGCTGGCTAAAAGCCCCCAATAATACCCATGCCACAGCCTCAACATTAGGCTACCTTGACATTTTCTTTGCTAACATGAATATCAATCTCCTTCAAAAACATGAGCAAAATATAGACAAGTTTTCTGCCAGAGAATACCATATATGCCCTAGAGTCCAACTGTCTATGGAATCCTTGTTTCCAACTAAAATTACCCAAGCCTGGCCTTCAAGGTTTGTATTTCTAGCAACATTCTGGTCTTCTGAGCTCTAATCATAATTTCCCATCAAGCTTGGCTTATAGCATCCCAGTGCTGCTTCCTTGGTTTTTGAACCATGTGGTCAGGTAATGTGACAGCAATGACCCCACTGCTCTAGTACCAAAATTTGTTTTAGTCACTTTTCTCATCACTGAAATACAATACCTGACACCCACAACTTGAAGGACAAGTTTGTTTTGTCTCATCGTTCATAGATGTTTTAGTCCATAGTGATTTGCTCCAAGGCAGGATGGCATGGCACAGGAGCATGGCAAAGGAAAGTTGTTCATAGCATGGAAGACAGGAAGCAGAAAGAGTGAAGGGAAGAGCTGGGGAGGGTGATAAACCCTTCTAGACCACACCCCAAATGGTTCACCTCTTCCAAACAAGGCTCACCTTCTGCCATCACCTTTATCTATAATGGCCCTGAAATCTAATGACCTTTCAAAAGCCTAACTATGAGCACACGAGGCTCTTGGGGGATATCTAGATGTACACCTTAGTAAGCCAGAAGTTGCTTGGGAATAAGGTGGATGAGAACATCCTGTAATGTTTCACTCATCAGAAATTAGCATAAAGGATTTTAATTTATTCAGGAAATCAAGACAATCATGAAAACTGCTATTGCAGTGCTTCTTCAGAAAGTAGCAAAAAACAATGGGATAAATTTGTTCCCTGGATATGCGAGTATTTTGAGAGGGTTTGTCAATGTGTATTTTACCTTAATAATTTTTTTTCAAATGAGAAAAGTCATCTTATATTTTGATTACCCTTCTATAAAATAAGCCATAAAGACCACAACTCTGTTTTCTGCCCATGTTAAGAAACTAGATGTTGGCTAGCAATAAAAAGATCCATTATTCTAGTAAGAATATTCATAAGAATCCTCTTATATTTCTAAGAAAGAAAGTTGTAAATGTTATCATGCAATATGTTTGTGTCTTTTAAAATTTAAATTCCAGTTTCTATGAATGGGAATATTATGGAAACAAGTGTATTAAATTGCTATTTATTTCTCATAGCTAAACACATTTGAAGAGCACAGAACTGGGATTATGAATGCAATTTCTGAAATCATGCTCCAGCAACTAGAAACATTTTTCAACAAGTTGGGAAATTGAATTTACTCTATCATAAAATATGGCAGTTGTATGGAAGCTTAAAGATTTTTAAAAGTGCTGTTTTTAAACTTTGCTAATTATGTTCTTATATGCTCATAATTTTTTGACATGTGCATACCCAGAATTATTGAAATTTAAATTCATTCGTTGAGTGTTTATAAATGTGTATTTCTGAGAGCTTATTACCAGACAGAGCTAGGCTAGGTTGAAGAGTGGAGGAAACACTCTTCATGGGAGTTACTAGGGATTTTTTAGTCTGAAGTTATGGCTATATTGTAAAATTTTATGCATACACTTATGAAAAAATGCTAACATTCAAAGTCTTTTGAAGTAGCTAATGAACAAAATGTATTTCTAAAGAATGACTTTATAAAAGGGAATTTCTACCATTTAACACAAATTTTAAGCATTAAATTGAACCTCTGAGTATCCAAATATGCAAAGAGAAGAGCCTTTGGATAAATCTGACTACAAAGTTGTATCTCACAGTGCTGGTGGGATAACGAACACATTAGGAAGTTATAAATTCTCATACTTGTTCAATTAATCTACGGTAAAATTGTTAGAGAAAGAAATTTGAAAATATAGTAATAGTGTCCTCCAAAATTCACAAAATATATGGTTATTGATCACAGTTCTAGAAAAGACTTGAGCTTTCTCCTAATGTGTTACCTTGTCTTCATGTGGAATCAGGGCCATTACTACATGCAGAGTAATTTCTCTTCTGTGTATAATAACCTCTTGGGAAGAATATTTGAGAATTCTGCAGTAACTGGTCAATGTAACACTTTAAATCTAATCAGAGTACCAAAACCAATTGCAAAAAACTTTGAAAACCCATACAAATGAAAATACAAAAAATTAAATGTGAGACAATTATTGATCTATAAGCAAACATATATATTGCTAAAATATTTTGTATAAAGCCCATACTATGAAGTTTTGAATCTGTTTCTATTTAGAAATACATTGTGAATTTATCTGTGACTTTAAATATTCTTCTATTACATTGATGCATTGAGGGGAGCAATCAAGAGCACTTTTCTTCCTGAATCAAGTTTTAAAATTTTCAGTGTAACTCAAAATCATTCACAGATAGCCAGGTGTGGTGGTGCACATGTGTAATCCCTGCACTCAGGAGGCTGAGGTGGGAGGATCACCAGGAGTTGGAGGCCAGCCTGGGTTATGTAGAGAGTTCAAGGCTATCCTGGACTATATAGTGAGATTCTGTCTAAAAGAAAAAAAGAAACAAAGAAACAAA
>NW_004624769.1:11778720-11814931 GCF_000247695.1 Heterocephalus glaber
CTTTGTCTGAGAAATGTCTGTTCATTTCAGATGCCCATTTTTGAATTGGGTTTTTTAAATTTGGGGAATCTGATTTTTTTCAGTTCTTTATATATTCTAGGTCGTATTAATACTGAACCCTAATTTAAGCAGCACACCCACCTGACCATTCATCCTTCTATCCTATTCTAAGACTTCTTCTACAGGATTCTTATGAAGACAGTGTTAAATACTGGAGGTTCAAAAGAGAACTAAAGCTACCTGTAGGAAAACTCACTTTAGTTGTTTATAAATATTCACTACTATTGCAGTATTCTGATACATATTATTGGCCTATGTTTTTGCATTCTTTATCATTCTTAATTTTGATTAATTGCTAGCTATAGAATTGCTAGAAATTTACTAGTAAATTTCCCTCTGTAAAAGCAGTCAAGGGCTGGGAATTTAGATCAGTGGTGCCTGCACCTGCCTCACAAGCACAAGGTCCTGAGTTCGATTCTGGGTACCAAAAAAAAAAGCAGTCAACCTTTAAATGTCTATAAACTGCACTTTGAACTATTGCACCCTTGAGAAATTTTTGCATTATTATCAGGCTGAGTACTGGTTTTAGTGATTCTTATTAATCTTTACAAAATTTATGTTTTAAAAAGATATGATACTTATTCCCTACTCATTTTACTTGATTTAACATCTTGTTTATTTAATGGCCATTTACATGTCTTTTTTGTGAATTATTTTTCTAGATTAATCCTTCTTTTTAAAATAATAATATGCTATATTTAATTCCTAAAATTTTCATCATATAATGCAATATATACAAAAGTATTTTGCAAGATGGGAAACATTATTCAAGGATTTCAATACTAATTCTAATATACTTTGATTGCTATACTTATTAAGATTTATACTCAATTTTCATCCCAAGTTCTGAAGATGCACATTGACAAGCGTCACCTCTAAAATCTTAGTCCAAGTTGATTTTCCCAAAATGGAATTGAATTCCATCACTACACCAAAGTTGTCAATAAAGCTAATCTTATGAACTTACCTTAATTTTTAACCCATGTATTAAAATATGTGAAGTTCTCCTCCCTTTAGAGATTTTTTGCCCCTCTGTGGCTTTTTTTCCTTTTTAATACAATTTATTTGATCATTTCTTCAAGAACAAAAGCCAATTTTAACATACAAAACCTGGGAGATATATTTCACTGCTAACACAAAATATTGTAGTCTCTTCAACGAACCCTTTTGGTTACCAAGAGAAAATCATGCTGTCATATCTATTATGTGTGATTCGTTATGACCTTCATACATTAATGCATGGCCTCATTACAAATACTAAGCATTTTGTTTCTTCTTTAATTCTCAGTAGGGTACAAAATATATTAGCCCATTGACATTTTTCCTAATAAAGACAAGAGAATGAAAGTAATGCTCTGAACCTGACATTAGCATTCAGTGGGCTATTTTGCTTCAAAAAGGCAAGTCATTATTTTGTAGTGGTTTGTTATTTTCTGAAAGTTATTCCTGCAAAATAAAACAAATAAGTGAATCGGGTACAATTGTTGCTTCTGAAATTTGGCCACTGGACATCCCATTTCACATTAGTCTGTGAGCAGCAGGTCAAGCCACAGGGGGGTGGTTTTCCTCTGGGAAGCCAGTGAATGCAGTTATATGGGTGGGAGGGCACTTGGAAATATATTCCAAGAAAACCCACTTCAGATGAGTGAGTTCATGGATAAGGCAGAAAATTCATAGAAAGACATAAAAACTATTTGGGTACCAAATGATTTAGGAGTGTGGACATGCAATATCTACTATCACATTTATAGGTTTTGGCTTTGAAATATTGTCCAGTTTCTTTTTCCATCTCAGTCACTAGCTAAGCTACCAGGAGGAAAGTAATACTTATCTCTCTGAGGCCTTTGGGGCTTATTCATTCTTTTAAAAGTGGGAGCTTTGGTGGAAAATCATTAGTCATTTCCTGGATACTAAAGAGAAGAAACCTCATCCACTAAACAATGACCATTTTGCCATTTGCAATGAACCATTCAACTGGGAATTTTTTGTTGTTGTTTCTTTGAGCTGAATGAGGTTATTCATCACTTTATCTCCCCCTAGGGCTAGTTACTTTGGAGCTTACTGAATAAAAGAAAAGAAAGAAATAACTAAAAAGGAAAGGGAGAGTGTAGTATTTTCACTAGCCTCCTAATTATAATGATTTGTGAGTTAACAAACAGAAGTAGTATCAATGTTTTTGCTGCATAAATCACTATATTAGTTTTGAGATATACTAGGCTTTGTGTAGATAAACTTTGGTCTTATAAGTGGTAGCTATGTGCCGATGGCTTCCCATTCAACTTAAAACAAACCACTCACAGTGCCTATTGGGCTGTATAGATAATCTTGCCCTTTGCCCCATTTTGATTGTACCACCTTTTCTGTTTGTGAAACATCTTATGACCACTAAAATGTTCCCTAGAAATGTCATGTCTGGACTCCTATTGTCAATGAGATCATAAATTAGACTTTAGTTAGGGAGGAAAAACCTTCTCTGACTATCCCATATGAAAATACTGCCCTCCCAGAATTACAGTATAACTAATTCATATTTTCCTTTAAGTTTCTTCACAGCAGTACTGTCACATTCACTTTTATGTGTATCATTCATTGTCTGTCTCCATGACTACTGGATAATCTCAGAAAGCAGGCGCCTTATCTGTCTTGTTTCCAATGCCTCTCTCTAGCACATAGAAGAGTGCTTCACATGAAGCTATTCCTTCCCACAAAACTGCTGAATGTGTGAATGCCTGTACAATCGTTCAACCACACAATTTTATTATCTAGATATCAACTATTTCAAGACCACTGCAGACAAATTCAAGAGAACCCAGACAAATAAATCTTTATTTCTGTAACTACATCAAAATGTCCAATCCAACATTAAGGTGACACTCTGAGGTTCAGGGTTCAATTCTTTCCTTCTTTCATCAATTTATATTGAATTGAATATTTACTTTATGCTTGTCTCTTATGGTGCAGTGGTGAATAAGATAGACATACCATTTAATTCAGAGTACTTATACCTTACATTAGTAGAAGAAATAGCTAAACAACAAATATAATGCAATATGATAAATTTAAATAGAGAGAAAATAGTGTATTGCCTTAGTCACAGCACCTATTTCAGTTCAGGGAGATTGGTATAAACTTTTTTTGAGAAACTGGCAAATAAGATTCTTTCTAAAAAGAAGTCAGGAAACATGAGGCTCAAGATTGAAGATAAAAATTAGAAGCACTTAAGTGTTTGGATTTTATGTTAAGGAAATGAGAACCATTCAAAGTTTTAGGTTACAAAAAGATATCAGGAATTTTGTCCATGTGTATGTTTGGAGATATATATATATATATATATATATATATGTACTTGAGTGTGTGTGTGTGTGTGTGTGTTACTGAGGACTGAACTCAGGAAGTGCTGAGCTGTATTTTGAGTCTTTTTATTTTTAGTCAGGATCTTGCTAAATTTCCCAATTTTTCCTTGAGCTTGCAATCCTCCTGCCTCAGCTTTCTGAATAGCTAGGATTATAGGTGTGCCACTACACCTTATGGATTTTAAAGAGATTTCTCAACCACTTCCTACAAAACAAGCATACTGAAGCTAGACCTAAAGTAGAGAGGCAGTAATTGTTGCTTCCAATTAAAAGTAGTTGTGTTAATCTAGGCAGAAAGTGATGAGGCTTTGATTTTGGAAGTAGCAGAGGGGAAATGTAGATTACTGTATCATACAGAGCACAAGATACACTCATATTTCTGGCTTGTGTAGCTGGTGCTGGTACCCTTCATTCATTTGTTTAAAAAAAGTTACACTGCCTATAAACAAGCAATCATATAAGTATTGGGGATATTGTTGCCAAACACAGAATCTAAGGAAAAAAAATTAAAATTAAATATATAATATTACAGTAAGCAATATGTGCTCTGGAAGAAAATCAAAAGGAGAAACAGGATGGGATGCCCACTAGCCAAGGAAGATATCACTAATAAATGTCATTTATATTCCACTATGAAGAAAATTAGTGGTAAGGACACAGAGATGGGAATGGACTTAGAAGGGTGAGCAGGCTTGGTGTCTTTAAGGTAAGACAAAAAAGTTGTTACTGAGTATCAGAACCCAGGTTGGGAAGCAAGAGAGCACTAGAGAACAGCTGAGAGACTGATCACAATGGGATGTTTAATGGTCATGGTTTCATGAGCCACCAAGGCACTGGAGGATATGCTGTAAGACACCTTGGTGGAGATGTTGCTGTAGGCATTTGAACATAGTACAAATTCTTGGAAACAATGACCTTAAATCCACTCTACAAAATCTGAGATGATTCTATGATTTTAATCAAACCTAGTCTTCATGATCCCCTATGTCACAGCCACATCTGGGTTAATACAAGATATTCTTTTCTGTTCCCAAGTAGGAACAGCTTCTTCTGTTAGGTCCAGCCAATCATAAAAGCATGATGACATCTCTCGTAACTGAATAATTTATTGTCAGTCTCACATGCCTATCAGAGCTATTTTAAAGATCAATTGATATTAGTAATTGAATAATAATGATGTGCCTTTTTTATTCTTAAAGTTTTAAACAGTAAAAAACACACAGATCAATGTATTATTACATCAGAGATAGCCTTAGGCAAAATTGAGAAGTGGAGAGAAATTTCCTTGAACTCTTTTATTTGGCATCATCCTTTTGTCCCACTGGGGTGCTTTCTCTCACTATTTGAAATAGAAGGCCCCGGCACAGTGCTACAGGATATTCCTTGTCACCAGGACCCCAACTTCCCTGCTCAGTTCTCTCAGGATATTCACTGTTGCTTTCCACTGTAAAAGCCAGACAATCTGAAGAACCTCTCCATGGGATTTCACCAATGGAAAAGATTATTTCACTATCTTCCATCTTCTCTTGTGTAAAACACATAATCCAAAGTTATTTATTTCAGGCAATTTCTCCTGTGCTTGTTTCTTTAGGCTGAGATTGGAGATTGCAAGTATCATGTAAAACAGCAAAGGAGACGTGTAAGGCAGGTGAGGTTTATGGATGAAGTCAGATGTAAAAAAAGAAAGAAATTTCCACCTGCACTATATATTAACAGTTCCTTCCCTTTCTATAGATGCCACTTATTTTCAGCTTGTGAATAGAATCCATAATGAATTCAATACCAGATAATGATCAGAAAAAAAATTGTATACTCATGTACAAAAATAGTACTTAAATGGTCAAAATTTGGCCTCTGTACAATCCCCCAAAACACTTTTCTGGTACCAGAAAAACTCCCATTTTAGCTTTTCTGTGGAATCTTTGCCAGTAGCTTCTTCATTACTTCAAGTTCTTAGTCAGCCCTCCTCAACCAAAATCAAGACCAAATTTAATCATTATGTCAATCTCAGTGTAGAACACTGTGTACACTATCATAATTAAATTACATGTACATAAAACACAAAATATATCTTTTTGGATGGAGTTGTTCCAACTTGTTATTCTTTTTAACAAGGAATTGTGCTGTTCATGTATTTAATTAAATTCATGTATTTTTTGTGTTTTTATGTGTGTTCCCAAAGGCCTTTAGGCAATGAGTGCATTTTTAATAAATTGGATTTGAAATAAATAAATAATACTTGTTCATTACACTGAGCTTCACTTTTTAATTCTACGTAGTAGAATTAAAATGAATAAATATTTAATACTATTATCTAAGTCATTCAAACATGGATTAGGGGGCACTTTTCAACCTTAAAAATGATAACATTATGAAATGCTCCTCTTAGGGACTAATTTTAGAATGT
This sequence comes from Heterocephalus glaber, assembly GCF_000247695.1. The sequence continues at coordinate 11,784,541 of NW_004624769.1, forward strand.
TCAATTGGAATAACATTTAAACACAAAATTTTTCTATGAGCATATGTTCTTTCACAAATTATTGTGATGAAAACCTAGCATGGCTTATTTACATTGAAGTGCGATATGATCTTCCTTGCTTTCTTTTTTCCTTGGACACACACCCAACACCTGCAGCTTAAAGGTGGAGAGGTTTATTTTGGCTGACATCTGCAGTCTGTGCTCTGCAGGGTCAAAGGCAGAAAAGGCACCGGGGGTGGGGGGGAGCAGGCAGAAGGCCATGTTGTGCCTGGAAGAAGGCAGTTCCTTCCAGGCTGCACTCCAGTAATGCACCTCTTCCAGTCAGACCCCATCTCTAACAATGAGTCAGCTATACCAACCCATGATCCAGTCACTGACCAAAAGCTCAGTCTAGAAGTACGTGAAGGTCTTGGGGCCATCTAGGTATAAACCATAGCAGTGTCCCTTGTAGATTTTATTAATAAAAAATTGTATTATTTTTCTATTTTGATCCCCCTGAATCAAATCTACTGGAAGTACTCCTTGTGACAAGGAATTTCGAATTTAATGAATTATACATGTCAGAATTGATAACAATTACATTACCCTCATTTTTTTTCCAAATTTTTCTAAGGGCTCAGCAAAAGTTTTTCATCCTGTCATGTTTCAAACCAATATTTATGCCTCTTATTTTTCTTCTTTAAATACAGAATTTTGGCATAGTTCCTGGAATAAGAATAAAGGAGATAAAATGCTCTCTATAACATTAGATGGAAATATCTTTAGAAAATGGATCCAGTGTCTGAATACCAAAGATACTTTAATTGCTTATTAACATTTTAAACTGTCTGATGAATACACATTAGATATTCTTAACATTATTTTTCAAAACAATGAAAAATAGTATAATTGTCCACATAAGATCATTGAAAAACAGTAGATATAAACTTTAAGTAGACAAAACCTTTGGAATAGTCCTATTTATCATTACATGGTTATATCTATTATTATATAGTTTAATATATTGATACATTAAGCATATATAGTATATATCTTTCAGTATTAAATATGAAATAAATTAAGAAATAAGTTCATCTTCTCAAAATGTTAATGCATCTATCTGTGCAATGTTAATTGGTAGTAAATATCTTTGTGGTACAAAGAAGAAAACAGTAAATTTATCATTATAGGAAGTGTAGGGATATAAGTTTTAGTGCCTTATTCTATATCTTTTCACTTCAGCATCCTATATTTCTACCAGATACTTAATTGCTTTTAAATTACAATCAATAAAAGCAGACTCTTTTTCTCAATCTATGGATGCTTCTGGTGATAGCATTTTTCAAGACTTTTGGGGAAGAACCATATTTTCTTTTCCCTGGCATTTTCACGTGTATTTATACAAATCAGAAGAACACTTGCTGTTGTTCTAGAGTCCTGAGCCTGTTGGAGGCTTCCAGCGTGCAAAACCATAGGTATCAATCAGTGAACCGCAGAACAGGTCTCTGGCTTCAAGTAACTTCTACTTTCTATGGTGAGTGGAGACATAAGACATGAAACTGTAGTTCAGTGTTAGGTATGTTTAAATCCACTATGGGGTTTGTAGAGAGGAAAGTGCAGGAATAGTATAGTGAAGAGAGAAAAGGCTGTAGAATCAAGCAGCACCAATATTAATTCTGGTCACAACCATTTTCAATTGTGAATCCTGAATAAGATATTCTATCCCACTTTACCTAAATTTTCTATTATATAGAATAAAGCATTTTTTCACAGGGTAGATGTGAATATTAAGAAAACAATATATGTAATAGGCATCTGACTGTTTCTTCCTCTTTGCTCTCAAATGTTAGTTTTGAATATGAATAATTATCAAAGCAGTTGGATAAATTTGGAAAAGCTTTTAAAAGTAACTGAGCTTAATAGAAGTATAAGGCAAGATGACACAATTCTGAGGGGTTCTGAGATTCACAGAAAGGTGAATGGGGAATACAAGTTGGAAAATGTAAGAAAACTCAGCCACTGATTTTTCCTGAGTTTTGACCAAAGGCATGAGCTGAAGCTCCATGAGAAAGCCCCAAGTCCTGGGATACCACACCATACGGGGCAGCTGGGGGAAAGACCTGTCTCACAAGAAGCACTCAAATTATCATAAACCTTCCTCCATCTCCACAGAGGACTGTGTCATACCTAAGGAGAGGCAGTATCACTGGGAACAAGAACAGCTGCAAGAATTATGTGAAATAGTGCAAATAAAGTACTAGTACTATATTAGATGTGTAGCAAAGAATGCATGTTGACTGTGGTTGTACCTAAAGTTGTTATTTACATTGTCAGTTAGAGTAGAAATCAGAACGTGAAAATACGTAGGGAAAACACCTCTCACTATTTTTTGGAGGGGAGGTGGCATTGATGTCAAGTAAGTTTCCAGAAAAAGTAACAACATAGTTAAGTTTTAAAAAGGAACCAGTACAAATCAGTTCATGGGACCCAGAAGTTAGTTAGTTAGCTTTAAATTCCGCTATGAGAGAGAGAGAGAGAGAGAGAGAGAGTTTTCTGAGATGTCTTATATAAGACAGGAGCTCAGCAAATACCCTTGAATAAATGAATAATTGAATGCATGAATAAAGTTCCTGAAATAGAGAAGATTGGACATATCAGTCCTCTCATTCTTTTTTTAAGGTTTGTCAAGTTTCATGAACAGTGTCTCTTAGAGAGACAGGGATTGATCAAGGAAGACTGCTTCTGCAGCATGACGGGCATTCATATTGGATATACTATTTTGATTCTGGGGATACATAAGCCACTCATGGTAAACAGGTTAGCTAGGGAGCAGCCATCTTAGCCCTCAGGCCAGTGGAGCAGCTTTGGCCCTGTGATAGTTATAGTCTATTAGTTAGTGTCCATGAAGAGAAATATGTTTAAACCCAAGGAACCTCTCATAGCCTTGAAACTATTTCATTATATCTGATGTTTGTGGAAGAATGATTCAGATGTTAGTATTATTATTATGAGTTATTTTAACATCTACATTTCCTTTTTAAATTTATTGAGATATGATTGTCTCCTTCTATACCATTTATTTTCAATTTTGTAATATCAGAATGGACTTTGCTGCACTGGAGAAACTGCCTCTGGCTGTATTCCAGTCATCTGATTTTTTTTTGCAGCTGCTGGACTGTCTATCGATCTGGTCACCTAAGGTGAGGGAAAAAAACTAGCTCAACAAAAATTGTATTCAAAGCTCCTGTGATCATTTTTTCCCCTTTTGTGCCAGCAGGAGGACAATGGGGGAAGGGCTATTTCTCTCTCTCTCACTAGGGAAAAGGAGAAAATCATAGCCACACACAATTTATGTAGGTCATGCTACTACTGGAGGGAGAATAAGTCTATGTCCATTTCCTACATAAAAAGAAAGCAAAATTGGCCTCTCAAAAATTCAGTCTTTTGTCTATTTCAAAAACACTTATCTAACTGGAAAATCAAACGTTTTCTCTGTCATACTGAAAAATATTATTTGTACTAATGAAAACCTATGGGAAATGGACAAGTATTTCACTGTTCTATTGGCAAATAGTTTACCCAAATGAAGAAATTATTGGCGTTGATTGCCTTTAATTTGGAATACATCCAAAGTTGTGGAATCATGAGGAAAATAAAAGCATTAATGACCTAATGTTGTTATTACTAAGTCCATTATTTGGAAGTGAAATTTTATTTCAACTTGTTTTGTGTATCAATAAATATCTTACCATTCTTTAATACTAAAGTATTTCCCAAATGCTAAGTAATGGTACAGTAATGGCCAAAGAAATTGAGAAAGTTATTGTTGTAGTACTTTTGGTCACTTTGTCTTAGTGTCAGGCTCCCCTTTTCTCCTTTGTAGTAAGCTATTTGGGATAAAATATGATTATTTGCAAACTCTTCAAATAGAATCTTTAGCTTTCTCTCAGACAGTAGGGTTGAAGGTCTTGACCAAAGACGGAAGAGAAATATGGATGTGAGCAGCAAATGGCAGAGTGAAAGCCAGATGGACAAAGGGCAGGGAATTAGGGTGGTCAGAAGGCGCTAAAGGAGACAGAGAAGAGCATGGATTAAAGCTGATAGCACCAACGTGGCCCAAGAGGGCAACTATGAGACAAGCTGAGCCAAGGAGCACCTCAGGAGGGCTCAGGGCACAACCCTGACACTCTGACTTAGACCTGAAAAAGGATTACCAGCAGAAGCAAAAGAAAGAGCTTTTTTAAAAAACACTGTTCCTTAGCACTACTTGCCTATCACTCTTCCCTAATGACTTCTGCCCCTTCCTATTTTATTTTGCATGGAAAAAAAAATTCATCAAGCAAAAGATTCTCTTCAACTTCATCCCCATTTTTCCCCAATCCTTAAACACATTTATATGCTCACCAATTCATCTTTTTCTCAGTGATTTCTCCAATCTATTATTAATATCATTTGTTTTGACAGTCTGAAGCTTTATTTCATAGGTCCTTCTGTATCTTCTCTACTTTCATCTCCCTCTGGGAAAATTCCTTCTACAAGGAAGACACACAAATAGAAATGTTAAAATCTCACAAAGTAAAAATAAGAAAAAGAACAAAAGGCCAAAGTACATTATTATATTGTTGCATGTATCTTCCCCTTTAGCTATGGACCTGTTTCATTTCCCTGTCATAGCTTAAAATGCACACTTTTTACTGCCTAACAAATGTATTTTCCCTCATGTGCCCTTTTTGTTAATGAAAAGACCACTAATTTTTTTCAACTATCTACTAGAAACAACCTTAGAGATGGATTCTATCTAATAGCACTAGAATTTTTTTGACTCTTAGTATTGATCTAGAGTACATATATTTCTTAACTTGATCTAAAAACAGATGTGAAAGACCCAGGTTGTAGTACATGTTAGTGGGTGTGTGCTATGGGTTTACTGTCTATCCATCTCTTTCTGGAACATAAATAATTATAGTTCTGGTGGAGAACATTTTCATTTTTTATTACTATATTTTTGTAGTGTGTAACAAAATTTACATTCATGTTAGGGAGTAGGTACACATACATAATATATCCTAATTTATTTTATTTCCCTTCCATCCCTTTTCCCTCTTTCCATCTCTAGATCTTTTCATTTGTAAATAATCTATCTCCCTTTTTTATTCTCTATATTTTATTTTACCTTTAAAATAATGCATATACTTTAAGTTTTTCATATAAAAGGTGCATCCATTTTCCTACACATGGGTCAAACATACTTTTTATGGCAAAGTAGTACTCCTTTATGTATAAATGCCACATTGTCTTTACCGTTCATCTATTGATGGATATTTAGGCTGCTTCAAAGATTTAGCTATTATGAGTTGTGCTTTTATAAACATAGGTGTGCATTATCACTGTGGTATGAGGCCTTTAGCTCTTTGGCAGATACCTAGAAAAGGAATAGCTGGGTTGAATGGAATTTCTACTTTTAGTTTCTGAAGGAATTTTTATACTAATTTCCACAGTGGTTATACCAGTTTACATTTCCACCAACAATGTAGGCAAATGCCTTTTTTTCCCCACAGCCTTGTCAACATTTCTTATTGTTTGATTTTTTTTTTTTGATGACAGCCATTCTTTCTGGAGTAAAATGGAACTTCAATGTTGTTTGAATTTATATTTCTCTAATAGAGATACTGATCATTTTTCCATGTATTTATTGGCTATTTCTATTTCTTCTTCTAAGAAATGTATACTCATTTCAGATGCCTGTTTTTTGATTAGATATTTTACTTTGAGGGGTCTGATTTTTTTATTTCTTTGTAAATTCTAGATATTAGTCCTTTGTCAGAGGAGTAATTAGCAATTTTTTCCATTCTGTAGGTTGTCTCTTTATTGATTATTTCCTTCATGTACAGAAGCTTTAAGTTTTTTAATTTTATATAACCCATTTGTTGATTTTTCATGCTATTTCTAGTTCAATTGGAGTTCTGTTCAGAAAATCTTTCTTATGCCTCTGTGCCTTTAAGCATTGTACCTAGTTTTTCTTCCAGCTCATTGTTTTTTTTAATATTTATATTTTTAATCCATTTTTATTTTTATTTTGGTACATGGTTATAAATGTGGGTCTGAATTCAATCTTCTTTATGTGCGGCATCAGTTTTGCCAGCATCATTTATTAAAGAGGCTGTCTTTCCACCAGTGTATGATTTTGGGTCCTTTGTCAAAGAAGCCAAACCACAGTGTCCTTGTGGTTGTTTCTTCATTTTGTACTCTGTTCTGTTAATCTGCCTATCTGTCGTTGTACCAGAATCATGCTGTTTTTATTGCTATAGATTTGTAGCATTACTTGAAATCAAGGATTATGATGCCTTCTTCTTTGTTTTTATAGCCCAGAATTACTTTTGGTATTCTGGTTCTCACATTTTTCACTCTTATCCCCTTTTCATTCAATCTCCTGCCCCTTTCACACTTGTACCTCCCAACTCCTGAAGATGTGCCTCTGGCTCGGATCAACAGTGCATTTTTAAGAGGTTCCAGACAAGATACTTTCTCTTTCTATTAGTTGATTCCTCAACACTCCTTACTCCTTGAAATATTACTCTCAATTGAAATTCTTTGTCCATATAGTTCCTCGTTCTTTTCTCAACTTTAAAACTACTGTTTTCCTAGACAATTCCGTAAAACAGCACTCCTGTTAGAACCTAGATCATCAAATCTTTTTTCCTTTTGATATTTCTCCTTGGATGGTTCTGCGAGTCTTAAATTAGTCATGTCCAAAATTGAATTTGTCAATCTTCTCTTTACCCTGAATCTCAGATTTTATCCTTCTTTATTCTTTTTCCTGGTTAAACAAATATTGATAATTAAATATATTAGCAATCACTCAGTTACTCACGACAGAATCATGTCATCCTTAATTCCCCTTTGCCTCCCATCCCATCCCATCCCATCCAGTACTTAGGTTATTAAATGCTTTTCAAATCAGTCCTAGCCTCTTCATTCCTACTGCTACTGCTCAAGGTCAAATTGTATGTATCTCTCTTAGAGGGTTATAATAACCCTTAGATCATGTTCTTATGCTTCCATAAACTACCTTTCATCATGTTTCCTGTCAAAAGAAATGCTGCAAGTCATGTAATTACATTACTATAAAAATATCCATTTGTGTACTATTTCCTATACTATTGAGTAAATACTCCCCCAAAGGCACAACTTTACTATTTTATTATTTTTGAGTAAGCTTCATTTTTGTCATTATATACTTTGTCACTTTTATACTAACCATAGCAATTTTTAACTTACTGCTTTATTCTTGTATGCTTTTTAATGTTTGGAGTACTTTTCTGTAAGGCCAAATGATAATTTCTCTTATATCTAATTTAAATTCTGTTAAGTCTTCTAAGCATATTTGATCACTCCCTTCTTTTGATCATGTTTGAACTATAAAAAACTATGATACAGTAAGTTAGCACATCATATTACATGGTGCTATTTACATATCTTTTTTCACACTTTAAATTCTTTCAGGAGAGCTTCAGTCTGATTCATCACTGAATTTCCCCATTTTTTTAATAAAAAGCTTTGGTGTTAGTCAACTTTTCATCATTGTGCCAAAATACCTGAGGAAAACAACTTAAAAGGGGAAAACATTTATTTGAGCTCAGGGATTGAGTCAGTGGTTATTTGGCTTTATTGTTTTTTAGCCTGTGGCATGGCAGTATTTCAAGATAGGAAACATGTTTTAGAACAAAGCACTTTACTTCTTGGCAGCTGGGAATCCAAGAAAGAGAAAAGAAGGGACCAGGGTCCCAGTACCCCTTTCACAGGCACATCCTCCTCAGACTAACTTCTTCCTACTAGGCCCCAACTTCTAATGGCTCTACCACTTTCCAGTAGGACTGCAGGCTGAGTCAGGCCTTCAGTGTATGTGCCATTTAGAAACATTTAAGGTCTAAGCTACAACAGGCCCAGTTTCTTCAGAACCATTCTGTTAAGTTCAGTAATTCTAAAATGTTGATCTATATCTTCCCAAAGGAAGAGAAGTATTTTTAACTCATAGACCAGTTGTAATCAATATACAATAGCTGCCCAGAAATCTCTGAGATGGATTCTGAAGACATATCCGAACACAGTTGAGGGTAACATGGTCAGTTAGCATGGGCATGGGAGTTTTCTTTCTTGTACTTTCAAGATTTTGTTTCTTAATATAATTAATATGCTAGATAGCGGCTAAGTCTAACATTGTTATAACTACAAAATTATTTTAAATATCAGAACCAGAAGGGAAAACTCTTTGAATATATAGTTGGAATGACTATGGAGATCACTGTATTGTTTTATATGTAAGAAATCTCAGACTCAACATAGATAGAACAATTTCCCTGTAAAAATACAGTTGACCAAAACCCAGGTTTATTGATGTCCAATCCAATATTATATTATAGTTGCCCATTTAACAAAAAGACATATAGACATTATTGTACTAGGATCCTTAAAACTTTGCATGTTAATCATATTTTTTTCCTTAAATTCTTTTATTGGTACATTTTAGGTATACAATACATTTACATTTATCATTGGGAACTTGTACCTTTACATGACGTATCTTGGTTTGTATCATATTTTAGATAAAAAACAACAGAAGTACCTTTGAATATAGAAGTATTAGGTGATTCTACTCTTTATTCAAGCAGAGCCCTAACTGTTCTATCTTTGAGTCTAATGTACATGAATTATGTTAGTCTCTGAAGATTATAGAACCAGTTTCTGTGGTAGAGAACAATCCACAGTTCATTAGATGAAATTGATAGTGCTTAAGACAGGCTCTTACTTTAGTTTTACCAAGAAAAGTTATTTGACCTTGGAATATTAGTCCATTTCTCTTCACTTTAATTTTCTACCTGTATTCATAAAGACAACTTTTAAATGTAAAAAAATCACAGAGACCTCATAGGCTATTTTAAATATTTCATGAACATATATAAAATGCTTAAAGAAACATATTAGCTGTTGATTAGAATTTGAGAGAATATTCTTTATGGGTTTGTTTTGCCTCTGTATGACTTGTGAACAGAGATGACCTCCGCCTCTTTTCTACATGGTCTTTGCAAAAATGTATGGAGTAGTGCAACTTTGAAAATGGAGATAATACTTCTATCTAGAGTAGAATGCAAGTTTGCTTAGTTTCTGTTACAAAAGATTCTTCTAAATTCAGAGTTCATCTCCAGGAGTATAATCCACTGAACCACCTAATGTCGCCTGGTACTTTTTCCATCACCTGTGGGAACTAAGATCAAGGAACCAATTCATATCATTCCATGGTAGGTACTGCTATTCATGGGAGTACTAAATCCCCTGGATCTGACCTCACAGCCTCTGTATCTGACATCAAAGCCTTGTATCCACTCATTCACTAAATGGCGGTACAACAACATTTTAGCATGCAAGGATAGTAATGTCATTGACTCAAATTTTCCGATTATGAAATTTAACAAGAGTGCTGGGAAAAGTCAAAGTTCTCACATACATACTCTGATAATCAAAGTATTAGTTCTTGATTAAATGAGGATGTGTTTAGAGGCTAATTCGTCCATCCTGAATTTTCATTTCTATAGTAGATATTAAGCACTGTAACAAACGTTTTAATAAATGCTATCATTACTTGAAATGTCATCCCCAAACTAAACATTTAACCACTGATCATCAGCCTCAAGTTCTCAGTGAACAATGATGCCTCTCCAGATGCATGGTGGGCATTTCATTCTCTGATATTTTGTTTAATCATCTGAGTCATTAATTAAAATCTTGCCCTACACTTTCATATATTTTCTTTACCTTTTCTTAAATTGACCATAGCCTAAAGAATGGGAAGGAACATCTTTGAAAAAAATATAAATTGTATCTGTTATGCCAAAATATTCCAGGCAGTCAATAAATATTGATGAATATTATGAGAACATTCATTCTAAATGCTGCAAAACTATCAGATGTTTCTCATTGTAAAAAACCCATCAAGATTTTAGAATTGGACAAAAAAACATCCTGATTATGCTTTTCTTAAAGCTGTCACCTCAAAATTATTCTAATAAGACTATGAAGGGCTAGGGATTTAGCTCAGTGGTGCCACTGCCTGCCTCAGAAGTGTAAGGTCCTGAGTTTGATCCCCAGTATCAAATAAAAAAAAAAAAAAGGAAAGACTATGCAAAATGAATACAAACATAATTAACATCCTGATTTAATTACCTTTGAACACTGGCTCATCCTAAGTTAGAATCACAGTAAATGTCACTATTCTATATAATGTAAAGGAAAAGCATCTTAAGTCTAAACTAAATTGTTTCCTAGGCTTACTATGAATGAAATACTGCTTCAAGACTGATGCTGAGACCCTGGGGCAATAAGGACTCTGGAGACGTCTTTGAGGAAACTCCTGAAGCTCGAGTTTTATTACCTTAAAAAATAGACTGACACTTAGCCCTGAGCTATTACCCTGCAGCTGCTCCTTTAGCTATTTTGCAATAATAGCACCTTCACATCTCAAGCCATGAGCTGGAAGCTCTCATCCATGTTGCTTACAAGCATTTCTCACTGGAAGATAAACATAACCTTGGGCCTTGCCTCAAAAGGAGTATATCATGGAATGAAAAAGAGATAATATCCCCAAATATTGTGGCTACTGAAGGATAGTTTTAAGGGTGGAAATCAGAATCACTGTGAAATTTCTAAGTGCGCATCTTCAAAGTTTCCTAGTAAACTTTTCTAAAGTTCAATGACTATTTTAGCAAATCTTTCCTTACCATTCTTTTGAATACAACGTATATTCATAAGGTTGATATACAGAAAAAGTTAGAGGTTGTAAAGAGTTCATGATCTCACTTTATCTATTTCTTATCAATTCTAATTAATACAGTTTTCTCTACTATGTATGTTTCTGTATAGAACTTAGTTATGATGTTACAGCTAGACTGTCTCCTCTTGACAAAATTCAGGATTGTAATTAAAATAAATTATGTCATATATTAGAATAAACACATACCTCATGAGGGAAAGATGTGGCAAAAGTTTTTCAAGAAAAGAAGATTAAAACAACTATTATCTTAATAATAGAGAACACCATTTGACAGTTTTCTGAAAGCATTTCATTATTAATCTGGTGCATTAAGAACCAAAATATGTATTTGAATGTTTATCTTCTAAATTATTTTCTTCATATCAATATTGACAGAAATTTTATTAGAAAATAATCATTGAAATTAAATAGCAAGGGCCAGGGATTTAGCTCAGTGGTTTCACCACCTGCTGCGCAAGCGCAAGGACCCGAGTTCGATCCCTGGTACCAAAAAAATAGAGAAATTAAATAGCAAGTTGGTGTCTTTTATCCACCAAAGCAACCAGAGTGGAGTTGTCGCTTAGGCAGTTGATAGCAGGTGATCATAATTAACACTGAAAGACGTAACAATGTGGAAAAAATGGCAAGATAACAAACATAAGCAGGTGAACTTGACTCAACGAGCAGTGAAAAATCTCTGAGGCAAAAATGGTCTTTTTCCCGATCACTGATTTTCACTCTCCACTGAACCATGTTTCTCAATTTCTTTTCTACTGTGTTTTTCTGGTTTGGGTTAGGTTCCACCACTCATCCTGCATATTCTGCATTGGCCTCAATTACTACAAAATTATGGAGAACTACTGAAAGTTACTCTTTGATTCTGTAAGTTATATGTACAACATACACTTGGACTTTTACTAACCCTGAGGGATCTCCTTAGAGAAGATTTTAGACGTCATGTTGATATGGGAACTAATTTAAAAAGGAAACATGCTATTTTATGTTCTGAAGGTAGCATATTTTAGCATCACATATTAGTAACTGGTTTTTGTTCTTATAAATGTTACCATGTTCATATTGTTCCCATCACTAGTCCTCAAGTACCCCTAAACACTGCTAATCCCTCACTCACACACAAAAGAGTTCATGTATATCTAGAAGCTATTGATAAAAGAAAAACTTTAAGCATTTCTATTTGGTACATAGGCCAAAAATGGAAATGGATAATAAAGGACAAGAGACAGAAGAGAAATTAATCGCTTTAGTAGTAAGTCAACTTTACTACTAAACTATACTATACTAAACTATACTATATTTTCTGTTAGACTAGAAGTATCCTACAGAGAGTAATTTTTTTGTGTACTTTATAACAGAGTACTAAGCGTAGTGCCCAGAATATAGTTGATTCTGGTACTGATCAGTTTTTCTGTTGCTAGACAAAATACATGACACCTGCCACTTAGAAGAGAGGTTTAATTTGGCTTTAAGTTTCCCAGGGTTCAGTCCATGATTAGAACGCTCCTAGGAAGGACTATCATGGTGAAGGATGTGATGTGCCAAAGCTGCTAATAGTATGGCAGCTAGGAAGCAGAACACAAGGGAAGACACCACCAAGAGCCATACTATCCAAAGGCCCAACCCCAGACACCCCCGCAACTGAGCCCACCTCCTCATAGCACATTAAGCTATGAACATCAGTGAATTAGTTCATTGATTAATATAGCTCCATGCCTTCATGATCCATTCACCTTTCCACTGGATTCAAAGTCCACTTGACAATAAAAAATTAACCATCACACTTCTCAATTAATTGTGAATAAAATAATTAATCTGTGCATGTATGATTGCATTAATAAGGAAATAAAAGTCCTTTTCAAATTTTATTAGTAGGAAATGATAAATGGAAAGTCAGCTGAATTAGTAATATTATATTACATGTTATGTCACTTAAATGTTTAATTTAGTGCTGATTTTTTTGTTAGCACAATGAGAAGCACATGCAAATTCACTGATGAAAATACACATGTGCACACATAAAAGTGACACTTGCCTTTGGGTTTAATTGATTTATATATAACAAGTAGTTTTCTTAAATTATCTTGTTTAAAGACAGAATTATTTTCATGTGTTTACAGTTTTTAACTGCATCAAACAAATGAAGTGGTACTTGCTGAATATATAAGAAAGCCACTAAAATTTAGACCTGAGAATGATTGAATTATCTTGTATTTAAGAGGTTTTGATCTTAAACTAAAAATGATAAAAAGTGTCTACTTATGGTGGAGACATTATGTAAAGTCTTTACTCACCAGCTAGCTATATCCTTTGTGTGTGTGTGTGTGTGTGTGTGTGTGTGTGTGTGTGTGTTCTTTTCTGATACTGGGGATTGATCCCAAGGATCTTCACATTAAGCTTGATCTCCAACCCTTTTTATTTATTTATTTTTGTTCTAAGACAAAGTCTCCCTCAATTGCCCATCTTGGGCTTGAGCTTGTATTCTTCTGCCTCACCCTAGCAGAATGTTGGGATAATAGGTGTGGTTTACTACTGCCAGCTTTATATTTTAAATAATCCTATTTATACAATTCATATTTACATCAATGTGCCATAAAAGGAATATGAATAAAATCTTATACCAACCATACAGATAAGAAGACTGACTTGACAGTGGTTCAAGTGAGGGAGAAAATGAGAATTATTTTACCCTTTTCTTAATTTTAAAAAGGCAGTTACTAACAAATTATAACATGCCCTATTGAAGTTAATGTTCAGACACAGTGAAAATTTCATCTGAACCCTTTGTTGATAAGGTTTACATCTGGAATAATTTATACTCAGTTCTGCATTAATAGTAATTCCCAATCAAGAGGACATTTGGTAATGTCTAAGGGATGCTACTGGTGGGTAATTAGTAGAGGCCAGGGCTGCTGTTAAAATGTGTAGAGCAGTTTTCTGCAGCAGAATTATGCAGCCCAAAATGTGACTGAGTGTTGGAGTTACAAAACCAAGAGCAAGTGTCTCCAGAAGGGATTAGCAGTGACAGCTCGGGGCCAAATCCAGTCAACCTCTTATTTTGATAGGAGCTGTGAACTGATAATGATTTTACCAATTTTTAACAGGTGAAAATGTAAAATAATATTTTATTGCACAGTAAAATTATATAAATGTAAATTTCCATTTCTATAAATGAAATTTTTCTTTAAAATAGACACCTAGATAATCTATGGCTACTTTTTGCTCGACAACAAAGATAAGTTCTGACAGCAACTGTATGACCCATGAAGTTTAAAATATTTACTACCTGGCTCTTTATAGAAAAAGTTTGCCAACAACTCTTCACTGTTCTAGCAAAAGAAAAGAAAAAGAAAAAAGATTAAAGTTAACCAAAAACTTTGACATCATGAAATGTTAAGTTGCTTTATTTCATCATTATTTTACTCTTCAAGTAAATATGAAATATACTTTCATTTTGACTTTGTAAGTCCTCATGGACTTGCAACTTTTCCTGTCTCAAATCCACATTCTTGTTAGGAAAATATCCATAGCTTTCATGCCTGATAGTGAGGAAGTTGCAATGGTTTATAGAAAGTGTTTTTCTGGCTATATGGGAATAAACATAAAAAGATTGTAGCAAATCCCATTGTCTAACAATAGACATCAATGTATTTTCCACTTTTAGTGGCCCTTTGCCTTCTCCCTCTACAACAAATAAAAGTCATTTACCTAAATCCTGTTCTACATTTCCATTGTCTTTTGTTCTACTACGTAAATGTGAGCCAAAGCTCTAAAAACATAAACAGGATACATCTTTATTTATAAACCAGAAATCCAGAACTCTTCTAAATGAGCAAATGCATAGAGAATATTGGATTTATGGAAAAAATGCTTATAAAGGATACCTTCAATTTCTTACAAATAGATACAGTAAAATCACATTTATTCCATGACTCTATCATATAAAGAGTGACATGTATGCTTGTTGGATAAACTTCAAATTGAAGAAACATATTTGTTTATGGCACATTTTACATGCTATTTCCTATTAGGGGTTGATTCATCCTCGATTAGCTACCTCCCTTTGTACAGCAGTTCTTTTAACTAACACAGATTGAATAATATGTACTTTGGCCAACTCCTGGAATAGACTCTGGAGAGACAAAGAAAATAAGCAATGTTTCTATCCTTTGAGAACATGTATTTTGTTAATATGTCATTCATGCATTGGCATTGTTTCTATTGATTTAGGCCGTATTTAAAGCTTTCTGGTCATATTCAAAAGATACTATGTATGGATACAAACATGCAAATTTAAGAATTTTTTAAAAATCAGCATTTTAATTATTTTTAATAAAATTGATCAAATAAGTTTATTTAGTTATTTCAAGTATATGCATTATATTTCATACTATTTATTTCCTGGGATAGTGTGGCCTGTGAGATTTTAGATTTCCTGACTTAGAGCCCATGAGTTTTTCTTAAAGATAAAACTTACCTTTAAGAAAACAAAAATGATTCTTCCTTATATTTCCTTCTATTATTATAATTTATTATTATTATTATTATTATTATTATTATTTTGTTTTGGTTTTTTGGTGGTTTTACTAGGGATCGAATACAAGGCCTTCACACTAGCTATAACCCCAGACCTATTTTTATGTTTGAGACAGAGTCATGCTAATTCACTAAATTGCCCAGGCTGGACTTCAAATTGTACTTCTCCTGCATCAGCCTCCCGAGGGCTGGGATTACAGGCATGTGTACTACCATGCCTAGCTTATTTCCTATCTTTAATGAGTTTAAATTAAGAAAGCAACTAGCAGTTTTGATGGCCTGAAGCTCTATACATTATAAATTTAGTGATTTAACATACTTTGAATAAACTCTGGGATGGTTAAAAGCAAAAACATTTATTTTAATATATTCATAGATCGTTTGGGAGAGTAGAAGGAATAGATACTTTATCTGAATTCTTAGCTTTTGTGTTTAACTAAATTATTAAACATATACTTTAATATAAACGAGAGAAGTGCTTAAAATTACATAGGCATGCTAATCATTGAAAAAAATACCTTTCAACGGAGAGACAACACAATATTTGAGAATGGCTTTTTAAATTTTTTATGTCGTATTTTTCATAACAAGTGTTACAATAAAGTTTTTATTGCTAACATTTAATACAGAATTAGTTCATTCATAAATCTGTTACAATTATTGTTTCAGAACAAAATAAATATAAAGAACTGTTATTCCTTTAATAAATGCCCAACATATAAAATGCTTCTATTATATCTTTACTCCTAATAGCAAAATCTTTTATAAATTTTTGAACAAGTATCTCTGTAACATTTAATATTTTTACATAAAAGTTGTATTTATTCAAGTTTCACATGTATTCCTGTAAAAATCCCTTAGATAACTAAAGCAAAATTTGCCATTTGTATTCCTCAACTTTTGTGATAACTTCAGTTAAAAAACCCACTAGATTGTAAAATACTTACTAACAGACACCTCCCCTGTTTCTCCACTAGCAAAATACCAATCATTATGTACTGAGCTTATGCTTTTGAATGAATGAATGTATAAATGACTGAATGGAAGAAATTTTGCACCTATTGTCTATAAATGAAAAATAATACACTATATAATTGTTATGGAATATGCATTTATTTTTCGAATTGAATAACCAATCTCCAATAATATATTTATTAAATTTGCAACACATTAGTCAGACTAGTCTAATAGTAATTCCTAGGTATAATAAAATTTCCCTCATATCAGCAGAAGAAACTCACTGAAAGCACAGTAGTATACCACTTCAGAAACCTTTTCCAACCCAGATTTTTGATATTCATAAAACTGAAACTTTAATATCCAGACCAAAGGGTCAATAATTTTCTCTTCACTAATCTGATTTTGCAGTTATATATATTTCATGTGTAAAGCTTTATCTTATCAAAATTCTGATCTGAACTATAATGTTGCCAGGCTTTGGATTTGCCAAAATCTGTAACTGGAGACTATGTAGGAAACACAATCTATGTGGTCACCTATACATGTCCTGAAAAGAGCTGACTGTGGGCTTCCAGCTTAGATATAGATCATGTTAGTCTATATGAAGCACTTTATGGATTGTGAATAAAAAAAGTGATTCAGCAGACAAAAATATTTTTAAATGGATAATTTAAATAGAAATAAGCATAAAATTTTTATCTGAAATACATCATAAGCAAAGATACCATCTTGATTTATTTTTTTTCTTCAGATGACAGTAAGATAAAAATTTTAATACAAAGAGTTTATTGGGAAGATTATCTGATTCCTGGGATTAAAAAAGTATGGAAATGAAGAGGTAAAAGAAGGATGAAAGGACAGAATACCTTAGCAAGCAAGTTGTCATTGTGTGTAGCTGGAGCTGTCTGAATGGGGAATCTGGGCGATAGGGTAGAACACATTTCAGAGATTTATCATAGACACATCCAAACCACTGGTCATTGATCCTCCAACTCCACATCTGTCAGTGGTTGAGACTGCTTCTCGTGGCATTGGCATTCTGAGAGAGCTGGCTAACCATGCCTTGACAGCCAGGAAAGAAGGGCACTTGAAGCAGTATCACAAGCGTGCACAATCAGCTGCCTTTGGCCGGAACAGGTAATTTCTGTGAGAGAAAAAGCAGGGTGTCACTGCTACTGGCTGTGTCATCAAATGTACTGGCTCCTTCAGGACGATCACATCAGATCAAATAATGTTTCTCTTCCTGCCTCAAACACAAAGCCCAGGGGGAAATGCTGTCATGAGCTTTCTCATTTAATTATTCCATATCATCTTTTTCTCACTATTTGTGGCATGCATTTTATCTTTAAGCAAGTTCAATGAAAATATATTTGAGTATGGCATTTGAAGACTTTATAGTTTTTGAAGGAATAACTTAGATTATTTATCTTACATTGGAACCTTAGAAGGATATATGATAACATTTGTATATAAATTAGCTGAGACAATCTATTAAACATAAATTTTTTAGAATGACTGCTGTAAGGCATTTCCACCCCAGCACCATTTATAGATATGACATCCCTCTCTTATATTTTAAAAAAACATCTTCTTGTGTATGTAATGCGCCCAGCAGAAGATTAGCTATAATGGTAAGGGAGAGGTGATATATAGGTTCAAAGGGGAAGTACAGGGTGGGGGAAAGGAAAAAAGAAAAGAAAAAATATGAGAAAAGAAGGAGAAAAAACTGGAAACAAAGCTTTTGTGTATAGGGAGGGGTAGAGAGGTGGGAGGGGTAGAGAGGTGGAAGGGAGGGAAGGGGAATGGGAAAAAACAAGAAGTAACATATATCATGTACAGGTACAAATTACCAATGATGAATGTGATCATAATGTATACCTAAAATATACCAATAAAGTTAATTTTAACAAAAGATTTAATTAGGGTCTTCAAGAGAGTCCAATTCAGTTGAAGAGGGAAAAACGTCCTTTAGTTAAAATACCACAAAGTGTGTGGTAGGCACATATAGGTACCATTGTATGATTAATAAAAAATTATGCTGTAAAAATTTAGAACAAATAATTTTGAACTATAAAATCAATACAAGCTTAATTAAGGTACTCGTTTATCTTGGTCTCAAAGATTGGAAGAAATTAAACACTGGAGGGAAAGTAGAGATGATGGAATGAACAAAATCATGGAAGTATACTTATGGAGTTGTTGGTTAAATCTAATAAACTAACATTATTTTGAGTTCTTTCTTTCAAAATTGTCATAGTAGTGTTTTGTTGTGGTTGCTCTAGTTAGAATTTGTTTCATTTGCTTGTTTTAAAGGTTGGCTATTTGTTTCTCTCTTTACCAAGTTTTTTATCAACTTGCCAAGGGTTGAACAAAAAGAAGAAATGAATTCATGAATGAAACCACCCCAGGAATGATGACTTAAGCAGCAATCAGGGCACCCTCAAAGAGCACTCTTACTGACACAACCAGACTGCAGGCCCAATTCTGCTGCTCAACACCTTTACCCTCTGGGCTTCATCTTCATAGGATGACAAATTAGAGGATAGATTGTTATTATATTATAGTTAGAGTGAAGAAAATGCTAGTAGACCGCCTTGGAATAAAATTTAGTAGGGAGAGTAGAATAAATATGGCCATTGTTTTTCAAAGTCAAGGGGTTAGAAGACAGAATGTTTCCTTTAAGAGAAAAAACATTAACTTAGGAAGAGAAGAAATTCTAGTTTAGACATTGCCAGCCAACAGGGTGACTTTATAAGATGAGCCTCACTATTCCAAGTCTTATTAACCTCAAATGTGAAAAAGTATGGATAACATCTAACATTCCACTGGGCTTGAACATGTTATGAGACTGCAAAGGAGTTTTAAGATTACCAGACATAATCTATAGATCTTATTCTAAATTCAAAATGATTTAATAAATGGAAACTTAATTTTTGTAAAAGGTCACCCTTCGAATCTTGTTCTATTGTACATAGAGATAAATATCCAGCCAGAGTTTTCAATGTCTGTAGAAAATTCTACCCTACTTAACACCACTCCTTTTTTTCCTGGTACCAGGGATCAAACACAGGACCTTGTGCTTTCGAGGCAGGTGCAGTGCCACAGAGCTAAGTCCCCAGCCCTTAACACCACTCTTATACAAAGAATCTTGTGGTCTGTTCAGAAGGCAGCATTCCACAAAACTTCCATTTTGAAAGCATGAAGTACTTCTCAGTTTTATCAAGATTATATGATACCCCTGAATTCTAGGATAAAGCATTTATTGAACCTTTCTTTTAAGCTAGAATTGTGTTGTTTTATTCAGCAATTTTCTCATTGTTTTTCTCTCAGAGAAATACTGTAAGCATTTATCATTACCCTATTTTACAAATACACAAACATACACACAATATGAGGCTAAATGATAATGATATAAATTTATCTAGGTCTATTGCCACAGAATCCAGGACTTTCTCCCCAAGCTCATGATCTGCTGAAGAAAAGGCTAAATTGATTATGAAATCAATAATTCTAGAGAATACTAGGTTACAAATGGAATATTTTCTGTTTCTGTTAAAAATGACAAAATAGAGCTGCTAATGGAATTTCCAAGTGACCTCTTATAGGAAACAGCAGATGAAGAACCAGATTAAAACTAAAGAAATAATCAATTACAAAGTTTCTAGACCATTCTTATCTCTAGGATTAACTAAATTATACTACAATTGGTGAGTTTTATTGATTAATCCATTCATATAACCATATTGGACAAAATGAAATGAAATGAAATAGAGCTCTCATCCTTGGTAGATGACTGTTGATTGACTAACAATTTTAATCCTTATTTCATGAGACTTCTTTTCCTTAGTCTTAGAGACTAAATACCCTTATTATGTCCATTCAAATTTGGTCCATCAGTCAAAGCTAGAATCTGGAATCACGTCTAATCCATGGCCTGCAGGTTGGACATCCCTGTGGTGTAATAGAAAATAAAAGAGGAAAGTTTAATTACTTAAACACATTAACTATGTCATGTATTTTACATACAGCCCAAGACAGTACCTTTTCAAGGAGTGCAGCCTGGGCAAGCCATGTATGTCGCATCTACAGACTGGAGCTTGGTCACACTTAAAAGCTCATGAGATTGATATTATAAAATACAATAACAGGAGGCTGTGTTTAATTTATCAGGGTTAATACCTACCAGATTGTTGTTATTTGTATGAAAAATACATACTTTCCTTGTTGTCCAAATTAAATGGAAAAACATTTTTTCCACTGTAGAATCAAAACCTGAAGAACTATTTGCATCATTCAAACATTTAATAACTTCATTTTATTATCTATCTATCTATCTATCTATCTATCTATTTATTTTAAAGGGGGAGGTATTGGGAAGTGACTTTCCCTCCTTAGCAAAGAATCTAATTTCTTGAGACAATAATCTAGATTAGCAAGATCAGGCAACTCTAATTCTGACATAAAGTGAAGAATGTGTGCTGTAGCCAGAGAATGACACATCTGTTTTAATACTTGCTTTTTTCTGGTGATAATGCAAATGTGTACAAAATATTGTTGGTTACTACTGTTAACTTAATAAGTAATAATTCCAAATTTCTTCTTCTCAATTCAGGAAAGATTCTACTGTTTGTTCTATCTTATATTTTTCAAATTTATGATACAGGCTGTGCGTGTGTGTGTGTGTGTGTGTGTGTGTGAATCAAGCCTCAGAAAATAGAGTAACTCTCCCTGTTTCCATGTTGGGAAGAGTGCTATGTCATTGTTATCTCTCTCTCCCAACTAGAAATTACCCAAGCTAAAATTAATTAGCTAAAAAAAGCTAATTGGTGACATCAAACACTGATGGACTGAAAAGAAATTGCGTGGCTTTTGTAGAGTTTACTTAATCTTGTTAAATGAACTAGATGCCTACTAAAATTTAATGAAAAAAATGACCAAATTTTCAGACATTGTATCATATCTTATTTGTTGTTGAAAAATATTTTAATTACATCATTTTTCCACTATCTGTTACAATTATTGGGGAAACAATGGAAGAAAAATAAATATATGACCAATTGTTTAAGAAGTCCTTGTATACAAGGAACAAATATGTGTAAAACAAAAGGAAAAACAAGATGGACTATGATTGAGGATATACATAATTCCAGAAAATGGGACTTGGGCAGATCAAAAAGGAGAAAGAGTACCCTGACTTCAAATTATTAGAGACAGTGTAATAGATAGAAAAAGAATAATATTCTTCTTGCTGTTTGAATTCCACTTGAGATTTTGCAAAGTATAAAATATAGTGTTTTACCATTTTTCCTATTTAAATTTGTGCACATTTAATAATTATGTTCTATTAATTGGTAGTTTTACTGAATAAAATGCAAATTTAAAGTAGTTTAGGTGTGTCAAATCAGAAATATATTCAACATGATATTTATAAATTTTATTATTGTAGGCTTTTTAAAACTATACATTATTATTGAATAAACACTAACATTTCAAAACAAACTTTTAAGGAATAAAATTTAATTTAAAAATCAAATACTCATTTCAATTTATGAGAGAAGCATAAGACTACATAGATTATCAAAATTTTCTTGGTAGCTAAGTAAGATTATTCTTTTCAATCTGTTTTTCACTTCTTGCCTTCTACCCATTCATCTATGTGCCATCATATAAGACGTATCAAAGAGATATTGTGTAGCTGGCTTTAGAAGACTCCACGGATTATAGTAATAAACACTTTCTATTTAAAATTATTGTGCAGGTGGGACAAAAGAATTCATTTCTATTCATTATTGCATCATTTAAAAAATTTACTATGCAGGTTGTAGAAATAACCTATAAAACTGTCCACATTTGCAATTGTTAAAATGTTTTATTAGAACATGTATTGGGCATGTTGACTTAATCTTATTTTCATGACTCAGACTGCTGCTTAAAAGAACACTCTGTTTCTCTAACTGATAAGTACTTTCTAGTCATTTCCTAAATAGTAATGGAGGGATATTGCCCCCAGCAGGGAAAAAAGAGAATAGAAAGAGAGATCGAGTCTAGCAGTTCATCTAGAAGGTAATGAATCTGAATATGAGAAACTGCACACACTGACAAGGAGTAATCTTTGGAATAAATATGTTAGACCATCAGCTATTGATTTACTTCTTTCTGTTTTGCTCTACATTTTAAGACAAAAAGCTGAGTCATTTTATTTAGACACTATAAAAATAAAATTAATTGAAAATATCTCATTGTTAATATTTATGCCCTAGCCTATCATCAATATTTTATAGTGATTAAAAATAATATAAAATTATGGTAGTTCTCATATAAATCAGAAAGATACAAATTCTTTTGGCTCCTGTAAATTAATTCTTTGCCCTCTTAACCTTATAGAAGTAAACGTGAGATGTAAACTTGAGAAGTAAATGTGCTTATTTGAACATCTAAAGAATCATCTCACTTTTAAAATATTGACAGATTGCTTTAATTTAAATTTTTGGTGCACATTTTCTTTAAATAGAATAATTGTATTGCAAACAGGAAGAAATGGCATTTGGTATTTCTTACTCTCTGACATTGTTCTGAAACATTGTGCAACAATTACAATGAGTAATTCAAAATTGATGAGGCATTGCATAATTTATTGTCACATTTCAGGCTGGCTTTTTAAAAAATTTTAACTTACAGAAAGGATGAACCTTCTGAAGCATTTTCCAATACAAGTTTGAAAAGTTATTCTTTTCCTCTGTCTCTGGCCTGTTTCCCCCACCCCACATCCCCACCCTCCACACCCTCCACTCTGTCTAAAATTGAGAACTTCTGAACATCTCAGTGTCTGTGACGAGATTGAATTTATGTATGGTTGACATTTAAAATAAAATGTTATTGCAGAAAATGTCAGAAAGTGTAGAAGTTAAGTCATCTGTTGGAGAAACTTAATATACTTTATAACCTTGTAATTTTTATCAGATTTAAAAGATTTATTCTGTCATAAATAAATAATGTTATCTATAAACTTGAACTTTTTTGGAGTAAATAATAGTCATTGAAGAAAACAAGTTGAAAGTTAATGAATTTAAATAATCTATCTAAATATTCTAGGGTTGATAATGGGTATAGTATTGGAGTTTAAAATTTTAATAAGGCAATATTTATTTGCATTTAGGATAATCAAATCATTTATATATCTCCTAAACATAAGACATGTCTGTTGAATTGAAAAATAACTAGAAAGTCATTTGCTCCTTTCTTTGTTGAGTACTGTTGAAAAAATACAGTGAGAAGGACACTTAAATTACAACATCTAACTAGGAGGAGCTCTGTACTTCCATCATGCAGTCCTCGGCTCCATGGATGATATGAAACAAGAGCCTGTCATCTCATTCTTAACGTACTTAGAAATCTAACTGGGAAGATTAAATATATGCATGAAATGAGTTGTTACAAGATTTACAGCAAATTAAAATACTATATACCACTGTCCAGAAATGTAAAATATCTGAAAACTTGTATGATTTAAATTCATAAGCCTTGCAAATATGATCTCTGACTAATTTGATACTAAAAATTTCATAAAGGAAGTCTTTACATAATTTTTTTACTAATTGACTCTCCAAAATATTTTAAGATTGATACTGAAAACAAAGCTTTTGAATTTTTTTGAATTTGTACCTGTACATGATATATTTTGATTCTTATTTTTTCCCATTCCCCTACCCTCCCTTCAACCCCTATTTCCCTCCTTATTTACAAAAGCTTTGTTTCCATTTTTTTATTTTCAAATTTTAATATACTTTTGAAATATTAACCACAGTATTATTTAAATATTAAAATTTGCAAGTAGCCTGTGTTATTACTAAGAAATTGAAATGTTTCTTCAAGTTATCAGTGTCTATATTTAATAGAAAGCAACACAAACATGCTCTTCTTTTTGTATTTTATCCCATGGAAAAAATATGAAGACTACGTCTACGAAAGACAGACCAGCCCATTGTCAGGTCAGCTCATATTGCACTCATGCTTTTCACCAGTGTTGCAAAGATTGCACAGCTGAGCTGAATATTGAGACTTTTGCTCCTATTGATCTGTGAGCTTTAAAATTTGGAGCAAAATTTTGGCTCTTTTGTTGTCCTCTATCTCATTCCCTCAAAAATGTTGCACTAAAGTTGCTAACATTTATTTTAAATCATAGGAAATGTCATGGTACTCTTCAGTGAACAGAAAAAATTTTGACTTCCTCAACAGACTGATAATAACAGGTCAATAAACAGAAGTCCCTTTCCCGGAGACTGAATACAGGGCCTTGTGCATGAAAAGAACTTATTGTACCACTGAGCTGTACCCCCAGCCCTTAAAGTCCTTAATAGCATAGAAAGGTTATTTCTCAGCTGCTGCCCAGTTGCTTGGTAGGTATCATGCAGCCACTTTTATTCTGGGATCTAGTTTTACTCTCTCATTCACAGTATGGAACCTTGTGCTTGTGCGTACAACTTTGTTTCCTGTGGATGGACGATTCTGACAGAGGGTGATTCCTCTAGGGCAGTGAGCAGGAGGAATAAGGATAAACTATTTAACAGCCCGTATTAAACATGAAATCATCCAAGATGTAGAGAGAAACCAAAAAGAAAGGCAAGGTCTAGAGCACATAACCACTGTGAGCTGGACTCAGGCTTTCGGTCTCCAACCCCAGTTCCAGTGTCTAGCCAATTAAGATATCTGTCCATATAGTTTCCTCATTTTTTCTTTTATTCCACTGCCTTCATTTTCCCCAACAGACACAAAAACTTTTGTGGCTCTTTCTAAGGTGGAATTTGTCTAACATTTTAAAAAATGATATTTGGGAATTTATTTTGGACGCTAATAAACATGTAACTCTTAATGGTAGCAGTGAATTCTTGTACCTCATCAGGCACCAATTTTGGCTGTGTGTTCAAGAAGAGAAAGAGAAGAGTATATATAAGTTTTTAAGTCATCATTTAACAGTATTGAACACTTAATTAAAGGAGACATTTCCCTTGGCAGTGATACATTTGTGGGGAAGAGAACTTTGCCCCTCATGAATGGAAAATGTTTGAATTAGGATACCACAGCCACAGCCTGTAAAATCTTAAAGTGTCCAAATAAATCTCTAATTATAGAAAGATTCTCATTAAATAGTGAACATGTATAATTACAGAAAGGTTTTCACTTAATTAGAATCTCATCAGAGCTCTCATCTGCATTGAGATTTTGATAATAGAGTTCAGGACCTTTTGGGGTTGTTGGGGGAAAGTAGGTCAAAATATGAGGGAGTTGCAAAATCTGTCATGAAGTTTTTGGCATAAATAATTTTTATTAAGCTCTAAAAAATCACAGAAAATAAATGTGGTTATAAAATATAAAGGGTGGGTGTCAGCATGGTTTACTTTGAGGATATCTGCCAAGCAATTATGCTTTTAGCATTACAAATTAAATATGACCTAGCATACACATAGTTGAATGCTATATCTTTCAGACATGGAGAAATTACAATAGTGAAAGAAGACAAAATTGTTCACCTCTGTAGCAGGAAATTTGCTCTTTATTGCAAGATTTCATATATGGAATCAGTTATCCTACTGATAAAATTTAGGCAGAAATTCCACAGGAAACCATAGAACAATTCAATTGGAGAAGAAAGCTTCATTTGAACACTGAAGTTTATATTTCTGATAATTATGGCAGGACATGGGGATATACTGATAATAACATGGACAATAGATAGTAAACAACCTTACTTAATGCTTACTTATCCTAAATATCATCTTCCTTATTTTGATACTGTTTTAAAGGCTAATTTTTATTTAGCCAGTTTCACTTAATGCACTATTTCTACAAAGGTAATTACACTCAAATGTTGATACTTCCAGAGAGACAAAAATCTGGCTGAGTTCTATGAAGTCTTCTAGGCAATAAGAATATAAGGATGCATAAACAATAGTCCTTACTTTGAAGAAAAACATTATACATAACCAAGTAATTGTAATACAACATGATTAACTACAATTCATGGAAACAGAGTAAAGGCAAAGACCTTTGTTTACCCACTATACAAATATGGAGAAGTTAGTCTTTCATTAAAATGTTTGACCAGGCATTGCATGCAGTGGTCCATGCATGCAGTCCCTGCACTTGAAAGGCTGAGGCAGGAGGACTGCCATCAGTTCAAGGCTGGTATGGGCAACATAGTGAGTTCAAGATCAGCATAAATTATATAGCAAGATCTTGCCTAAAAAAATGTTTTGAGACCCCAAAATTTACCAGATCCAATGCATTTCTGCCATCATCTGGTTGTGGGATCACTTTATGATTCTGAGTCATTTATAATTAATAGAAGCTCACTTGATAACACAATATGATAAAGTCATCCAGGGAGAAAGGGTTAAAATTATACACTGCTAAATATGATTAACATATTTGAGCATAATTCCATTTTCTGTGAAGATAAAAGTATACAACAAAAGCTTTTTGTTATTTATTTCTCTTCATAATAAGTACTGGTAAAATTGTACTAAGTCAATATATATTTATTCCAAAAGCAGTTTGTTCAAGGCATTGGACTGCTCTCTGAAGAAAAACAGAATTTCAACATATGCTCTTTGCTTCCAAGGAACCTAAGATGAAAGAGGGACAATAAACATATGACTAATAAATCTGAGCAAAAAATAAAATACATAAAGTGGTAAATCATGATACAACTAATTGACATTCGTAGAAGCAAATGTTTCCGTTTTTTTCCCTATCCCCAGAACCTCTGGCTTAGTGTAGGTACCTTCCTGTCTAGGCTGATTGAATGTAACAGACTTCCAGCTGACCTCTCTGATCTCTTAAAACTTCATTCTCCTCATACTGGACCACTCTTCAGATGAACACATAATTTACTGAGTAAATCAGGATGTATCTGAAAATGAAGTAGGGCAATTAATAATTGCAGCAATACAACGAGCATGAACCAAAACTATTCTAGGTCAATAAGAATAAAAGATTACCCTGTTCACACTGGGTGTGAATTAATACCAAGGTGAGCCTTTTAAATGCATCCTTGGTTATGACTCAGCCTTACTGAAGATCAGGCAGTGGCTTCCCACTGACTTTAATGATAAAATTCAGCCCCTGTCCTAGGCATCACAGTACTTTCGTCACCTTATATCTCCTCCCAATTTCAGTAGACTCTCTCTGTCATCTCTTATTTCTTAGGCTGAAATAGGCTCATATCCTATTTCCTTCTGTTTTTCTTATTTGTAATGGCATATTTCAGAGTTCTTTCCAGAGTTTAATGAATTGTTAAGGTATATATTCAGAATTCCCCTGTACTAAAAATCCATAGAACAAGGGTATTCCCTTAATAATGAACTTAAGATTTGACACATTAATAAGTTCTTAATATTTGTGAACAGAAAAACAAGTGAATATATAAATATTTTATGATGTGGGTTGAAAGAGAAATATAACAACCAAGAGCTCATTGTCATAGGAGCAGAGTGCAGAATGCTGACTGCCAGAGGACTGGAGAGTGAGAAGGAGGAGGAAGAGGAGGAGGAGGTTGAGATGTGTCTGAAAAACTCATTGAGATAATAGTACTTAAAACAGGCTTAGAAGACAATACTTTTTATGAGAAAATGGAAATTTCAAAAAGCCATGCTTGAAAGCCTAGGCTATGCAAAAGATTTATTTTCTTAGAAAGATTTTCAAATTGAAGTAAGTTTTGAATACATTTGTCAAATGTGGGCATAGAGATTTTCAGAAAGAAGTTCTGAAAAATGATGAGAGTCTGTAAATGCAATGGAAGTTGCATTTATCTCCATTATAGTACTGAGGTAGGTACAGTTTAAGAAATGGTCTAAAAGGATCTAAGATTTCATAATCACTTTTTCCTTAAGTCTAAAAAGAAAAAGTGCTTTTATTTTGTAAGCTTGTGCCAAATAAAAAGTAAATAGCTAAACCTATTAGTGTTATCCCAAAATCCTGAGACTTCCAAAGCAGGTTTTGGTCCCAAAGAGTGTATCCAGAAGGGGCTAAATTAATAATCTCCCACTTCCCTCTATTCTTCAACCTCAGACTCTCTGTGTATTAATCAAGACTTTTGAAAAGTAACCTTCATAAATTCTTCTTGAAATATGCTTGTACCCAAAAGATTTATGTCCATGTGGCTGTAAAAAAAGTCTTAGCCATAGCAGGAATCAAAGTCTTACAGATATCAACAGGACCCACTTTCTCTCCCCTTTTTTTTTTTCTTTTGCCTTCCACATTGGTCCCACTCTCAGAGGTACTTTTTTCTTAAATAGCGCCAGGAAGCTACAGATTGGCCGCCTCCAAAGTTTAAGTATATCAGAGCAATAGTTCTTTCTCATGACTTTCAGTGAAATTTGTAGATCTAATTTACATTGACCTAAATTAGGTCACATACTTTTCCTTGACCAATGCCCATAGTCAGAGTCATACAATTCTCAAATTAGCCAGCCCTGTGGCACATTATCATACTGGAAATGGAAGTTATCAAGTTCACTCAAAGCACTGACTTTGAGACTCCAGAAGAGAAAAGTTTCTAAGGAGAGGGATGACAAAGTCAAGTGATAAGCCAAAGCTGTCTTATTTAGATGTTTTAATGTCTCACCAAATCCTGCCTCCCAGAGCTATGAGACATTATGTACAAAATATTCCTATGGTATTCTCTCTCTACTCTCTGTGACCAATGGAGCCTACTTGGTAGAGAATAGATAATTTTTAATTCAGTTTTAAATTTGATTATTAATGATATATTAAGTCTGTAAGTATTACTTCATTTACTGTAAAAAAGTATTTCCAGGAATAGTAATTTACACAACCAAGTAGTGGGTATGAAATAAAGAATGTTCACCTATGCTACACAGTGACAGAAAACAGATTTTTAGATAAATGAATGTTTCTAAGGAAGACCAAAGAATATTCTGTAAGTAACAATATATGGGGTAATACTGGCTGAAGACTCTTAAATATCATCTTCTCTACCCCATCACCATTTACCAGGGCTTTCCAAGCCATATCACCACTGCATGCTAATTTTTCTCAAATCAATATATGGGTTGAAACCCATAAATTGCTAATTTTACAGAACAATGGTAATATCTGTAATTTCACAGATTTAAGCCTAATATATGATTTAACTCACAACTTTCAAAGGAACTTCTCTGCTGGATAATTCCATATGTTCTTTTAATTTTATATATTCAAAAGTGTATTTACAATCTTCCATCTAAACTACTTTCTCATTCTTTATTGAGTATGTAGGGGAATGACATCCAAGCTTTTATCATGTAAGAAATTCTAGAGACATTCATGCCTCGGCAACCTCTTTAACTTTACATCTAATATGTTATTTGATGATACTATAGTAGTAAAAATAAAAATTATATAAGAACTGATGCTGACAACTGCTCTTGCACAGACTCTGCAAAACAACTGTTTATTTCTGGGGAAATGTACTAATTTACTATGAAGCAAAACACTGAGATAGTTTTGAAGACAAA
This sequence comes from Heterocephalus glaber, assembly GCF_000247695.1. Next base: position 11,814,349 of record NW_004624769.1, read on the forward strand.
TTATGTTTTAAAATAGTGTCAATAGATTTTTTTAAGTAAAAATTCAAAATATACCATGGATATTACAAAAACAGCTATATGTGCATATATATAGTTTATACAAAAAGCTCATGTCTTTCATAGTATTCACATACAAAATTATGGTGATATAAGTATCCATAAGGTGATACTTAAGAACAAGTCTAATAAACTCCTTGAAATTATCATTTTAACATCAATAATTATTTCAATATGTAATTATGAGACCTACATTTGTTTATTATTTGACTAGTGAAAATTTTATAAATGAAGATGAGGAAAAAAGCAGTTCTATTTTCGAATCAAAGAACTCCTGAGAAAACTGAGATCCAAACCGTGGTTTCGTGACTATAAAGGAAACATGTATGTGAGAAATAAAACATTTATTCTGTGGTACAAAGATTCTTTTCAAACAAATATGCTTTTATGAAGCCCAAAAGTATACTTCTGGTAAGTTTAATTGCCAATTCAAATATGCTGACCACATCAATGCAGACAAAAAAGAATTCCTTTTGCCCACAATGTGGGAAAAAATCTTCACCTGCTCTTCCTCAGACAAAGGTCT
>NW_004624769.1:11824011-11843831 GCF_000247695.1 Heterocephalus glaber
GGGAGGGGCAGGGGAAAGGAAAGAAGGGAAAGGAAAAATTATGAGAAATGGAAACAAAGTCTTTGTAAATAGGGAAGGGTGGAGGGGGTGAAGGGAGGGCTGGGAATGGGGAAAAAATAAAAACCAAGATACATCATGTAAAGGTACAAGTTCCCAATGATAAATGTAAATGTATTGTATACCTAAAATGTACCAATAAAAGAATTTAAAGGAAAAAAAAAAGAAAAGTACATTGTGTAAGTCACTTATCTTTTGGGAACTAATTGGAGATTTGTTTAGGTTCAGAAATTATTGAAAAATTCTTAGATTTGACTTAATTATTTTTCCTGGTGGTATTAGGTACAGTGGCTACAATTGTTAAAGTGTTTATTACTATAAACAATATGATGGAGAGGTCAAATATTGGCGTAAAAACATTGAATAAATTTGTGCTTGTAGTGTTGGCCACTAGCAAAGCACCAACAGGTTTTTGTAGCAATTCATTGAAACTGTAGACATATGAGTCCTGGATCCTGAGAAGGAAATAAACTGGCCATTAATGGGGCTGATGTTACTCTTAATCATGCATCACCCTTTATTTTTAAACTAACAAATCTAATACCCTATCTGAATTGAGGCGGCCCAATTTATAATTATATTCTTTAATGAATTTCTTAATTTAGATTCAGATGAGAATGACTGTAAGGGGACTATCTCTCCCAGTACAGTGGGACTTCCAGAGGTTCTCTACCTCATCTCTTCGCAGAGTTCCTGCATCGTAAAAGGTCTTTGATAAATATTGACAGTGCATATCCTGATATAACTGAATTACTGAAGTGGTGCATTAAAATCATTCAGCATAATGCATGTACCACTGAGTTGATCACTACACTCATGGTGTAGTAACTCTGCTCTGAGAACTGCATTGTTTTATATAAGAAGTGTATTTTCTCAGTTAAAAAATATTTTACTTTGTATAACCTTCATTGGTGGATTAATATTATTTTTTTCCTGGAATTTTTGTAAGAAAATGTATTTAAACATTTCAAAAAAAGGAGAAATTATGATTTGTGGTGAACTTTTTAAATAAGATTGTATATACAATGGAAACATTGCTTTTTTAATACTTTGAGCAAATTTAAACAAATGAGCTAAATTTTATTATCACACTTTCCATTATTAAGCATGGCAGAGAGTAGATGTAGAAGAGAAACTGGCCAATAAAAGAGTAGAGTTTATTGCTTTCCAAATGTCATCAGAGAAATGTGAAGATTGGAAGACATGGTTATTGTTAGTAATATTAGAAATGCATGCAATTGTTTTTCTTTTGTGAATATCTATAACATTTTGTGCATAGTACTTGTTTTTCTTGTGTTAGTTGAGCAAAGTTACATTTTTAAAAATTTTATCATAAATGGAGGCAAAGTTTTTGGTTTTTATTGTTTGAATAAACTTAATATAGAAATTATTATTAAGAACTGTATAATGGACTTACAGCTGTGCTGAAATATAATTTATTTAAACATAACTGGGTCTCACAGGTTACAAAAAATTAAATTCATCATAATAAGGTCTTGCTGTATCATATAAATATGCATCAAGGAAACATTCCCCTATGTGGTTTTTAAAGAGGATGCTTCCTTTTTAAAGAGGAAGAGACTATTATTCTGGAGAAATTTAATCAGAAGCCTCATTATATTTGTATAGAATTTAAAAGAAAATGAAAAAGTAATATGGTAGGTGCATATATTATTTACAGCAAATCCTAGATTAGTTTAGAAAAGCTTCATTCTTGATAAACCCTCCAGCTAGTCTATGCCCCCAGGTAACAACATTTATTGGAAAAGAACATAATTTTCTTAAAACTTTTTCAATTAATTTCTTTGTGTTAAACTATGCTGTGTAATTTAAATCCTGAAGTTAATATAGTCCCAACTATTTGGGTCCTTGGAGGCTCTGTAAAAAGGAAGTATTTAAAGCTGGTAAGATAACCTGAAGTATTTCATTTGGAACTGAAAAATTTCTTAGACATTCAGGATATTTTTCCTTTAAAAATATTTCTATGGAAAATCATACATGTATATATGAGTGTATATGTACATAGGTATATATATAGTCACAGCTTTTTTTTTTTTTTTGTACCAGGGATTGAACTCAGGTCATTGCGCTTGCGAAGCAGGCAGCGAAACCACTAAGCTAAATCCCTGGCCCTATACAGTCACAGCTTTTAAAATATTTGTTTCTTTGGGATATTATAAATTTTCTATAGTCATGAAAATATTTTTAAGGTTCTATGTTCTTGAGTCAACTGATTATAGTCCAATACAGGATACTCCACTTAGGTAAATTTATTCACTTTTCTATGCTGATACCTGCTTCATAAGGTCATTGAGAAAATTAAATGACTGCAATGAAGTGCTTAGACTTATATCTGGTATATAATTAGACTCAAAAAGTGCTAATCAGTGTTTTGAAACATTTTAAATGCTAAGAAGCAGAAGATATGAAAATATTAGTATCATGAACTTACAACAGTAAGGGATCACTATTTCTTTTACCAATTCATTCATCAAATGATTAGAAAGTGTCTGTTTTTACCAAGGATGAGACAGCAAGTTGGGATAAGACAAGACCCTGACTGATAAGTGACACTATATGTGAATGATGGTAATCCAGTGAAATAATAACTAAAGCTGAGATTTTGCAAGGTAGGATTGAAACACAGTGAATAGTTCTGTGTTAGGTAAAACACCAAAAAGACACATATGAGCTGAATCTTATAAAAGTTCACAGAAATAAGTCAAGTACACAACAGTTAGCTGAGGGAAGAGAGAAGAACAGACATAAAAAAAGAATAGCCTAAGAGAAAATATGGCTTTGGGCAATCCACAAATAATTCAATTGGCCAGGTCACGTGCAGGCCTTGCAGAATAAGATGCTAGAATAGGAGTCATGAGTACCATGAGTTAGAAGCTAAGAAGCATTGAATTAATCCATTAGACACTGTGGAATCAATGGAACATTTCAGGTGAGCAAGTGATGTGATAAAATTCGTGCCTAAAAATATGTCTAGCCACTGCAATGAAGACAGAATTTAAAGGAGGGAAGAGTAGAAGTGGGCAGTCTAATTATGAAGCTATTGCTTTAATCAACACAATAATTTAGAGAAGCCTATTCTACAACATAGCTACTGGTTATTTACTGAGTTCTGGATAGTGCGTTAAGTCCCTATCAAACATTGTCTCATTTAATCTTCAGCAGAATTATATGTGGTTGATACTATTATGTCTAATTATACTGATTAAAATGAGATAAAACTAAGCCTCATAAAGAATAATCATTGGAATAAAGATCATATGCCAGGATAAGTTGGAGCCAGATTTTGAATCATAGCGATTCAGATCCCAATCCTTTGTTCTTTTCAGTATCATCTGCTTCCCTCACTAGCAGTAGTAGAACGTAGACAAAACATGGATTTAAAGATATTAGGAGTTGGGTTTTATCATGCTCAGTAGAGATGCCCAGTTTGTAATTAAATGCATGAATGAGAATTATAAAAGATGTCTGTAACATCAGCTTAGGTATAAATTAAAACCAAGATGATGGATACAATTGTAAAGACAATAAGTAAAAGAGAATGTTGAAGATATCTATATTTAAAGGTCTCTTAAAATCTCTGGTCTTGATAGAAGGTAAAGAGCTAGGCTTCATGTTTAAAACTGAAAAGAGAATAAGGAAGAGAGAGACTCCAGTAAAAAAAAAAAAAAAAAAGGAATGTTGAAAACATGGCAGCCGTGATGTCATAGAAGCGTGAAGAAAGCATTACAAAAGAAACACATTACATATTCCAAGAAATTCATAATGATAAGGAATTTTAAAGAGACCTGAGTTCGATCCCTGGTACCAAAGGAAACCTTGATACAAGTTAGGGTAGATGACTTTTAAAAAAAGATTTTAAAATGGTCTTGGGTTTCACAGACTCATAAGATCTGCAGTCTTTAGCTAGTCTAGTCTTTAGTCTAGTTAAAGGTATAAAATTGCAACTAGGACACAATAATAACCATATATATATATATATATATGTATGTAAACATTGTACTGGGTTGCCCATTATATATATAATTCTGATTTGATTTTCAATATTTATTCTCTTAGACTTCAGAATAAGAAAGAAATATGGTATATTTGGAAGAGTCAAAAAGAAAGTTATAGCATGAATATAAACTTAAATGTATCATAATCTTTTATCAGGGATGACTTTTCTATACAAGTCCGCGGAAAATAGAAGAGAAATAAATTTAAATTTTTACTGAGAAACAGGTTTAACACAGAAGGAAATTCTTTTTCAAATTGTTTTAAATGTAATGTATTTTTAAGAAAGATCTCTAAATTCTAAGCATTTTTGAAGAGACAATAATTGCAGTAGTAAAGTATTGCTCTGCTATTTGCTAGCTCTTGGAAAAATTTTTTTAGTTTCCCCATCTTTTCAACTGAAAATAGTGATAAGAGAGTATGTATTTAATTGTGTTTCAAGGCTAATAAATTAACTAAATTATATAATGTGCTTAGTCTAGTGTTTAGCCAATAACATTTAATGTTGGCTTCTTTCTCTTCCCTATTATTCTTTTTTCCTGTTATTCTTATATTATTCTTATCTTTTTTGTTATTCTGAATATTTTCAATCTTCTTTGAATCTATAATGAATATCTAATTAGTCCCTAAAGAAAATAAATTGGTCTACATTTAAGATAAGAACTTCAATCTTATAGATATGTTCTGTAGAACTGGTGACTTGACTGATTAACCAATTAGTCTCTAAGTAAAGAACACTTGAATTTAAATGTAAAGAAATATAACATATTCACTGAAACTGAATAAGCCATTTTTCAAATGCTAGAACTGAATCTAATTATTTGTACTTATTCTGATTGCTGCATTGTATTTTACAATTTACATTACCATCTCATTATCATATGACCACAGCTATAGTGGAAAATGTATTTTATATGATTCACAAAGAACAGTTGGGGAAAATTGCCCTTCATTTACAAATCTTTGTTGATAACTTTGCAACAGTCACTAAAGTAAAGCCAAAGCTTGAAAAGATGTACAAAGATCATACAAACTATATTCAGTAGTGTCTTTGTTTTATTGTGACTACCATGAGGAAAAATTTCATTGTAATTTAAGAATCAGGATGTGAATGCAGAGCAGGGAATTCACCATTACCCAACACTGGCACCTGTGTTTATGAATAGAATGCAAATTGTTTGGCAAATGATGCATATTTTTAAAAGCATAATTCTCCATCAAAGAATAATCCAGCATTTAATAAGTTTCTTCCATGTGCTTAGCACCCACCACACCCTATATTTTACAAAAGAACTACTTCACATGAATGCAGTATCTAAAGGAAACAAATTGGTAGAGAAATTAAGATTGTTAAAATTTCAGAGATGTGTCTCAGACGTCACAAAATCTCCAAGTTAATAAACATCACAGGAGCAATGATAGCCATCTTTCCTTAAAATGTGGTAAAGTAAAACTAGAAATGGTCTAGGATGCCCTGAGTCATAATGAGAATTTATTTGCGGTTACTGACTAGAAGAGGAGCCCTAAACTCAGTTGAAATATTCCAGGAGACAGGATAGACCCAAAGTTAGTCTCAAGATAAATGATGGTCTTTACATACTAGCTTCATAATACTATGTAAACTCATGAACAATTAAAAATTAAACTGTTACTGATCTTTATCAGTCTCATCAATAGATGCTGTGTTAAGGCAGAATCCACAAGATTTGTTCATTTTTAAATTAAAATACTAAACTACTGCATTAAAAATGAAATAGACAAAAGTGTGAGCACTATAGGCTTATCTTAAAATAAAGGAAATATTTCAAATTTCCTCAGTATACATTTGTTTTCTATACAATTTTCTGAAACCTTGGCACTTGCTCCTACTTGCCTACCAAGAAATGCTAGCAGCAGATGATTGAATGAGCAAGTAGCAAATGAATATTAACAGAAAACTTAGAAACCGTCAAACAGCTTGTTTTGGGTATGTGTGGACATGTGTGCTAGTGGTTGTGGTTCTATATTAGACACATATGATAAAAATCATATTTTTCTACTTCTGATTATTCTGACACGGTGTTCCACAAAGCAGATGATGTTTTCAAAAAACCACCATGATCAGTAGGTTTAGGACCTCCTTGAGAAGGTTAAGAACAGGGACTCAAGGCAGGCCATAGTGAGAGGAGATTGTCAGCAGGAGACGGAATCACAACACTAATCAAATCCCTGGAGGTGGACAATTTGCTGAATATGTGGGGAATTTCACTGAGGCTTAATCAGACATAGGAAAAAGATTATTAAGGTAAAGTATAACTATACCATTTCTGTTATGGGAAATAGCTTTTCTTGTATAATTTTTATGTACAGTAATATCCCTAGTATATTTCTGTTCTAATTATTAATATCTCAAATTAGCAAAGTTATTACCTATCATTCTATTTTTTTCAAAAATTTAATTTATATCTATCCAGTTATTTAAACATATTATTTTTTACTTAACCTTTGTTGTGGTTTTTGTTCAGTTCTTTTATGTCAAGGGAAATTATGTTGCTATTCAACATTGTAGGATTCGAAGTTGTCCTTCTCTCTCTCTTTGCATACTGCTTTTTTGCCCTTTGGGTAGCCTTAGAGCCAGATATTACAGAGTGGATTGCTGCCATCACTTTTCTTTAATGATGGAGTTTTATAGGATAAATTCTGAAGAGGAGAAGAAAGGAAAATTTTCATTTTATTGATGTTTCTCCAACTATATTTTCTATCATGTTGCTACATTCCTACTAAATAATGCATCATGTATTATGACAAGAATATTCTGTCAAAAAACTTCTCTTAAACTAATGCTTTTCTATTATTAAAAGTCTCTATGTCCATTCCTCATTTTCCCTTTAAGTTTTCCTTAACTGAATGGCAATTCATAAAATTCTTAAAATCTGATATGATGTTCTCCAATGTGTTCTTATAGGTGCAGTGTAGGACATAAAGTAGACAGAAAATAATTGTTGAGCACTGAATCAAATAGTTAATGCTTCAAAATAGTTCTATAATGATGCAACATCAGATTGCTTCCTTATACATCTCCTTCCTGGCACCTATATATGCCAAAGGCATATTCAGAATTTCAAAACAGATGCATTTTCATTGCTGCATGAATTAAGATATGCATTTGTCAAATAAATATTTGTCAAATAGAAGTTGGAAGTTTCCTGGTTGAAAAGGGTTTTATGTTCATGTCTAGATTATTGCAATAGACTTTTATTTGCTATTGTTCTTTAGGATTTAGCTTTGATGTCATATCTGCTGTTAGGGCTTCAATTCTACTAAATGTGTTAAAATCACTCATGTGATTTTATAAAATTGTTTTTAGAGTGTCTATTCACTAAATTTTAATTCCTTGAAGAAAAATTTCTTGCTGTCTCCATCTCAGCATCTACAGATTTTGATACTTTGCAGAAAATACTGTGCACCAGGTGCATGTTTGTTGAATATTTAAGTGTTTACACGTGAATTTTAATATTAAGACAAGCTGACAGAAAGGTAGGGGATGACATGGACCAAGAATGAAGAGTTTTGGTGTCTGAGTTCTAGATCTGCCACTAATTAATGTAACACTTTGGACAAATTGCTTTCTATCTTCTCTGCATCTGTGTAATTCGAAAAATTGTGATAATAAAGGAATGCAAAATTCTACTAGGTATCTCCAACCTGTAGCACACCTTTATTTTGCCCTCCTTTATTTGAGAGAAGAGAAATTGTCTTGGGCCACATATAAGATATATAATGTAGTGTAATATATATATATATCAAAATTTTCTTTTTATATTTTTATTATAACATTAAAATAAACACAAGGACAGAACAAAGGCAGACTGCACTGCACTTTAGTCATACTTGGGTTTTCTCTTAAGCCCTTCAATATCAAATATAGTTAGCTGGTTGGTTTTCCTATTCACTATTGTTGTAGTGGAAATAATAAAAGTTTAGCTATTGGCATAAGAAAGGATTTTTGCAAACAAAGGTAGGTGAAAAGGCAGTGAAGGCACAAAGTTCCTCCTGATGTATTTCAGAATTGATGTTTAGCCTCGTAAAGAACATCTAGTCCTTAGAAGAATTGCTCATTCTCTAGCTTAGGATTCCAGAGAAGCCTTTGGCATAGTCAGAAGATGACCAAGGAGTTTGCAGTACTCAGGGGTGGGTCTGAGTTCAGATTTTCACTCTAGGTGTGTGACCTTAAGCGTTAATCTCTGTGCTTCCTTTTAGTTATCTGAAAAATTTGGCTTGAAATACTTATCATCAGGCTTGCTTTGGAAAACATTATTATAAATTGCATACATTGTATCACCATGTTTGATGATTAGCAGGCACTCAATGAATCCTAGCTGTTAACTATTATAGACCTGAAATGAGTGCCGCTGAGACATTAACTGGGGCTTAATATATCAGCTTTCACCAAAGGTTCAGGATAATAGGGAAAAAAAGGCATAATTAACCCTGTTAACCACCTAAGAAATGAGAAAGTTCTACCTTCAACTCACTGATTAAAGGCCAACTTGAAAATTTTTGGTGTTGAAAGATTATTTTTATCCTGACATTCCTGTGGTCTCAGTTATGAACCCTGTTCAAAAGTAATGATTATGCAGTGAATATGCCTAATGATGCTGCACACATACCAGCAGAATTTAGGGGAGCACAGATTTACATTAAATAAATAAAAATTTACCATTCTGCCCAAGTGTAGACAGGCAATGTGAATACATCACAACTCCCAATCCTATTAAAATACACATGGTGTTGCTGAGTACTTTCTCTAATGGATATTTATTGTGTCTCTCAGTGTGAAACATCCTGATATGCAAAAATTGTGAGATCCATTTTCCAGAATAATCTAGCTAATAATTTTTGGTCGGTAAAATTAGTCACTGTAAAGAATTCAGCATATTAAGATTTTCTCTGTGTAATTGAAAAAGATGATTATGGTTGGTCCTATTTTATGGGGTTCTAGCTATAAGTTTTGCTAATAACATTTACTCATATTCTAAAAGCAGCATCAATTAGTCCATATGTTCATTTTTCTCCCTTCTGCATGGCACTGCATTTTAAATGTATGCTGTGGAATAATGTATGGGATTCAAACAAAAGTTTTTCATTCCTTCCACAATTTTACTTACATTTCCATTATGTAAGAACTAAAGGTTTTCATGAGATACTTTGTAAGGCACTTTTAGGCAAATAGTAATCTTTTTCATTTCATTTGTAATTTTGCTTTTAGGATTGAAATCATGAAATAATTTTGGGAAATTATTAGTTTTTTTAATAAGTTCCCCCAATTTTTTGCCCATAGACTAATCCTTTGAGGCAAATATTTTTAAAGTCATATATATAGTCATTTATAAAGTTTTATATATATATCATTTATGAAGTTATATATATATATATCAGAACCTTAAACATTACTTTTATCTATTTTATTATTCTTTACTACAAAAGATCTAGTGGATAAAAATATTCAAACATATTGGGGTTTTTATTTTTTGTTTTGGTACCAGGAATCAAACTCTGGACATTGTGCTTGCTAGGCAGGCGGCAGAACCACTGAGCTAAATCCCTGGCCTTCAAACATATTTTTTCTTTGCTATTTCAGTGCATGCAATTTTGAATCATTGCTAAATATTCTTTCTGTGAGTGATTCTGGAGTTTAAGCACTAAATTTCCATCATGGCTTACATAATGGATTTTAACTTCACTTTCTCTCATTTTGTAATAGTTCCCTAATTGAAATCCCCATGTTGATCTCTCCTTGCCCCATTTCCCTTTCTACATTGCTGCTAGGGCAATTGTTCTAAAATATATCTGCCCAACATTCCATGCTGTACAATTAAAAGATGAAAACTCCTATCCTGGTACATTAACATTTTTGCCAAGTTCCTCTTCTTCCCTTTCAAACTTATCTCTTGCCTCCCTACCTTATGATGCTTAAAATCTATTCACATCCAATCACTCTCCATTCAACAAACATGTAATTTTCTTTAACAACTTCATAATTCTGTATTAATTCGCCTCTTTCCCTAACATGCTCCTACTCCAATCCTTCTCTATGTGGAGAAATCCTTTCTACTCTTCCCCACTAATCGTGACTGTCTCCTCCTCCATGAAGCCCTCTTTACTACAGCAGACAAATTTATAACTGCCAGTGGCCTCTTTATTCTCCAACTACTTACCATGACATATTTTAAAACTTCATGGCATACTTTTATCTGTTTATATTTCTCTTTTTGAGCAACTATTATTTCCTCAGATAGTGCTTCTAATGTACATTGAAACCATTAGTGGTTGTGCCAGAATCTAGAAATTAAGAGTCCTTCCATTCTCATCTACCTCCAAGTGAGTGTATAAAAACTCAGGAATGGATGTCTTATGTCTATTTTACGGGGGAAAAAGTGTTATATGTACTTTTAAGTTTACTTAACAATTGGTGATTTTAAAATAATTTCTGTAAAGCTTGTGGTGAATATCAATATTTGGTCTTACTAATTAGATAATTATTATTGAAGTATCAAGCAAAACATCAGTACTGAGGGAGAATGTGGGAAACTGTGTAGAGACAGAAATTAGAAAGCAGAGTCCCTCTGGTATGAGTGCTGAGATAATATTCAGTACCATACCCTGCTTGTCTTCATTCTCTTTATTTTGGTTTCATTTTACTGGACTCTTCATTGTTAGGGCAATGTACTCATTTGCTTATCCCATCTCCACCTCATTTTCATGTACAGGATCATTGCTTTTATTGCTACTTATAATTAGTAAGTATTTCTGTTGGACAATCTAAGATGGGTGGCAAAGTGATGGTTTGTGGTTATGTGCATGTCTGAGTTTACTCAGGTTCTCTCAGAACTCTGGGGATTGTGAGTCTAACATCCATGTTACGCGGGTGTCTGGTGAGGCCTCTCTCTTGGGTTGCAGACAGCTGCTTTTTGGATGTGTTTTCAGGACTCAAGACCTCTTTGTGCACCAGCAGAGAAGGAGGGGAAGAGAGAACACTATGATCTCTCTTCTCTCTTCTCTCTTCTTCCTCCATCTTTTTTTTTTTTTTTTTTGCCTGTGTGTGTGGGGGTACTGGGCATTGGAGATTGAACCCAGCTTTTTATTTTGTGACAGACTAAGTTACCAAATCTGGGCTTGAACTTGGGATCCTCCTGTCTCAGCCTCCCAAAGTACTGGTATTATAGACATTGTATACCATGTCCAGTTTTGTTTCTTCTCATAATGTCACTGATGATGTAAAATCATGACCGACTTTTGTAACATCTTTCAACCTTAATCACTTCTTTATTTCAAATATAGGCACAATGAGGGGATAGGGCTTTAAAAAATGAGTTTTGGGGGACACATATATTCACTTCACATTGATGAATTAATATATATTGTTATATTGTAACATATATTGGTTAGAAGTTTTAGTTCCATAAAGCTTTAGTTTTGACATAGAATCTATGACTAAGATGAACACGTTTTCTGTAGGCAGTATTTTCAAGGAAATTGTACATGTAAAAGCCCACCAAATTTTCTACATGTAGCTCTCACTTTCTTCATTAAAATGACTGCGTGATTTTTTTTTCTTCTAAAATTGGAAGCAGTTTCTTTTTGCACAATCCATCTTTGTCACACTTCGGCTTCTGTTCAGATGCTTTGTAGCCACTTTGATTAATTCTCGGGCTTGATGTTCAGAGTTTCACTTTGATAATACATAGAACTACTTCATGCATTCCACTCATCTAATATGGTAACAAGCTGCCATTCTAAACACTTATCCAAGGAATAGCCTTATTTGTGGTATTGAAACCCATTCTCATTTTTGATGTCATCTAATGATAAAATTTAAATCTGCTGTTTAGAAGATTTTTATATATAAAAACATCCTCATTTGTCTTGACTTACAGGATTTTTATAATCCATTGCCTAAAGACACAGGTTTTATATAATTTCAAAAGGGGCTTCTTTAATACTTTTTTTAAGGAATAGAGACCCTAAGCGACTCTCCTCAGAAGTCCCATAATATTTTTAAATTACTACACTGCAGTGGCAGCAGTGAAAACTCCAATAGAGGCTCAGCATCATAAAACTGATACAGGCCTTTGTGAAAAAAGGTAAAATTTGGCACATTATTCAGATTATAGCAAATATAAGAAGATAAAAAAGTAACCTGACCATATACTATTGTTTCATTAAGCATGTCTCTTTTTCCTTTATTTTAGCATTGTGGCTTATTTATCAAATTAAATTTTTCAAGATACTAGCTCACAAAAGTACAAAAATGAGAGAACTGATTTTGATGACGTTTCATAACATTCAATGTATACTGCAGCCTTTGAGGTCTGTTTCAGGAACTTATGAACTAGTTGTTATGATTTAATGTAATACTACAAATTGCTAAATTAACTGACAGTGTTGGATATGTCTTTTTGGTCTTTTAAATTTTGCCAATTGTGTGCCTATCTTTTTAAATAAAGTTCATTTATACAAATATAAATTCATGTATAAAATTTAAAATGAAAGGGCAAAAAAGAATATAACTTATTTGATCAATTCATTTTAAATGTTGACTATGCTCTATTATTACTGTTAATTGGTTATATATATTTTTAGTTTTAGAATTTTTTTTCATCATAGATTTTATAGAATACCTCCTAATTTGATAAACCCTCAGAGACAAAAATCAGGAGCACATTACACATTGAGAGAAAATGTTAATTTTCATTTTGTTCTTTTTAGTATCATAGATTATTTTACTTTATGTTGATTTCACAGATTATCTCTTTAGAAAGTTACTATTGCATTAAAGACATTATTTTTATCTAGGCTTTAAGATCAGTGGATTGGCGTAGGAGTAGATGAAAAATACCATGTAATATTTTGAAATATCTGATATACTGTTGGCATCTAAATCTACTATGTTGTGATATTCATTAATGTCATATATTAGAGTAAATAAACCAACAGTTTAAAATAGAAGTGCATTTCATTAGATACAACTTAAATATAAAATACTCATAATTATTGATGTATTATTTTAATATTACATATTTTTATATTGCATATTATTGTTATATATGAATTTTTAAGCCTTTGTGCTCCTGCTAATTTAAACTATGAAAATGAAATATTTGTTGGGTTTGATACCATAAATGAGTCTAACAAAATAAAGAATACAATTTTAGAATTTTTATTTTATTCCCAAACCCATCTATATTACTCTGTTTTGTATTACTACAACAAAATGCCTGAGACAGGTTACTTTTTTTCTTTCTTTTTTTTTCTGGCCGTACTGGGGATAGAAATCAGGACCTTGTGTTTGCAAGGCAGGTGTGATGCCACTGAGCTAAATCCCCAGCCTTATAGGTTGCTTTTGAAGAAAAGAGTTTCATTTAGTTCACAAGTCTAGAGGTTCAAGAGCATGGTGCTAGTACACTTGCAATTCCAGTGAAGTCATTGTTAGGTGACAATGGCAAGAGGATGTGGAAGAAGCACTAATTATCTTGCTAGGGAAAAAGAGAGAGAGCGAGCGAGAGGGAGACAGAGGGAGAGAGAGAGAGAGAGAGAGAGGGGTTCAGAGTCAGGTATCATTCCAGTGAGCAGTATCCCCTCACCCCCGCTGACCTAGGGATTGTCACCGAGGCCTCACCTCTCAAGAGTCCAACCACCTCAAGGCCATCACATTGAAGCATAAGTTTCCAATGCTTTGGGAGACAAGATTGAACTATATCCAAACCATAGCACCTATCAAAACATATCTTTGTCTTTTTTATGCTCTAAATGTCTTATCAATTTTCCTTTTTACCTTTGGGAACCAATGGGGAAGTGTAGCAATTAAGTTTAAGTAGAAATTTTGAGGGGACATCCTCCCTAACAAGCTCAAACAAATGAAATCCACAGTGGCATGACAGAGAGTGGCAGCAGAACTCACTGGGGCAGGTGGAGATGGGCAGTACCAGAGAATGACTGGGTATCGGGTTGAATTATTCTAGTCTTTAAGGTCTGCGACAGACTTATTGTCCTAGATGTACCAATCTGAAGGACATCTTGTTATTCATCTTTGCCATGGAATCATATTGTATACAAGTTATTTATTTTTTAGGCCACTGAGTGTTCTAGGAACACTTCTCAGATTATATATTATCAATATTACTTGCTGTATGGATCCCTAGAACTCTATCCTCATATTTTTTAATATAGATTTTTTTTTTTTTTGGTACCAGGGATTGAACTTGGGTCCTTGTGCTTGTGCAGCAGGCGGTGAAACCACTGAGCTAAATCCCCGGCCCTTAATATAGTTTTGATAAAGGAATCTACAGTGCTTTTCTGTTCCACTTATCTGTACTAAAGTAGAAGCCTCATAGTGATATTTAGTCACCTTTTCAGTTCAAAAGTAAAGACTTAAGCTTCAAATTGACTTAATATTAGTCAAAGCCACTTTGAGAAGACAAAGTCCTGATATAAATGGCATTTTATAATTAAATGACTTATGAAGAAACAAAGGGTTTTCATTTCTAAATACTAACCTTCCTATTACCCTATTTAATTCTATATAAAATTTACCTCAAAGGGCCGGGGATTTAGCTCAGTGGTTCCAGCACCTGCCTCACAAGGGCAAGGTCCCAAGTTCGATCCCTGGTACCAAAGAAACAAAAAAATCCCAAATACTAAAATTTACTTCAGTGCTAGTTTACACATAAACATAAAAGCAGATTAAAAGTTACTTAAGAATAAAAAATTCCATAATGTTAGAAATATTACAAATCATCATGATCAGTAATTACACACACAGATACACATATATATTGATATTTATTTACATATAATTAGTATATATCTAGAAATCCCCTTCTAACTATTGTCCTTACACTTTAAAATACTAATAATTTAAAAATATAAGTAAGGTGAGTCATATAGTTCAGTTGAGGAGCACTTGCCTAGCATAATAATAATTTACACAAAAATCATAATAATTAACTTGATATCTGAAAAAAAGGTTAAAAAACAGAAATATGCTCTTGTTTCAACTCTGTGAACCTGAGTTTTAAATGAATAAAAGATTCATACATTTAGAAAAAAGAAAAACACAAATAACAAAGAGGGTGTCCCTCTTCCTGTCCTAATTAGAAGACAATCTCTTTAATTATTGTAATCATTTAAAATAAATATCCATATATGCTTATTGTATAGTACTGGTTAGTGGTTCTCAAGGGTGAACTGTGAAACCCCTGGGATTCTTAGGAATCTCTGATGGGTTAAAACTATTTTCACAAGCCCAAGATATTATTGGCCTATTTCACCCTCATTTTCTCATGAATGTGAAGGAAGTATGTTCCAGAAATTCATAATATATGTTGATATCAACCTGATGCTTAAGTAAGTCTGGGCTTGTGTATTCTTGTATTTTCTAGAATTGTTCAAGGTACTACTCATAAATACGTGCATTTTCGAGCATTACTTCCATTTGTTCGCAATTCTTCAAATGTACTCTTACTTGCTATGACCTTCTGTTGCCTAAACACAAAGACTGGCAAACTTTTTCTATAAAAGGTCAGATGCTAAATAATTTTGACACTGGAGGTCATGCAATCTGTCACAGCTACTCAATGCTGATGGAAAGCAATTACCGAAAACGTGTACAAATGAGTGTCATTTTGTTTGATTTAAACTTGACATATGATCCCTAAAATTTTATTTCAGAGAAGTTATATTGTGTAGTGAAATATTCTTCTTCTTTGGATATATTCTTCAATTGCTTAAAAATATAAAAACCATTCTTAGCTCACGTATGTTTCCAACAGGCAGGTGGCTAAATTTGGTCATAGGCCATAATTTGACAACATCTACCTAATGAAACTATTTTTTAAACACTGAAATTTTCTTGGTAAACATGTAGAAACACATGTAAGAACATGTGGCAATCTTATTTTGGTATCATATTTGAAAATTCTTTGGAAACATTTTTCTAAGTTGAATTTCACTGAAAATTTATTATAGAATTTAATAGCTTACTCTAAAACAAAAATACATTTAAAGAAATTTTCTTATGTTTCAAAATAATAACCACATGAACAAATATTCTTGGGTTCTTTAATAATTTTTAATCCTTAACGGACAAGGTCTCTTACTACTCAGAGTCTGAGAGCCACCGTTGTGGAGGATGTTAGAGGACTTTACCACCTTCAACCTCCAGGCTGTAAAACACATTTCTTCAGCTGCTGTGCCTCACGTTGGGACACTTGCAAAGGACCATCCCTGTGCCAGAACTCCCTCTAGGATTAGACAAGCCTTTCTTACTGCAGTTTTGTCCCTCTGCCCAGTCCTGCTTCCTTATCCTGTAGAGTGGTTGTTCCTCAGATCACTCCCCAGTCAAGGTCGTGTGTTACACTTAAAACCTGAGCAGCTGGTACTTGGGAATTTTAACTTAGGACATATACAAACAAAGGTATTTCTTACTGAAATTTTCTTATTTCTTAATTTTATATTGGGCTTATGACCACAAAGATTTCATTTAAATAATATTTCTTCATTATAAAATTAGAGCTTATTAAGAAAACTTAAAGTGGGGTTAAGGAACAGCCCAGAAAAAGTATTTAGGTTTTGTTATTCGTTTTACTCATACACCTCAACATCTCCTATCAGAATTAGTGCTTTAAGTTTTATTGTTTATTTTGAGATTTTTTTAACTTTGAATTTTATTATAGAGATCAAAGAATAATACAAATAATCTTAAATCTTTATCTATTCAAACCTTCCATTTAATGAAAAGTTTTCAGTAATATTTTGGAGGAGAAGATAAAATTTTTAAAATATTCCACAGAATACACAGCCTTTATGAAGAGTATTGAAATACCCATAGTAACAGGTTTCTCCTTTCAAAAGAGGGAAAGAATATAAGCAAAGGAAGGAAATAACTTTAGAATTAGAACTTTATAATTGTTGGAAGCATAGAAAAGGTGGTTTCTTATTTGATAAGAGTTAAGGATCATTTTATGCCCGAATAGGTAGTTTTAGAAAACAAGAAATATGACACCTGTGTATATCTTCTTCCTCATCTGCTCTCTAGTCCTATAATAAGCCTCTGACTCTTCTCCGTGTGGATACCAGTTTTCTCAACACCATTTATTAGACAGATCATCTTTAATTGATGTGTTGTGTATGTTTCTGGCCCCTTTGTCAATGATGGCAGAGTTGGATGTTCCTGAAGTTGTTTCTGAACCCTTTGTTCTGTTCCATTGTTCCTCATGCCCTCTTTGCTTCAGTGCCATGCTGTATTTTTCACTGTAGCTTTGTAATGTAATTTAAAGTGCAGGCCGAGAAAACTTGCAGTGAAGTGTTTCAAGTTCTAAAAAAAATAATTTCCAACTCTGTCTGACTTATCCTGAAAAATTATTATTCAAAATTGATGGAAAAATAAGATACTTTCATGATAAAGAGAACCTAAAGAAATTCATGACTACCAAACTAGCACTCCCAAAATCTTCAGAGATACCCTAGAGGCTATGAAGGTAATAATGACAAAAAGTCTCACAAAATTTATACAGCAGAAAAGGTAAACAGTCAAGTAGAAGGGAAAGGGAGGGAATCAACAACTGGAAGACAAAAACAATGAGAGGAATATGTCAGTACCTATCAATAATAACTCTCAATGTAAATAGTCTCATCCCCAATCAAATGACACAGACTGGTGGAATAGGACAAGAAACAAAATCCAATAGTGTGCTGTATACAAGAAAGACATTTAACCCCCCAAACAACTTGGAAACTAAAAATCAAAGGATGGAAAACACTACTCCTTGCATCAGGAAAACCCCCAAAAGTAGGTGTATCTAATTTACAAGGAATGTCAGCATATGTGTTACAACCATATATTAATAAACAAATAATCCCAGTGAGTTCATTTTGGAAGATCCATCCTTCTCCCAGGGTAAATTTGCTTTGAGTCAAACTGCCAGTACCTCAGTCTGTAAGAGAAGGGCAGGTGACTAGTCCTAAATGAATTGATGTATTTCATCCCCTTAGATACAGTGATTGGCTCAAGGCCAAACAGTACATAACAAATCAATAATTACCAGGGCTCTTGCTTCAAATACACTCAATTTGGGTATTGGTCCTATAGTTCTAAAGCAGTAAGGCTAGAGCTGCTACATGTGGAGGAGCCAGCTTCAAGGAACTTCAGAAAGAGAATGTGATAAAGAGAATCAAGGTCTTAACTGATGTGCTTGAGGCTAGTTTGCCACTAGACTATTCAGTTATGTTAGCCCATAAATTCTCATTTTGGCATAAGCTAGTTTAGCTTGTATTTTTAATCTCTTGTGTCACTTGCAAACACAGATTTCCAGGCCAAATGTAAAGAGCCTGCCAATAAACAAATAAATTTGATAACAGCTTGATAAGCACAATAAAGGAAATAAACTAATGCTTTGGTAGAAAACATAGATCTGTTTTGTAATATAGAAGGCACACAAGAATGTTTAAAGTTTCCAAAAACATAATCACAGTATACATGTCCAAGTAAGGCAGAGCAGTACAGAAGAATCCACGCATGGGGGAAGCATGCCAAAGGAAGGGTCCACAATAGGACTGTGCGCACAGGCTCTGAGGGCAGTTCTCACAAGAACAAGGTCCTCCCCTCCTGACCTGGAGAAAGTGTGAGGCAGTGGGTGTCCAGATGCTGATGCCACTTTGTGGGTGTGCAGGTCAAAATATTAAGATTTTTGATTACTTAAGTTTTCTCTATGAATTTGAAAACAAAGAGGTACTACATTTTACCATTTAACAGCCTATGGTGGAATTCATTGACTGATTTAAACTATTCAAAAATACAGGAGAATATTTACTTCCTTTGATCCATGTGTACATTCAGTGGTACAAAGGCCAACATAACAGGCAAATAACCAACTGAAGCTTAGAGTCCAACCAGTAAGATATTTTCAACTGTTTGACTTTCAAAAGGTAATTCAGGAGCATCTGCAGAAGAAAAGACAAGAAAACCAAAGCCAAGGAAATTAAGAAGACAAATTTATGTCAGGAAAAGACTTTGTAAATATGAATAAAAATTAGCATTCAAATTATTCATTATACAAATATAATTTTATGTTGTTTTGCTGATCTTAAATGTCATATTTTTGTCTGAACTCTATATTATCTTTCCAAACCATCAAATCTTTGCTTTTGTAATGATGTAAAAATTAATAAAAGTTTTATTATGTAAAATACCAACTTGTGAACATACACCATCCATATATAGATATGCAGAATACATATATGTGTGTATATATAAATCATGGTCTATTAAGTTTTTTAAAAATAAGAATAATCCCCTAACACTTGAGAAATTTCTAGCACAACATATAACTAGTAATTCTTATAGTCATTTACTTAAATTGGTAAAATTGTGCATCAACTACATAAACAGTTTTTGTATACTATGCATATATTAGCTAAAATAATGGTAATATTTATATTCTGTTATATAAATTTACACATTAAATGCTTTTAATGGTAGGCCATCTTATTCTATTCCTATGACTTATTACTATCTAAAAACTAAGTCGATATCAGGCAATATGGCACATACCTATTATATCCCAGGCTGAGGCAAGAGAATCCCAAGTTCCAATCTAGCCCAGGCAAGATAGGGAGACCATATTGAGAGAGAGAGAGAGAGAGAGAGAGAGAGAAGAAAGAAAGAAAGAAAGAAAGAAAGAAAGAAAGAAAGAAAGAAAGAAAGAAAGAAA
>NW_004624769.1:11843931-11855842 GCF_000247695.1 Heterocephalus glaber
AGAGAGAAGAAAGAAAGAAAGAAAGAAAGAAAGAAAGAAAGAAAGAAAGAAAGAAAGAAAGAAAGAAAGAGAAAGAGAGAAGGAGGGAGAGAGAGAGGAAGGAAGGAAGGGCTGGGAATATAGGTTAGTGATAAAACATGTTTGGGATTGATCTGCAGTGCTGCAAAAAAACAAAAAATAAGAAACAAAGACATACTATTAAAATGCATAATCAGCATATGATACTTGCTTACACTCATAAAGCCTATGTTATTTTTACCTTTATAAAATACAGGTAAGGTTAATAAATGTATTTACTCTGTAGAGATTGAAAAAAAACTTCTGCTTCTACCTATGTAAGGTTTTCTGACAGACCCTTCTAAACTAGACCAACAAAAGACAGATTAACAGGAAAACAAAAGGTGGGAAGTTTACAGACAAGCCCAGTGCCTTAACACATAGAAGCTCTCATAGAAGAATCTCCTGGAGGAGTAGTGAGGGCTTGGTCTTATAGAGCACTCCAAAGAAAGAACAATTCCTTTGTACAATAGTGAAAACACAAAGGAAAATTCTTGAGTTTGTAGGATGGAAAATATTGCATGTATGGGAGACAGAATAAAAGGAATAGTTGGTGCAGTTTCTTATGCAAATTTCTCTATAGCATCTCTTGGATAATAAGAGTGGAGATTTGTTTCTGGTTGGGTTGTCCTTCCTGGTAGAGAGGGGAGCTTTTGCAAATTTGTGTCTTGCTTTTGGGCAAATAGAGGGAAGGCACGGACCTTCTATCTGCTTTTTCTCAATCACTTTAGCTCAAAATAAGGCTTGTATCAAAACAGTATATTTTGTGATGGCAAATTCTGCTATCTTTCAGATTTATTTTTTTTTTAACATGTTGCTTTCAATTATAGCTCTTTGACAATATTTATGATATCTTCATAAAACTGGCCTTTCACTGCACTGAACAAAAAAACACCTTTATTAATGTTTATCACAGAACCACTTTTCTATGGCTGCAAATGCTGAATAATCAATGTACCCTCCTCATATTTTCTTAATCTCCTGGAGATATCAGAAACTAGAAATATTTGTAAGTGCAGATTGTGAAACTTCCAATAACTAATGCCTATTTATGCCTATTCTATTTTGTAGAGTATTTGTTTTCTTTTTATGAAATGTTTCACTGCCATTTCCTCTACAGTGATCTTGGTTCTAAACATCAAATCTTAAGTCATATAAACGCTTTTAAGTTCAACAAGACCTATTTAATCTTTTGTTTCTATATTTCTTGTTGAAATGAAAGAAATTGAATATCTTTTGTTTTTTGTTTTCATTTTTAAGACAACCAGCAATGAGATTAGTTTTAGAGGTGTTGGTGTCAGTTGCTGAAGACTGTAACCTTCCCTTCCTCGATTATCCCTCTCCCATTTCTTATGATATTACGTTTGCTGTTACAGTTTCCTCAGGTGTGATTCAAAGTCATTCTGATGAAATTTTATCCAGCTAGGTAAAGGCTGAGGATTAGTCATGAATTGGGTTTATTTAGTTGAATGAAGAAAAAGGAAAGGACTATTTTCATAGTAATCAAATCATGAGAATTGATTTGTATCTTAGTCTGACCATTCTACAAAAACAAAAAACAAAACACAACAAAAAAAAACAACTAAGCTACCTCGTTTATGAACAACAGAAATTTATTTCTCAGAGCTATGTAGACTACCAAATACAAATTCAAGTACTGGAAGTTTCAACTTTTAGTTAGGGTCTGATTTCTGGCTCCTAGATGGTGACACTTATTTTTCCTGTATCTTCACATTTTGGAAAGACCTAGCTAGTTTTCTTTGTTCTCTCTTTTAAGAGCACTGATGCCAATCATAATAGCTCCATGTTTATTATCTAATCACCTCCCTCAAACCTGACTCCTAATACCACTACCTTGGAGTTGAGGATATCAAAATATGACATTTAGTGGGCCATGAACACTCAAGCCAAGCAGTTTCTAAAAACTAAAATTTAAAAATTATTTTTAAAATAGGCAGATCCACCTAATTTTGTCTCAAAGAAAGATACTGTAAGACTAAATTTGTAGCACAAAGATTTTTAAAATAGATATAAATAGAAGATTATGCATTTAAAGTTGGGCCAGTTTTGAATCTATTCCTTGAAATAATTGGAAAACAGAAGTATTTTATAAAATTAAAGATACTTACTCTACACATTTAATAGCTAATGTACATTTGACATAAAATTAAACATATGATGTGGTCCCTTTACTCAAGCCCATCAAAGAAAGCAAAGAATTACTAAGTGAGAGAGATAATACATCTAAGTGGTGGAAGATGCATTAACGATCAGTGACTAAGTTCCAGTCTGAGGTAACAACCGGTCCACTGTCAGAAGAAAGAGCTCTCCAAGCTCCCAATGACTAGAATAGTTTACATAGATTAGGAGTTTCATTAGGTCCTAAGGAAATGAGATTTTCTTTCTTTCAAAGAAAGACTTTTTCTGGATTGAGTGAGCAGAATTTAGTTAGAATGGGAAAAATGTAATCAACACAAATAAGGCTCAGAAGGAGAAATTATGAGACATGTTATGCAGAATAAACTAGAGTACAGAATATTTTTTTACATTTACTTTAATTTTTTTTTCTATCCCATAAGACAGGCTAAAGAATTTTTTTTTCTTTTTTTGGTACTGGGTATAGAACTCAGGTCCTTGCACTTGTGAAGCAAGCAGTGGAACCACTGAGCTAAATCCCCAGCCTGACATGCTAAAGATTTTGGAAATTATATCAAAGAGAAGAAGGTTGCCTTTCTAAACAGAAAATGGAAGCAAAATAAGAAAACTAAATGGAATACTAAAATAATTTTTAAATGATATAAAAATTCAGAAGCTATGAAGAAGTTGATTATATTGTTTATATGGTGAGAGTTTTCATACTGAAGATAGATTGGAAAACAGTAAATTTATATATATACATAGACATACATGCAGATACATGGACAGGTCCTTCTATCTATCATCTATCTATATCTAGCTATCTATCAAATTTTACCATGTGGATTCTCAGAACTATGTATGTATATATATTTATTTATTTGCAGTATATAGCCTTTCCACTGAGTTACATCCCCAGCACTTTTATTTTTTATTTTGAGACAGTTGCCCAGACATGGCTAAAACTGGTGATCCTCCTGGCTCACCCTGCTAGAAGGTTGAAATTACAGCTGTGCACTACTATACCTAACTTCCCAGAATTTTTTAGCTGAACAGAAAATCTCCTCCCTCCAATGTAAATTTTTAATAAATGATCATATAATTTTTAAAAATTGACCATAACACCCTTACATTTTTATAAAGTACCTATTAAAACATCCCAAAATAAGGAATTCATACTTTAGACTTGTTTTCTCTAATACACTAACCATATGAAAACTGTCATTGTTAAAATTAAATAGAAATCTTTAGTTTTTCATTCATACTAGCCATACTCAGCTATACTCATTCAAGGCTGATTGTATTGCATGACACAGATATAGAACAGTTCCTTTCCCATAGAAGTTCTCTCAGATAATAGTGCTGTAGAAAATGAACACTTACTAGTATTATGATTACCACTTTAATTAAGGAATTGAAGAAATCTCAATATACGGACAATGTGTAGGAAAGACTTCAGAGTGGAGCGAAAAAAAACATCACCCAAGACAAAGTGTTATAATCTGGGTATAAATTCAGACAAGGTACTTGAAAATGCCACAGGCCATAGAGTTAAAATATGTTATGACAGGGTCAGGGATTGAGCTCAGTGGTGCTGCCGCCAGCCTCGCAAGCACAAGGATCTGAGTTCGATCTCTGGTACCAAATAATAATAATAATAATAATAATAATAATAATAATAATAATGGTGTACAGTTCAATATGTCACAAGATATTTCTTCTAGAGAAAAGAAAAACTATTTTGCATTTATAGTAAAATGAATATTTTTTAGGAAATCCAAACTAAGTATTAACACATGCTGACACAGGAACAATTCATTCTAAGATGTTCAAGAATGGCTTTACTAGAGAAGTGAATGTAAATTTATTGATCAAATAGTACATTTGGTGACTAGAGACTATTGAGCAATTGGAATGATTTATAAGCAATAAGTAACAAAGCTTCTTCCAAGACTCTTCTTATATGAGTTTTTATGATTATTTCTAGCTTGCTGATGTCATTATTCAATCCATTTAATTATTTATTTTAAAGACCCTACAAACTACTACATTTATTTTTAAAGAACATAATTTTTTCAAACTCCCACTGTGGTACTTATTTTCATTTGTGAAAGATAAATTAGAAATTTCCTGATGAACTGTTACACTGATGAGCAAAAAGTTAAATTAAGATAAGAAGCTTTACATTTAATACTTAGAAAATACAATATTTGGATTATTGAACTGACATTATGGTAGACTCATTCAACTACAACTCTACAGTTTAAGAAGTCTTCAGAAAACTCTTGACGATAATGTTAGGGAGACTAATCTTTAATATTTTGAAATAAACATTAATTTAAAATATTTCAGTAGTAAAGATTAATTTTACTTTTAAAATTGAATGATATAGAAATAACTTATTTAAATTATTTAGAAATAATTTAAGATAATTTATTATTTAAGATAATTACTATTATTATTATTATTATTATTATTTTTTTTGGTACCAGGGATCGAACTTGGGTCCTTGAGCTTGCAAGGCAGGCGACAGAAACACTGAGCTAAATCCCCAGCTAAGATAATTATTTTCTAAATAATTTATTTAGAAATAATTTAAGATCTAGGTTGATGGTGATTTAATTATTTGATTTTTAGACATTGGATGGAAAAATTTGATTTTCAAAATTGAAAATGACAAACAGGTCATCCTCTTCGAAAGTTTCTTAAAACACAAAATGCAAAAGATCCTAACTTGAGGATAATAACCTCATTAAATGTGAAATATTCAACATTATTTTTAACTACGTAATTGAGTGAGGTATTTTTATCGAGTCCTTTAGCAAATAAGCTAAAATATCTCACTATTACCCTCCAGGACTTTTAAACTAAATTAGAGATTAGATTAAATAAAAGAGATTCACAGAGCTCTACAGTAGGTGTACACATGCACGTGTGTGAGTGTGTGTGGTGGTATGAAACAAAGGTTCATATGTAATCATCAGAGGTTAAAGATGTGTGTGATTTTATGAAACACGTTTAGTATTATAACAACTGTCATAATAAAAGCTAGAAAATTCCTCAAAATCCTCCTGTCAAAACAGAAAGCAAGTGATTCTCAGCACAGTAAGTGATGAAATAAGAGAGGACTGACTCTCACTCCTTGGAGGTCTGTTATATTCTCCAGTGCTGTAAGAATCTTACACTCTTCAGAAGTATGTTTCTGTTAGTGAGTGTTGAGAAACACTGACAGAGGTCAACAATTATCAGTGTAGATGACTTATAAATTCAGGGGCTGCCGATGAATAGCACACATATTTACAACTTGAAGTCCATATCGTAACGCACTAATAAAAATAGGCTTGGATAAATGTTGGCTTAAATAAGAAATTGAGGTTTGTAGCCCAGCTATTTCACTAATTCAGCTACGTAATACTGATAAATCACTGAACTTCCTAAAACTTTTCTTAATTGCTTCATTTTAAAAAAAGATGAGGTTGGAGTATATCTTTAAATCCCTTTCAGTTTTTAAAGTCTACAACTCTAAGTCACTAAAAGAAGCTATCTCTGGGTCTAAAATAATCTCTTATCTTTGGGTCTAAAATAATAATCCTTTAAAAGTATTAGAAGAGGGGCTGGGAATTTAGCCCAGTGGTTCCACCACCTGCCTCACAAGTGCAAGGTCCTGAGTTCGATCCCCGGTTCCAAAAAAAGAGAAAAAAGTATTTGAAGAAACATCAGTATCCTTTCAAACAAGTCTAATCAGCTGGAACAATCGAAGGAGTATGTATCAGATTATTCTCTTCATTGGTTCCTAAATGATATATCAGCTGGGCATAGTGGTGCATGCCTGTAATCCCAGCACTTGAGAGGCTGAGACAGGAGGATTCCAGTGAGTTGGAGGCCAGCCTGAGCTACATAGTGAGACTCTGTCTCAAAAAATAAAGCTCGCTCTCTCTCTCTCTCTCTCTCTCTCTCTCTATATATATATATATATTTATATATATAAAATTTTGAGGAATATATATATAATTCTGAGGAATTTAAAATTATTTTCATATAAAATTTATTACATGTAACATTACTTGTTTGTCATCAAGTGAGAGTTCAAATTCAAGTAAGGGGGTATGGGAGTAATGTACTATCAATGTTTGAATATTCCCTAGGTGGCAAACATTTTTAATTTGGCACTGTGCCTGGGGATCACTTAGCACAAAATGATATTGAAGGCACTCTAGTGATATTATATGATGTTGGATTTGTTGCACTTGATAGTATCTGTTACTAAAACATGTACATGATAAACTTTAGCAATAAAAATAATCAGAACACTTGATTGGGGAAATGTATAACAGTGAATTCAATAAAATAAAACTGAATAACTAAAGAAATGTAGAATAGAACAATCCTTTGCTTTCTAATTCTGGTAGACAGATAAAGGCAAAAACTTTGTTTTGTGATCCTGTGTTTCTATATTTCCCATCCAGTTGTACACAATGTCAAAGTAACTAAAAAGTAGAATGAGTACTTCTCTGCCATAAACAAAGATAAACGGGAGTTATTTGTGGGAAAATGGATGCATCTTGAGGTCATAATATTAAATGAAATAAATAAGACACACAATCAACTATTGCATGATTTCTCTTATATGGGAGAATATAAACTGAATATAAACAAATTAAATAGCAAAATAAAACAGATAATAGGAAAAAGGGATATAGATCTTTTGCAAAAGTGAAGGGGATGAGATGGAGGAGAGGGAAAGTGGATGAAAAAATGAATTAAGATGTGTCACGTACATGTACCATCATGAATGCAGCCATTATGATTACAAACATGTACTAAGAAAGATAGAAATTTTAAAAAAGAAACAAAATTATATCATTCCCACACCACCATGGTACTGGACAGGAATTTGTGTGTATTCTCCTTGCGTCCTTTCTGACATCTACCAATTACCAACACTGACACTCATGCTGTCTTCACCCTCTTTTACGAGGAATTGAAGGAACTTTGTGCTTTGTGCACTGATGAATATGCACTTTTGGTTTCTCAGTGAATTCACCTAGTAATTACCACATCTATCCAAAATTATTAACTTCCCCATTTGAAGTGGATCATTTCTACCTGCACAAAACAGCCATGATAAAATAATGCTTTAACATATTTTTCACTTTTACCACTTCTGCTCTTGTCAAAGTTATTCCAACATCAGAATCTGTGCTTATTTCCAAATCAACACATGAGTGAAATTTGACAATTTCACTTTTATTGACACTGTATGTCCTGCCTCTCCTTTTCTGTTTTATTTCCATTTGCCTGCTCTTCCACTTTCTATTCGCAACCTCTCAATAGTGAAGTAACATATGGCTCTCTCCTTTTATTTCCCACGTGGTCTCATCCAAGCTTTTGACTGGAAATAACTTGGTGCAGATAATAGAAATACTTATGTCTGCAACCTAGACTTATCTCTTAAACTCAAATGGCATCGCCACAAGGACGTCAAACAGGTATGTCAAAATTAATCAAAAACACTTTCAGTTTCTCACACTTGCAGTGAGAAACTGAAAGTGTAAATAAGGATTAAAATGATTAAAATGAATAATTGATAATTTGAAATAGGAAGAAAAGGTCCAAAGAGTTAAGGGAAGTGCAAGGGGAAGGGGAAAGGAAATAAGGGAAAGGAAAAATTACGAAAAAATAAAAAAATGGAAACAAAGTCTATGTAAATAGGGAAGGGTGGAGGTGGTGAAGGGTGCACAGGTAATGGGGAAAAAATAAGAACCATGATACATCATGCACAGGTACAATCACCTTATGATAAATTTAAATGTATTGTATACCTAAAATGTACCAATTAAAGAATTTAAGCAAAAAAGAAAATATAATAATCAAAAACAATTGCAAACTAATTCAGACTTTTTCCCCAAACCTCTACCCCTCTAGCCTTTTCTATCTAAAATGGAGCTAGCATTCACTAGTCCCTCAAAGCCAAACTTGGGGTTTGTTTCATATTTCTTAGTGTTCTTGATCACATTTCCCTCAATTAGCCAGGCAATCTCTGTTCTAAGTTAAAAGCATACCATGAATGGGCTCCACATCTGCTACCCTACAACAAACTACCATCCTCTCTTTCTAAACCATTACCTCAGCAGCATAAGTGATCTCCTTGCTTCCAAATCCAGGTTCCTACATTTCCTTCCCCACAAAGCAGATAGTATAATTTTGCTAGGTAACCAGAACTGAATTCATATGAAATCTTTTGACAGAGTAGTATAGAATATAATAACAAAAATTTTCTGTCTCCCAGGAATAACAGATATTGATATTTTGTTAGTTACCTCATATCTTTACTCTCATGAAAATGCAAGAGTATAAAAAATGTTTCCTATTTTCTTACTACTTTCTGTTATTCTTGTTACTAGTCCTACTTTCCTCACTCAAGTAACTATGCTAATCTTCATATCTACTTTTCCTATTTATATTTTATGTACTTATGATATACATAAATAATACCTGTACAGTTTGTGGCTCATTTTGTAAATCTGTATCTTTTCTTAAGAAATTTTTATTTTCATATAATTGAATGTATCAGTATTATTTGTTATAATATTTAATTTACTGATCTCATTTAATATTTTTGTTAGCCGAAGGTATCAAAAGATATCTTTCTAGATTTCCTTCTGAAAGTATTAAATTTTAATTTATTCCACTGATGTCACTAATATATTAAGGTTTCTTTTTACTACATGGCTTGAGGTAGAAAACTTGTTTTTCATTTTCAAAGATGGCCAGTTGGTACAATATTATTTGGCTCCTATAAAATATTAATTTTTATACATACCAAGTTCTTGTATTTTAAAGTTTCTCAATTTTGTTCATTGATCAATAAGACACCAACACATTCTTTGAATTAATTTTATTATGTGTCTTGAAGAGAAATCTTGCTCTCCTAAATCTCTTTATGTTTTTATTTTATCAGTTTCCTGGCTACTATTGGTCTTTGACTGTCTCAATTACCATTTTCCCTTGAATTTGTAATTTATTAATAATTACTGGAAGGCTGGGGATTTAGCCCAGCGGCACCACATCTGCCACACAAGTGCAAGATCCTGAGTTTGATCCCTGGTACCAAAAAAAAAAATTACCTGATATGTTTCTGATGCCTTTTGAAAATGAAAATTTGCTTAGACATGTCCTATGAGCTAGCATGTGGTCTATTTTGGAGAATGACCCATGTGCAGCCAAAAGAAAAATGTGTATTCTGATTTTGTGGCATGGAACACTGTAAATATCTATTAAGTCCATTTGTTCAATAGCTTGGTTCAGTTCTAGAATTTCGTTGTTAATTTTTTGTCTAGATGATCTATTTGTAATGGGCTATTGAGATCACCCACTATAATTGTATTAGTGCTTATTTGGTTTATCATGTACATTAATATTTGTTTTGTATAGTTGGGGGCATTTGTATTTGGTGCATACGTATTTAGGATTGTCATCTCTTCCTCTTGGATTGTTCAATTCACAAGTATGTAGTGACCAACTTTGTCTCTCTTAATTAGTTTTGGTTTGAAATCTACTTTGTCTGCAAATAAGATTGCTACCCCTGCTTTTTTCTGGATTCCTGTGGTGTGGAGAACTGTTTTCCATCCTTTTACTTTAGTCTACATGTTTCTGTTTGAGTTAAGTGTGTTTCTTGTATACAGCATATTTGTGGATTTTACTTCTTAATCCATTCTGTCAGTCTATTTCTTTTGATTGGTTAATTGAGACCATTAACATTGATAGTTATAATTGATAGATATTGACTAATCCTTGTCATGATGTTTTACTATTGTGGGCTCTTTTGTTTCTTGTTCACACCCTGATTTCTCTTTAGTTTCTTACCTTGCCTGGTGACTTCCCTCTGTTGGACCTCATGGAGTTGTGAACTTCGTTGACTTTTTCTAGGATATTGCTTAGGATTGTTTGGAGTGCTGGTTTGGTGTTCATGAAATTTCTCAGGTGTTCTTTGTCATGAAAGTATCTAATTTCCTCATCGATTTTGAAAGATAATTATACAGGATATAACAGTCTAGGTTGGAAGTTATTTTCTTTTAGGGGTTGAAATATTTGACTCCAGGCTCTCCTTGATCTGAGGGTTTGTGTTGAAAAATCTGCTGTGATTCTGATGGGCTTTCCTTTATAGGTGATTTGTTTCTCTTCTCCAAGTGCCTGTAGGATTTTGTTCTTCTGTTGTGTTTCTGGGATCTTGATTATTATGTGTCTAGCCATAGATTTTTTTCTTTTGATCATGGTTAGTTGGAGTTCTATATGCCTCATTTATCTGTCTGGGAAGTTTTCTACTATTACTTCTGTGAACAGTTTTTTTATGTCAATTGTATTTTCTCCTGTGTTTTCCGTGGACTCCTAAGAGTCTTATGTTATTCTTCCTTGCATTATCTAGCAGCTGCTGGATTGATTTTTCATGGTCCCTTACTATTTTTAGGAAAGCTCTGTAAGTGTAAGTAAATCTAAGTAAATGTAAAAGAATTGAAGTTTACCCCCTGTATATTGTCAGACCATAGTGCAATAAAATGTAGATCAATGACATAAGAAACTGCAAAACTCCCACAAACACATGGAAATTGAATAACACCCTCCTGAACAACCAATGAGTCACAGAGGAAATTAAAGAAGAAATTAGACAGTTTCTGCAAGTAAATGATAAAACCAATACAACATACAGGAATCTATGGGACAAAATGAAAGCAGTTCTATGTGGAAAATTCATAGCAGTCAATGCCCATATTAGGAAAACAGAGAGAACTCAGTTAAATAACCTAATGGAGAACCTCAAGCTCCTAGAAAAAGAAGAGCATAACAAACCCAAAGCTCGTAGAAGAGAGGAAATTATAAAAATCAGAGCAGAAATCAATGCAATGGAGACTAAGAGAATGATACAAAAAATTAATGAACCAAAGTGTTAGTTTTTTAAAAGAATAAATAAAATTGATAAACCCTTAGCCAATCTTATCAAAAAAAGGAAAGAAAAGGCTCAAATCCATGCAATCAAAAATGAAAAAGGAGAAGTCACAACAGATCCAGAAGAAATCCAAAGCATCATCAATACCTGCTTTGAAAAACTGTACTCTAATAAAATGGAAAACACACAAGAAATGGACAGATTCCTAGATACATATGAATTGCCAAAGTTAAATGAAGAAGATATAGAAATTCTAAACACCCCAATTACAATCAGTGAAATTGAAAATGTAATAAAAAATTTACCAACAAAGAAAAGCCCAGGCCCTGATGGCTTCACTGCTGAATTCTACAAGACATTTAAAGAACTATCGCTATAACTCTTTAAACTCATCAAGGAAATTGAAAGGGAATCAAAGCTTCCAAATTCATTCCTGGAAGCAAATATTACTTTGATTCCAAAACCAGGGAAAGACACAACCCAAAAAGAGAACTACAGACCAATCTCCCTAATGAATATTGATGCAGAAATCCTCAGCATGATACTGGCAAACAGAATACAAAAGGTCATCAAGAAGATCATACACCGTGACCAAGTCAGATTTATCCCAGGGATGCAAGGATGGTTCAACATTCATAAATCAATAAACATAATATGCTATATTAACAGAGTCAAGGACAAAAACCATATGATGATCTCAATAGATGCACAAAAGGCATTCGACAAAATCCAACACCCATTCATGATAAAAATGCTACAGAAAATTGGAATAGA
>NW_004624769.1:11856797-11916045 GCF_000247695.1 Heterocephalus glaber
TTAAAGATCTAAATATTAAGACAGAAACACTAAACTTGCTGGAAGATAAGTTAGGTAGAACTCTTGAAGACATTGGTATAGGAAAAGACTTTATGAACAAAACCTCAGTGGCGTGGGAACTTGCACAAAGAATCAACAACTGGGATCTCATCTTATTAAAAAGCTTCTGCAATGCAAAGAAACCACCAACAGAGCAAAGAGACAACCTACAATGTGGAAAATCTTCAGCAACTGTACCTTAGACAAAGGACTACTATCTAGAATATATAAAGAACTGAAAAAAATCAGATTCCCCAAACTCAAAAACCCGATTCAAAAATGGGCATCTGAAATGAACAGACATTCCTCAGACAAAGAAGTAAAAGCTGTAAATAAATATATGATAAAATGTTCAACATCATTGGTTATTCGAGAGATGCAGATGAAAACAACACTGTGATTGCACCTCACCCCAGAAAGAATGGCTATTACAAGGAAATCAACCAATAACAAATGCTGGCAGGGTGTGAGGAGAAAGGAACCCTTCTCCATTATTGTTGGGAGTCCAGACTGGTGCAACCACTATGGAAATCAGTGTAGAGATACCTCAAAGATCTAGGCTTAGAGGTCCCATTCGACCCAGCTATCCCCCTTTTGGGTATCTTCCCCAAAGAATTAAAAGAATCATACCACAGAGATATATGTGCACCACTGTTTATAGCGGCACAGTTTGTAATAGCTAAAGCTTGGAAACAACCCACGTGACCATCAACTGGAGACTGAATAAAGAAGATGTGGTTTTTTATAAAATGGGGTACTATTCAGCCACAAAGAACCAGAAACTAGAGACATTTATAGCTAAATGGATGCATATTGAGGCCATCCTCTTAAGTGAAATAAATAGAACACACATGTGTAAATACCAAATAGTTTCTCTAGTGTAAGAAACTGAAAATGTAATTAAGGATACACACGGATGAAATTGCTTAATAAAATATTTCTCGGATTGTGTTTCCATTGCATGTCATATGACTGTACTGAAATTTAAATTAGGGAGAAGCTTGGCTTATGTGGAGGCTGCCAGCTAACTGGAGTTTTTTTCCAGACCACTATTTGTTCAGTGTTGGTTTGGGGAATCTTTCTGAAACAAACCACATTCTCTGGTGTCTTGTTGGTACTTGAGATTTTTTTTTAAGTTATATGGAAAAATGTTTAAGTGGTTTTCAGTTTTGTTTTGGTTGAGTTCTACCATATTTGAATATTATTGTAGTTTTTTTCCCTTGCATTGTTCTTCTTTGAATGGTTTTAATTTTTGTATGTGTGTGTTTGATAATAAAGTTATTTTTAAATTTTAAAAAATGAAAATTTGCATAACATAGGAGAAAACAACCTATTTTGAGATAGACACTGTCCTCAGTTTATGGGTTAATTTGTAAAAAATAGACATTTACTGTGTTGAATCTTTTCATTCATAGAGATGGGTTATTTTCCATCTTTTGGGGCTTCCTTTTATGTATTTCAAAACAATTTTGTGGAATTATAAAAATCACTGCACCTTTTTTAGATTTATTCTCACTTTGTAGATTTATGTGATCTGAATATTATTAAAATAACATAACATTTTCAAAGTTAGCACTGATTTTATATGGGAATACTGATTTTTATAAAAGTCTGGTATCCATAATTCATTCTCTCTCTCTCTCTGTGATTGAACCCTCCTCCTTTTCTCTTACATTTATCTAACATATTATTTCTCTGTAAAGAATTTTGTTATCAATTTTTATTTCTTTTTATCTACATCTTATGCTTCTATTTCTTTAGTTTTATTAATGCAACTACACTCTTCAGTGTAATGATGAACTGAATGGGATGACATAGCAATTTGCCTCTAATGACAACACTTTGAATGTCTTTACCATTTAAATTTTGCCTTATAGAAAGTGAGTAGGAACCAAGTATTGGTTTTCTAAAATTACACATAATTCCTAGTTCAATTTGTGTATTATATAAAAATATATATGAATGCCATTTGAATTTAATAAATCTTTTACTATATACTTTGAAATGAAAATGTTTTGCCACCTTAACATGCTTGATCACAGTAAAATTCTGTAGCATATCATTACATTCTTTATACAGAGCCTATTTGAGTTGTCGTACTTTTCATGTTTTATTTAAATCAATTGTCTAATGTAGTCTTTACCACTTTTTTTTCATTAAGTTTATTGGTACATTTAAGGTATACAATATAGTTACATTCATCATTGGGAACTTGCACCTTTATGTGATGTATCTTGGTTCTTGTTTTTTCCCCATTCCCCTGTCCACCTTTCAACCCCTCCACAACTTTTAATATATGCCCATGTATATTTCATGTTTATAATGTTACATAATAAAACTTTTTCTATAAAAATAAACTTGTCTCATACAAAGATATCCTCTGGAAAATGGTCTGCAACAATAGAAGTAACACTACTTTGAAGAATTGATAAAATCTGTGAAAATATTCCTGGAAAACATCTTATCATCTGAGGCTCAAATTTTTAATATAATATTTTTCAATGTACTCTTTTGTGATTTATTTCTTTAGATATGTCCAATTTTATTATTAAAACTTCTCATCGCATACTCTTCTAATTTGATCAGTCTTTCTAGTGTTCTCTGTACAGTGCACTTTATAGCTCTCAAACATCTGTTTTTTGTTTTGTCTGTTTTATAATGTTTTTATTGTAAATTTTGCAATTTTGCATCTATTGTAATTTTTCTTGATTCTAATTTTATTCTTCTTAATTTTCTTCCAATTTACTTCTATGTTTTGCTCTAAAATGTCCAGTCCCTTCTTTTGGACATTTAATTTCACACATTTTCAAACATTTAATTCCATCAGTAATTTCCACATAAACTCCATAAAATAATTTCCATAAATAAATTCCACATTTAATTTCCTTCTAATCTCATTTTAGATATGTAACAGGTATGGTGGGTAGTGCTTCAAAGTTATCTGAGTCTAAATATTTTACCATTTCCATGTTTTATGTGTTCCATGAATCTTTAAAATTGTATCTAATACCTTAAAACTTACAGACTAGGTTGTCTATCTCTGTGTTTATTTTGTCACATTATATGGTCTTTGTGGTATTACTTCATAATTGTTTTTGTCATGAACTTTTTGTAAATATTTATATATGCTTTCATTTGAAATTAATATCATTTCCTTTTTAATATAACTTCTAAGAAGTTCTGTGAATAAATATTTGTATATGCAATTCCAATCTCCCTTTACTTTATTAAGTGGAT
Source organism: Heterocephalus glaber (assembly GCF_000247695.1). The sequence goes on from NW_004624769.1 coordinate 11,860,074, forward strand.
TCTGATTTCTCTTTCAGTTTATGAAGGAGGGTTTGATTTATTTGACTCTTCCCACTTCCTCTCCACCTTCCTGTGCCCCTGAGCAGGTTCTTTCGTCTGTAAGAAAACAAAAGGCAATTCAAGATTGGCCTTGTCATGGGAAGCTCAGTTTACTCCGTTTTCCTTGTTTCCACCACCCTGTGAAAGGTAGCATGGCATCAGCTTTTCATTACTATTAAAGACTTAGTTTTTTTCTCACCTCTATCTCTCAAGGATTTCCTTTTGATTCTTTCCCTCTTGGCAACTTCTATAATTGTTACCTATTATGTATCATTCTGTTTGTAACAAGAGAATATTCTCTAGCAATTAATTGTTCAGTTCTTCATTTTGTTAGATTAGTATAATTTTATGACCTACATCAATCACAAATATAACTGTGTTGTATTTTCAACAGTTTTGCAATGCAGAGAAGACAAAATCAGTTAAGGCCCACATGATTTATCCTCAGACTGCAACTCTAGAAATATTTTGGACTTCCTTTGCTATTACAATGACATAGCTTCTTTTTTGAATCCTTATACACAATGAGTTCATTCCCATTTCCAATCATTCGTATTGGTGTTTTCTTATTCCTGAGAGGGGTCTTGTCTTAACTTTTCCAACTTGAAATTTTATCTCAAAGATCTTATGTGACATGTCACTGTCTCAAAGTGGAAAAATATTTTGTGAGGCTTAATCCTAAATAATAATGTGAAGAGTCTTGTTAAAAAAGAAAGAAAAGAGTACAATTTAAAATGCTAAAATAAAAAACTATCTTCTTTCTTCTACAGTCATTCCCTCAATTTAGTACGGTACTTTTTATTTGCTATTTAATATTCTAAGTAACAAAATTACATTTTTAATCATTAGCATATATTTTAACATTCATTGTTATATCATGCAATGCCAGGTTTTTGTTGCTAGTATTTTGTTTTATTGCAATGCTAGGCATCAAAAGCAGACCTTGAACATGCTAGGCAAATTCTCTACCACAGCAAATGCCAGTTTTATGTGAAAACAGAAGTGCATTCAACCCATATGTGAAAATCAATAAAATTATACAATTTACATTTTATAGCTCATATATGCATATGTGTTTTGTTCCTACCAGAAAAGTGTAAATGCTACACAAAAATAACTCAATAACTTTTTATTTGGACTTCATATATGCCCATCTTACCAATAGTCTGCATCTTTGGTTTACTCATGAGTATAGAATTATTGAAAGGAAAAGAAATGGTCTTTCTCATTCTTCCCATTTTTCACTCCATGCAGTTGGTTAATACGAGGATGCACTATAAATAAGAAATAGAGTTCCTAAGTCATCACATTTATTAGAGCATTACTGCTTCCTTTCTGTTTTTGAAGTGAGGTAGTGAGTAACAATTCTTAGCGTTTGATGTCACCTTCTTGTACTCATTTTGAGTCTTGCTCAATTACCATGTACTATGAATCCATCTGGATTTTGCATTCTTGGTGTGTCATGGTCATCATAGGTGAATAAGGCAACAATGCACACTCATACTGTACTTATCTCCTGTGATAAAAAAGAGGCTCTTGGAAAGAAAGGATCTCCTATGACAGAAAAGTTTTCTTGGAAAGAAAGGTGTACACTCCATATGACATTGCTATCCTCAACTTGAGAAAAAGAAAGATAATTCAAATTATGTCCCTGATTACCTCTTTTCCATTCAGTCTCTGTAATAGTTGGCTTTTCTCTTGATGGGATACAATATTTAACACCTTAAACATAAAGCAAGAGGTATTTAAGTTGGCTTATGGTTTCAGAAGACTCAATTCATGGTAAACTGGCTTCAAAGCAGAAACATCATGATGCAAGGATGTGGTAGAACAAACATACGTAATTCACGATGCCCAGAAAGCCGAGTAAGAAAACAGCACCGAAAGAAAGTGACGAAGTACCACATAGAGTACTGAAGGTCACATTTCTGTGAACCACACAGACTCACTAAAAAATGAGTTTTGCTAATATCCTGGGCATTTAATTCAATCAAGTTGACATATCACTATTAAAGTTCATGTTCTCACAATTTTCATCAGCATCCCCAATTTCACTCTTTATTGATTCCCTTTTCTATCTGATTAAACTAATCTTTTTCTTCATTAAAAAGAAAAAAAAATCCTTCGTTATACAGCTCTTTCCTCGTTTCTCTCTACCATTCTCATGGAGTAAACTGTAATTTTAGCTACAGTTCTTTACTACGTGCTATTTCCTAAAACTGTAATCTTGCTTTTGTCCCCTACCACTATTTTGAGTTCTCCCAAAGATTATTCCTATAATATCCACGTGTCCACATTCTTCAGCCATTTCCAGCCTTTGTTTTTCTTGTTCTCACTAGTAGTTGGAGCTTTTGGTAAGTCTTTTTATTGAACATATTTCTTTTGTTGACCTAATAAAACACTATATTTATCTCATTTTCTTCTTTATTGGCAACCAGCTCTCTCTAATGTTATCATTTTCTTCTTAAAAACTCGCATGGGGTGTTTCCAGAACAGAATTCTAAATGTCTTTCTTTACTTTTCTATTCACTTCTTACAATTCTCACCTACTCCTGTGGCACTCTAATTTTTTTTTGTATATTTAATTTCTACATTTTTACATCCAGCCACCATTTCTCTTCAGATGTTTAGTTTTATATATCCAATGATTTAGCTTTTTTCCTTCAAAATCGCTTCTATGTACACCCATTTCTTCTATATGACTCTAGTAGAAGTTTGGGTCACTCACATTAGAGTAATTATCAATCTCTCCAATTTGTGTCTTTGGCCTAATGTTTTCATTTTGTAATCCTTTGTGTGCACCATAACCAGATAATTGTTCCTGAGATTTTTCTTAAATTATGCCAGGCTGCTATTCACAAATGTTCAGTAACTCACTACAACTTAAAATGATAAAATCCTTAATCTTAAATTCACCATTTTTGTATTCTGACCCACATTCATTTTTATCATTTACCTTATCTTCAGCCACTCACCTACATCTCTGATAACTTTTATATCTCTTTTCAGAACACATCTGGTGCTTTACAGATATTGACATACCATATAAATTTCTTTGACGGTTTAAATACAAATTTAACAAATTTATAAGATATAGTATTTTTATTATTATTGCTATTATTATTATTATTACTACTCTGGCTTTTAAAAATATGCCTGGAGGCGCAAAAGTCCAGGAGGTGCAAAATGGACATCTCTTGACCTTTTGCTAAAATGAAATTTTTATCTATTGATTGTCAGGTTGTTCAACAAAGCACTTAAAGTATTCCTGTTCCTATCGCTTTTAAAATGCTATGCTTATATAAGATTTACTGAAGTAAGTTAAAATACACTTCTTAACAATTCTTTGGCCTTAATTCTCTAAAAGATTATCAATATTCAAGGTGAGAATTTTAATCATCATTAAACTTTACCTGAGAAATTCTAATTTCTCTGCCAGAATATAGAAGAAACTACCCTACAAAGTCATTTAGCCTCAGAAGCCAACAGCCCACATTATGCACAGCTATTAAAAGACAGAACAGAAACTTCTCAGGAAGCCCAGGAAGAGTTCTTTTTGTGATCTGCCCACAGGAGCCAGTATAAGAAATATTTAGAAGCCTACAGCTAATATCTCTATTATAAACAATTACTGTCCAATTGGGGTATTGATAAGAGTTTGTGTTGATATGGTAGGCTCTTTCTGTGTGAGAATGGCTGTGTTTTAAGCCTTTCTGCTGCAATTGCAATATGGAAATAAAGTAATAGACTATTAAGACTTTTTTGCTTTTACAAAATTCAATTTTGAATGACAAATCGTCTCTCCTTAGATAGTGATGCTGACACTAAATGTGTACAGGCATAGGAAATAGCTACTAAACTCATCTGAAAGCAGCAGTAGCTGTTTATGAGAAAACACAAAGAGCATGTACCTTGCATACTAGTAAGGAGGTAGATGAAAGTATTGTTCCCAATAGCTGTTCAATACACCAATTAAATAAGGGAAAAAAGAAAACTTGACAATTTAAAAAATATATACTAAGAATATCAGTATCATAACTCAACATGTTTTATAAATGTTAGAGACCTAATGAATTTGATTAAAGCAGTTTAATTAAGGTATAGTTTGCTGTGTTGCATCTCCCTTCCAGACAAAATAGCTCAGTGAACAGGTAGTATGTCCCCAGTGAACTGTGAATATCAAAGTCGGGGAAAATTCTTCATTTTAATGAGCTGCATTTTCTGAGCCCAGACCTCTCCCATGACAGGGTGGCTGCAGGAGGCATAAATGAAAGTAGTTGTTTTCCTTTGAGACATTCAACTGCTAAATGCTGTGAATGCCAGAAATTAAAATTGTGGTGCTGAGATTCTTTATATCTGTTCTTTCTTGCACTTGCCCATGTGCTGGAAACTATTGCTAAAGGAAAAGCCCAGTAATTAAGAACACTTATACATATTTAGGAAACTGTTACTCTTTCTCTGAATATTGAGACATTCTAATATTATAATTATTTCTTTTTTAAAAAGTTATACTCCTTATTAGAGAGTAACACTATATAAATGCTTATATTTGAACTAAATATAGTATCCCTGCATTAGTTAATGGCTAGATTGGTAATGTGAATATTCTTTACAACCTGAAATAAAAATTGCATCATTTTAATACTTTGAATTTCATATTACATGAGGGATTATTTTTTCTGATTGCATGACACTAAATATGGTAAGAAATGAAAGCTTTTTATAATATTTTGTAGTATTTTTTTCACTTTTAAAAAATAAGGATGTAGTGGTAATCAGAAATTAACTGTACCCATTTTGTCAATTACTTTTAAATATTATTCATGGTAAATAAGAATATGAAAACTAGATGTTCAATCACATGATAACTGTTAATGCTCAATTTTGGGAATAGTCATCATTTAGATGCAAATACTAGTATAAAACATCACTAAAAATTATTTGGTTGGCAAGGAAAGGAAATGTTAAGTAATTATACTTAATTTCCATAAACATGTTATGAATATTGGAAGAAAAACTGAATGTGATTTCAAAGAAGTACATTCCCAAAGAAATAAGCATAATTACCTGTTAAAGATTTAGCTAGTGCTTCTGGATTTGTTCCAAGATACATATAACTGTCCAGACCCATGATGGCAGTTCATTGCAACCATTGCAGAGAAAAATAACATTGCACAATGATTTATCACTTCTAACATGCACAAGTACAGCAGGTAACTATAGTATTTTTTTTTCAGCAACCTTGTTTTGAACTGATATTCATAGACAAGATTGCTGTGCTTGGAAATCTAAGTTATCTTAATTGTAAGTAATCTTAATCAAATTTGGAATAACATTTCTTTTGTACACAGTATATATAAATCTTTCACATACTACTGTGTGCTAGAATTAATATACGTTGCTATGAATTTGTATAAAGCAAATTAAATCTCATTTGAAGTATGTCTGTTCATCTTTTTATTCTACAATTGTAAATTTCAAGAATATTCCTTTTCCATCACTTCCTCTTGTTTTACAAAATCAAATGGCTGGACAAATAATTATAGATTTATAGGCTGTGTTCTAAGCAAGGCTTCTAGAATTTCAGCCACAAATACAACACTCCATATTGCCAGAATGTTGCTCCCATTTTAAGGAGTCATTACCTACCCTCCAGTATTGACAATATCTCCCAGCCACTAGGGAATCACCAGCATTTTAATTAGATATTAATAGGAAACTATGGAGGTAAAAACCACAGTCTTACCATAAAAGGCCCACTATATCCCTGTTTTGGAAGAGTCATTTCATAAATGTGTGTGAATTTACTCAGCCGTACATATCTGAGTGCCCACAGCCAGGGCTAATATGTTCATTAAGATTTGGAGGAACAGCGACCTGCCAATGCTTTCAGAATACCTATGGTTTTTAGATGATATGTAGTCCAGCGGTAAAAATGACTTTAAATATGAAATTCTGGTTTTATATTAATAACAGTACTGAAATACCCATAATTTTGTGCAGAAGTCCTTATTTTCAAGCAATCTGTATATGTTTGTTCCTTATATGTGCCATATACTGTATGAAACAGCTAAATGAGCCATTTGATTCTTCATTAGTACTTCACGGAAAAAAAGTCCAGCATTATTAGCTCCTGAGAAGCAAACATGTTTAAATTAATTGTTATCATAAATAATATTAACATAGTCAACTGCAGTAACTTAAGGGTATTCTTTTTTTCTTGAGTGTAGGGAGCTGAATGATGGTGGTAGAGATTTGTACCCTATAAAACCTATATTTCTATTTTCTTTGTAATTATAACACAAAAGATGTCTTTTGCTAAAATGTATAGTTTTAAAATGCATTATTATTATTATTTTATTTTATTTTATTATTATTATTTTTTTTTTGTTACCGAGGATGGAACTCAGGACCTTGCACTTGCTCGGCAGGCACGGTGCTGCTGAGCTACATCCTGGAACTAAATACATTATAGTTTGCACGTCATTCCAACAAAGATGTTCCCCCCAAAATAAATGTTCAACACATATTTAAATAAATGCATAATTGCAATGATTAGTGAATATGCAGTGTTTTACTGTTATATATTATTATTATTGTTCAGATATTAAAAACTAAACTCATTAAAGATTTTATTCTTTACCACTGACTGACACATTCCAAAATACAGTATTACTAAATTAATTTTTCAAACATAGGATTCAAAATAAAATATTTGCAAACTCACCCTTTTATTATTACTTCTTTTTAAGAAAGTTTGTTGTCATAATTTTTATTATCTTATTGCAATCTGCTTTTGTTCTATTTTTTAGACATTGCTTTTAGATACTTACAAATTTTCATGTTTCCTGCCTTTCTTTTTCTGCCTTTGCTTCTCTCTACATGTTTACTTACAGTGTGCGTTTATCAGGTTCCTACAATTAAAAACATTAGACAAAGGTGGTTCCTTAAGGAATAAAAACAGGTATTACCTGATGATCTTGTAAGTGCTTGAATTATTAATTTTCTGTGACTTGACTATACCATAGTACAGATTATAAATGCTAAAGTAATACACACTGGTTCAAGCCAACAAATAAAATGCATATTAATTTTAGGAGTCAAAATTCAAACTAAACAATAGTATTTATCTTTTATTAATTAAATCTAATTTTAACTGATTTATAGAACAATAAAAATTGTACATATTTATGAGGTATTAAGTAACATTTTCTTTTGAGAACATAATCATATCAGAAATATGATGTGCCTTGCTGGCAGACCACGTTTTTAAAAATATCCATGTATCATCCCTAGGACAGATAACAATTAACAGTAAGAAGACTGACACAACATAAATCAAATAAATTAAGAAATAAACATCTTTTGTCTTTATTTTGGAAATGTTTCTGATATATGAGGAAATAATATAATAACACATTTTATGTGGTTGTACTAGAAACTATTTATGATGTAATATAGTTTTGTTGGTTATATATATTTAAAAGTATCCACAAATGGAATATGGTTTGTTAGTTAAAGAAACTGGATTACTTAGGTTTGAAGTCCAGCCCTATCATTTATTTACTGTGTGAGATGACTTAGTTTGATTCTATATATTATTTTCAATTTCTTCATCTATAAAATGAGTGCAATAAAAGTACTTCAAATAGTCATTGTATGGATTAAAGAAAGTAAAACATACAAAATGCTCATCATGTTGCATGTCTTACAGTTAGAATTTAATTAATATTATGTACATTGTAGTCATTGAATTATACACAATTGTGTTTTTATATATCTGTCTCTTAAGTATTTCTGAAAAAATAATTGAAGTAGCCTCCAAAACTGTATATTTTAAATTTTGTAATTGTGAAAGAAAACTACGTAAAGTTAAAATCTTATTTTGAAGTAATTCTGACTTATCTTCTTGATTATCTTTCCAATCTTCTTTGAAATTATGTAGATTTATGCTACCATGCTCTTCTCTTAATTTTCCCTCAAAACATACACATTACAAATAGAAAACTTTATGTATAATTTGGCGATATTCCATCATCACCTCAAGTAGAGAGTAGAATTGTGAGAATATTTAGTGCTGCTAAAGAACTAAAATTATTGGAAAACCATATTTTTACATGATTACACTATAAAAATATCTGTATGGTAATACTTCATCGCTTACAGAAATTTTAAAATATCTCCAATTCTATATGGTTTCTTTGGTTAAAGTAACTGGATTTCTAGGGTTTGAATTCTAGCCCTACTTATTTATTATTTACGTGAGATTAGTCAGGTATATACCCAGAGAACTGGGATTTAGTTATGCAATTTCATTGATTTTCTTGAGGAACTCAATCTAGTTGCTTGATTTCTGTTTTTCACTTGTGAACTAAGGAGCCATAGCAAATTCTTTACTAATCTTACAGAAATTATGTGCATGGTAAGAGATTTTCTTGATATCCAAGTCTACTCTAGGTTGGTGTAAACCTCAATGATGGAGAAATAAATGTGAAGCATTTATTGATATACATGTGCAAAATAGCCTCTTTATGAATGTTTCTTCATTTCCTTCCCTCAATGGCCAGAGTTGTAAGAGGAACCCTATGCAGATGCTATGGGCTGAGAAGTTACTCTAAGATGGGAGACAATGTATCAGTGTAAGGCAATGGATCAAGAGCTATGGAAGTGTGCTGAAGAAGGACATAAACTAGGATGCACAGTCAAACAATAGCAGAGGAAAGAAAAGTATGGCATTGGGACATAAAAACTAACACTTTTCATTTTCTGTCATTCTCACCTCTCAATCAAAATATGGAGGAATTTATTCAAAAGAAAATAATTAAGTCAATATATTAGGAAGGAGGAAAAAAAAACAAAAAACAACCAGGAAAAAGAAATAGAGAAGGAAACAAAATTAGTTTGTCTGGCTTTATGATTAAGGCAAAAGGAGCACCTAAAATTATTTTGAAAGGATTTTTTTTCCTTTGTGAAATGAAAGTAGGAAGAAATTCTACTAGATGATTGGTAGATGGGCTTACTGCTTTCATATGCTATTATTTTAGAAATGAATCAAGATGTTTAAACTTAAAAAGTATTTGTAAAAATAGATTTTCAACCACATGCTCTAAGGTAGGGATCCTAACAATTCATTCACTTAAAATTACCTAATTGGATGTTATCTTTAATTCTAATCCCCCCAAAAAAGTGGTTTCAAAGAAATAGAGGAAACAAGAAGAGAAAAAGAACTAAAACATAAAGAAAACTGTGCCATTCTATTTAACAGGTCAGGGATATAGATAGTTCTTTCTTCTCTTCAACAAAGCAGTAAATGGGGAAAATTCAGTGATCTTATTGATAAGTTTTCCATTTTAGGTTAAAAGCAGGCAGTGAGTTTAGAAATTTAAGTAGTAAAACATAAAATTAACATAAAACTGGCAAAGTCAGAACAAGGTTAGCTATTTTGCCAAAGACGGGATTTGGGCTGGTCTAGGAATCTGCACTGTGTGAGTGTGAGTGTGTGTGCATGCATGTGTGTGTGTGTGTATGTATTTGAACACACTATTTAAATAAAATGAACATGTGTGTGAAAGTAACATAATGTTGTTTATGAAGAACAAGTACATAGCAATGCTTCCTGGAAAAAAATCATATGTAACTTTTGTGCGGGAAAGAGCAACACCTATAGAAACTGGTTAAGCATTTATAGTAAAAGAAGGAAGGCATAAATGGGATAGATTCAAGGGTTCACAGTAAGAGAGGGAAGAGACATAAGAAAGTAATACGATCTGCAATGAAGGCCAGGGAGTCTGTGGGGATGGAGAGGAGGATGGCGTGGAGACAGGGCTTCAGAGACAGAGGCAGAATAAAGACCATAGATGTCAAGTTATAAGGAACAGATAAAGGGCAAAAAACCCATGATGAAGCTTGGGATGAATGAGGTTTCAGAAGAAAAAAAGCAAGGGGAAAACTTGGGGAAAAAGGAGTCAGAAAACACTTCCTTCAGAAGAAATCATTTTCTCTGAAATCTGTAGAAGATGAAAGGGAAGTGCAAGGGAAATGTTAGGAAATTAATGAAGGAAATGGCTAAAAGGAATGAAAATAACAGTCCTAGTGTGGTTGGAACCAAAGTGTGAAAAAAAAAAGACAAGCAAGGGGAAGGAACACAGAACTTGAGATTTGGGGAAGAGTATGTAAGAAATTAAAGGGGGCAAAGAAGAAAGTTAAAAGAATCTTCAAAAGGATAAATAAATATGGAAAAACAGAATTTAGGGTCATAACATGAAGCCACTGGCATGAATAGGAGCATATGTGAGCTCAAACAAGGACACCAATTAAAAGATGGAGAAATAATGCTTGAACAGCCAAAAAAGAGTCTCTCAGATGTACCCATTTTGAGTGATTTATTTTGAAAATAAAGAAGATCTGACTGCTGATAGCTAAAAGACTTTGAGATGTGTTTGAAGGTTGTTGTTTAAAAGAAGTCTGCAGGGAGACAAGTTGTTCTGAAAGCACAGAAGAAAAGGAGGGGTTGACAACGACATCTTTAGAGTGAGAAGGTGCCCAACACTGGGGGCCAGTGAACACAGATTAGAAGCTATTTTTGTTCAGGAATCATCCTTCAAAGGGTGGTGGATGCCATAAAGAAACATCCCCCTGACTCGCCAGGACAATTAAGAGAAACCATAGAACTTATTAGAAAAGGGAGCGGGCAAGGATGGTTTTCACGTATGGAACACAAAGAATGCTTTAGGATGACGCAGAAACACAATGTGCCAATAGTCTAATAGTTACAAAGATTCCTGGCATAAAGAAATGTAATAGAAAATTTCCTTTGTCTTTTATTCCATCCAAACAAGCAACCCCTGGGGACATACTCCTTTGCTTTGTTTCATAAATTAGCAAGTGGTTCTTAACACTTTTCTTAGATGGAGTGGATTTTCATTTTTTAATGATTTACTTGTACATTAACTACCTTCAAAACTCTTCATCACAGACCTGTAAATCTTTGGCGGTGAAACTTGATTCAGTTACTCATAGTGTAATACCTTGAACATATTCTAATATCTTGAAAGGGGTCTTTGGTAGTTGTGATACTATTTAATAGCTTTTGGAAACATGGTTTCATCCCATGCTTCTTCTTATGGGATAAATAAACACACATACCAGACATTATTCCTTGCTTTGAGTGAGAAAGGAATTTGTGAGACTTCTGATGTGTCATACTTGGTTATATATCATTAAAGTACAGTTATATTTTGAAATATTGTCGATTAAATTTATCAAAGAGTCTAGTTGTCACTAACGAGGGAAACGTTTGGGCAGTCAACACAAATGTAGTTTGTTCTTTCAATAGATCCAGATGCTTCCCATGGACCACATACCACTGAGTTCCTTCCCACCACATTGCCACATCATAGACATTTCCCCTTTCCAAGTTCACAAGCTAACTGGGTGAAGTTTAACTCTGTTACAAAGGATGTGCTGAGGATTATTCCATTCTCCTCAGCATGCTAAAAATAAAATCAGGTGAATGGATACAAGAAAGAATGAAAGTCAGCTAAGAGTCTAGTAACAAAATGAGAGTGAAAAGACACTTTTGGAATAAGGTGACAATCAGCTCTACACTGTATAACCCACATCCTGAATTCATTTTTATTTTGAATTACGTTGGGAAATCTGTGGTTAAATAAAGATGATTCTGAAATAGCAAAAGCAATGAGATTTTTATTAACATACTTTGTGTAAGAAAATCAGAGAATAAGTTCTGACATCAAAAGAAAGGAGATTATCAGTATACTTTGCTTAAGAAAGACTTTTCAAAAATGACTAAAATCAAATAACTTGCAATTTAAATTTGCCAGTTATGTATAGCTTTTTCTCTAAAACTGAAACACAAATATCACTGGTGCTCTTCAGTACATGAAATAAAAAATGTGTTATCAGTTATATGAGAAAGCTATTTTATGAAAATAAAGAAGGAAAGGTTTTGTAAAAGCACATTCCCTTTATTTCTGTGGATTTAAATTTGAGTTTAAAAAATATTGAGAGAGACAGAAATCAGATGGTCATCATGAACTCTAGCATACGACTAAATAGAGTATGCTGTAAAAGTATTGTCTACACCAAATATTTAATTATAAAATGTGTTGCTTATCCTGAATTTACCTGCACTGACAATATGCAATATTAAACTAAATATTTTGTATATCATGACCACTAAAGTTCCAAATTTTGAAATCTAAAATATTCATTTTAACAATTTTACTTTTCAGCCAAGTCATGGTCACTTTCTATCATTTTTGAAACAAATATAAGATTTTCAAGTAATATTTATCGTATCTAATATAATAATGAATTAAGATATAATACAAATGCAAATATTAACTTTGCAATTGAATTTAGAGAAGAATAATTATCATTGCAAATACAGTCAGTCTCAGAAAAAAATTGTTAAAATCTTTTCCTTCTTTTGCATGTGCACACGTGTGTGTGCATGCCTGTGTCTGTGTCTGTGTGTTGTGGGCAAATGAACTCAGGGATGCTCTGCCAGTGAACTGTACTCTAATCCCCTTTTTAAAATTATTTTGATAAGGCCTTGCTAAATTGCCCAGACTAGCCTGGAGCACATAGTCCTCCTGCCTTGGCCTTCCAAGTGGCTGGAATTAAAGATATGTGCCACTCTCTTTAGCTAAATTTGGGTGGTTTTTTTTACTATTTTCTTCTTCTATTCTTATTGCTGTAATATCTTTCTTTGAACAACATGCTACTTGATGATGGGTAAGTTTGTTTGTAAATCTGTTTTCTAAGGAGATCCTATAAACACAACATCTCAGTGTCATCTCTTAGAAGAATTCTAATATTTAGGTGAACCTTATGTGTTAGAAGATATTTTGATAATTACTCCCTCTATTATGTTATATATGAACATATAAATAATAGAGAAAAATATTTTCCAAACTTCTATTCTGTACATGGCACTTTTCTAGACTTTTTTTTATAGAATTCATGCAATTGAATTCTAGCAATAGTCCAAAATGAGCAGTTAAAATTTCTGATTTGTAAATAACTTCACAGGCATTTACACCAATGATATTCCCATTCTCAAAGTAGAGTTGGATTTGAAGCTGAATTTGTGTACCTCTCAAATTTATGTTTTATCATCATTTCCCCCCAAATGGGAAAGTATTTATGTTCTTTGACACTGTTCTGCCAATAAACCCTAGGTGAGAATCAGCTTTTGCTTTCCACGTTTTTCTCACAGTCACTATGGTATACAAATGTTTATACCATTTTCTAATTTTCTACTGATCATTTGTATATATTGAGTGCCTTACCATCAAATTTCATATACCAAAATCCTACTCCCTATGACCTCAGAATTAGACTCCATTTGGAGAAAGGATCTGTAAAAAAATAAACAAATTGAAACGAAGTCATTAAGGTGACTCTAATACAATATGACTGGTCTCTATAAGAATGTGAATACAAGTAGTGCAGAGATAGGGTCATGCAAAGACACAAGAATATGGCCTTCTCCAAGTCAAGAAAGATAACTCAGAAGAATCCTACAGACACCTTGATCTTAGACTTCAAACCTCCAGAATTGTAAGAAAATGTATTCTATTTTAAGCCATCCATTCTGTGGTATTTTGCTATAGCAACTCTAGCAAATGAATATCATCATGATTTCTCAAATCCATATCCTTTCATTTCCAATAGAACTTTTGGTTGACCTATTCTTGTTTTAGTAACTACATAGCACTTAATGCATGCTAAATATAAATTCAGCACTTTATCTATATAAATCACTCATTTCTCACCAAATTGTGAAGAGTAGTATTTCAATCTGTAAACTGAACACAGCTCGAGGATCTGCGATCATCTCTGTGCTCTGCTGGCTTGTTGATCTTACCCACGCTCTCCAAGTCCAATTCCATCGTACAATATTGGCTTTGTCCTGAAATCCTGTCTCACCAGTTCGTTTTAAAACAATTATCAGAGCTCATCACTAGCATTAAGTCCAAGTTGTAACAAAACTACTATATTGGTAATTTTTAAATTACCTCTATGCCTTTGACTTTATCAATCCCCTTTTTATAACCACCTATCAAAGTTCTATTAGGACCCATCTCATTCTGCCTTCTCTATGAGCTCTATTTTTTACGAAATGTTTTCTTTCTGTCCAGTGAAGCCTTATGTGTGTGTTTACCATACACACATATTTGCATTATTATGTTCAATATGTCTTACATCAACACCAGGTGACAAACTCTTTTAGGTAATGAGCCACAAAGGCTGTTTATGTTGGTGCTCCTCATATTGCTAGTGTTAAGAGTCACTGTGTGAGTTTATAACTGCTGCCAAACAAGTAAATACAACAAACTGAGTAACATAAGTAACAAATTTATTTTCTCACCGTTCTGGAGCCTGGAAGTGCAAGAACAGTGTGTTAATAGACCTGATTTCTCCAAAAGTTTCTCTCCTTCGGTCGCAGGTGACTGCCTTTGGTGTCTTCCTGTGGCCTTTCTTCCAGGTGTGCACTCCATTGATCTGTCTCTCTGCCTCTTTCTCTCCATTCTCCCAGGACACCAGTTAGATTGGATTAAGACTCTTCCCTTATGACTTCACTTAAATTTAATTACTCCCTTAAAGATCTGATTTCCAGATATGATAACATTAGGAATTAAAGCTTCAATTTACATGTTAGAGGAGGGGGGACATAATTCAGTCCACAACAATCACAAAATTTAATGCTAATCAGTTGTAAGGCATGGTGTGCTGGCAAATATTTAACAGTCAGTTTTGTTTTAAAGTAGCTTTGATTTGTAGTGGTTTTTACTTTTCCTGATATAATGTATAAACCATGGTGGAAACCAAACTATCAATATGTCAATCAACCTACAAGTTTAACAGTTGACACTTGTAAGCCAGTATCAATGTTCTCCAGCATGCCACTGATGCAGGCTAGTCTTTTTCAGGGCTAATAGTAAAGAAAATGTAAAAGATAACAGATGTGCTGTGATTTTGTTTTTACTTCTTTGTTACTCACCCCAAATTGGAATCTAAACCTCAGAAATTAATGTGTTAGGGGAAAATGTTATGTTATACTTCTAAGTTGTTAAACCAAAAGCCATACTTAGTAGTTGTTTTTCAAATGATGTTTGTCTTTGTTTAGGTGTCCAGTAAGTTGAAAATATGATGAAGCAAAAACTTCCCAAGGTGACATTTTAATGGACAGCACATTAAATTAAGTCATTAAAAATTGAATCCCCAGCAGGCAGCTTAATCATTATAATTAAACCAAGTAGCTTAAGTAAAGCTTAACCCAATCAGTAATGTTTCTTTCAGATGCTATGTGTGTTTTGATAATTTGTTCATTAGAAAACAAATGTTCATTAAGCACTGGTAAGAATAAATGCATACCTCAAAGAAGTACATGTCATTACTTTTAAACACTGTCCTCACTAGTATGCAATATATACCCAGATATGCCTAAAAATAAGGATGTATTATTGTGTGTAATTCTTGGCATAATCGTGACCCACAAATATACTGTACTCTGAAACAATTTGGTGTGGCTTGAATACCTTGACTGATGTAAATGTGGTATAAAGGTTATCAATTACTGCAGGCTTCACTAAGAATATGCCTATGAGACATAATGCTTTGTGTAGGCATCACTGACCCATAAAGTCCCATTACAATAGTTTGAAGTCTCCTAAATGGTTTAATTATTGTAATGTGATGTGTAAAGGTTATCAATTACTGCAGTCCTTATGGAGGATACTTTGGTTTTGAGTGATACTGATTTAAAAAAAACCATAAATATTGCCAGCCACATTCACTTGCAGTACAATAGACCAATACCAGACACTTGGGACTACAGTTGATTTCCTTCAACTGAGTGAATACTACAGTTCTCTAGAATACTTTCACTTGTGATTGTATGATGGCATTTGCTGGTCATACTGACTCTTGTGATAGAACCTCTTTAATTACAAAAAAAATTTTAATTGCTCAAATGTACAAAAATAAAGGCTAAGATAATCTAATAATTTAATCCATTCATTTATAATGATATTTATGAATGAAAATATTTTATAAGTGAACAGGGGGATTATATTAAGTCATTAAATATTATTAGTCAGAGACTTAATTAGCATAAAATTTTGAAAAAAGGATTTACACAGTAATTTGAAATGACATCACATTAATAGTCATATTTACTATGTTACTGCTAAGATGATCTTGCATCTAAAAAGCTTGCAATATGATAAAGTAATTTGAAAATATTCAAACTAGAGTTAAATTAATCCCAAATGGGAGTCAGTTGGTATAGCAACAGTTTATGGATCATATGGCTTAACTTTTCCCTGAAACTACAGTAGAGTAAATTACTTATAGAAAAAACATTACTTTAAATATAATCTCCAATTAAAATGGAACATTCTTTACTTACATTTATTTTGGTACTGGGGTTGAACTCAGAACCTTGCACGTGCAAGTCAGGTGGGGTGCTGCTGAGCTAAATCCCCTGCCCATACTTGCAATGTTTGAAGATATTAGCTATTGGCTAAATTCTTTAATGTAATTAATGTGATGATAGGCAAAGAGATTTTGATTGGAGTAGGGAGAAAGGGTAAGTGTAATTAAAGGAAAAGGATCAACAGGGAAGGATGTATGATGGTCTTCTCATAGTTTGATAATATTGTGGGTCTGTCACTGTAAATCTGGTATGACCAATTTGTAGTATTTAAATTTCCTATTGTTGAACACTAGTCATCAATTTTTTATACAGGCATACATACCACTCAACATTAGTTCTTTTCAAAACTAGGAAGAAAAGTGAAACATATATATCTTGGACAGTGAAGATATCAGTGTCACATATTCAGTTTCACTGATACATATTTTAAAACTTCAAATGTATGCTTCATTAAAACAGAACAGATACCTTCTCAAATTTCATCATGGATCCATTTTTCTGGAGTTTATAACTAAAAAAATGAGGGCTTTGTAAGGTAGTGTGTTGTACAAGAAGAAGGTAGTAACATAGTTATTACCTTATTCATTGTTTTTCACTTCCTCAAATGCTTTTCTATTCTGCCTTCAAAAACTATTCTTCCTTCAACCCTATTGTTTTACCCTGTTGCTGATATAAATTGCCTCCAACACTTGCATTTGACTTCTCACATATCTTCTACTTTTTAAGTTTCCACATGTACTGTACATTACATGTTTGTGTTCTCCCTCAAATTCATGTCTTGAGTTTCTAATCCCAGCGAAATGGTATCAGCAGGTGGACCTTTTTGGAGGTAGTCACGAGTGAAGTACACGTGAATGAGATTCTAACGTGTGAGAACACAATGAAAAGTCAGGACTTTGCCACCCAGATGAGGCCCCTCATACATTCTGGCAAGACTGGCACCTCAGTCTCAGGTCTCCAGCCTGCAAACTTTGAGCAATCCAGTTCGGGGGCTTTGTGATAATAGTCTGACCTAAGATATCATACCGTACATACTCTTTGACTAGGGAACTGTTTTATGAATAAAAGCTTTGGTGTTTGAATATTGAAGTATCCCATCATTCCTTGAAGCCTATTGTGTAACTGGTTTTAATTTAGAAGTTTCAATAAGCTTGACACAAAATAGTAAATGTTCATGTTCAATCCCTTTATTATAATCTTCCTCGGGATTAACAAAGTGAAAGAGAGCATAGTCAATTTTAACTTATGAAGAATAGGACTCTATACTATTAAATATTTGTCATAGCACTGATGGGTATGTTAATTATTCTGTTATATAGTAGAAACTTGAACTTTAAAATCTTTCTTTGTGGGTGTGATGGCATACACCTGATATCCTAGAACTCTGGGAGGCTAAAGTAAGAGGATTACAAGTCCACACTCAGCCTGGGCAACTCAGTAGGACCCTGACTCAAAATAAAATTTAAAAGCCTACACATTGAATTAGCTATCTAGTCAGCATGAGTGATTCGACAAGTATTAACTGTCAAATGTTGGCATGGAGACAGTTCCATGGAAAGGTGCTCTATTTGAAAGCAATTATTATAGGAGATGAAATTTTACTTATTTTACCAGGCATCTGTTTGTTTCTTGTAACTAATGAAATACAAATTCCATAAAATTCTTACCTAAATATCTTCAGAAGAGTTTTAGTCAACATGGATTGTTGTTGTTATTTATCTACTACCTAATTGATCATCTTGTCTGTTAGAATCATTGTCATTTAAGTGAATCGTGCTTTGAATCTTAAAATTATCTTTAAAGTTTTACCATTCATTCATTCTAAATTGAACATAGGAAATCTGATAATCCTGATTTTACTCATTTGCCTTATTTTCCCAGTAAGAAAAGTACAGATAAAAATTTTGTAATTCCCAGTCACATTAAATATGTTCGAAATCTCATTCTCTTGGTCAGGTAACCAGGCACAAGACTGACATTTTCTAATGTACTGGAATGATGTGGTGTTTAAATAGCAAAGTCCATCAGCCTGACACAGGATTGGATAAGGCCTGGTTATTTGAACAGCTGATAGATGGCCATGATAAACTCTGCTTCTGTGATTGCACCTCTGTATCTAATGCACAAGGGAGGCATGCTGTCCATCAAGGTACTCTACAGCACATTTCCTCATGACCCCTGTGATTGGTTCTTTAACCTTATTCAGATACAGCCTTAGATGTTCATATTACAGTGTACCACCCATCCTTGTCAAATAGCACTGGTTTTCAATTTTTTTATATAGTGATAAATATTTTAAAAGCTAGAATTATTTCTTCTTTCTCCCATTCTCCAGAGCTTTTGTTTTTCATACTTTGTAATATTTTTGATAAATGTGTAAAAAATCTATGTGTTGTGGTTGAAATCTGTTTATTTTGCATGATAATAAAAACATTTGCATAAGCTATTTTCGAATAACTATGCACCATAACTACAGCAACATTCAAAAATAAAATAACTCATGGAAGAGATGAAGAAGACAAGCTAGATGAAGTATCCTCTAGAGTTGCTTTTATAATTCAATTACTACTCATGAGTTAAAAATAAGAGAAGGCTATAACTGTGGCTATGTTACTCTTATTTTATGGATAATTGTACATTTTCTCGTCTCTTAATCATTTTTTATATCTATTGTTTTGAGGGGAAGTAAAAGATGACTATGTTCTTGCCTAAACTTCCCATCTACCTCTCTGGTATGGAAAGCAGTAAGTCAGAAAAAACTGTGGGAGACAGACATACCTGGTTACTTTAGAGTTGCCAGACATGGTACAATGGATTATGCTACTCCTCTTTTATAAAATAGGTCCTTTTGTTACTGGGTAGCTTCTGTCTAAAAATAGATCACCAAATATATGTTACTGGGTTTTTTTATACTGTCCCAATCTTGAGGAAACCCAGGAGAACTTCTATATATGGGTCCCAAGAGGCCGTATGTGATCTCACACCCCAGGCTGATGACAGTTCTAGGCCATCCTATGGAAAACCTGCTTGAGTTCTTGAGAGAATTTTATGTGCAGGGCTCTGGGAACTCTTCTGCTCATGTGTTCTGGGATAGGTAATTAACAACTTATGCCTACTTCACCAGCCAGTTTTGCCATGCCATAATCTATCTCACTTGGTTTATTCAATAATTTTTACTATGAGTTTACTGTATATAAGATTCTGCTGAATATAGAGACTGTAGCATTATGGAAAATTGAAGGAGTGGTTTGGTTTTTAAATAATTTTTAATGATAATAATCAAGAAGAACACACAAGTCTATGGATGTTACAGTTGCACTTGTATTTATGTACAAAATGATAGAAGTTAGAGGCAACTTTTGCACCAGCCATTGATGATATCCATGAAAGCAAACAAAAGCATGGGGATATATGGAACAAACTATAAATGTTAAAAATGAATTATTCCTCAGTATTAAAATACTGTAATTATATAAAGTTCAAAATACATATTAAGTCATTTCTCTCTAACTCCTTATTGAAGGGTCCTTATCATACATAATAACAGCAGTATATTAATTTCCACCCTGTTACAGTCTTGTATGAACTCAGTGAATTTTTTCGAGGGAGCTCTTATCTCCACTTATGGCTTAAAGTTGATATACCAAAAGATTGTGAAATATCTGAAATTTGGGTGCTCATATTTCCTGAGTCTATAAATACAATATGGTATCTTCAATGGGCTTAGATAGCCCCTAATGTTTGGTTAATAATTCCTTGACCCTAATTCTCTGTACCAGGCACAAGCATCTACTAAAGAATATAAAGGACTGAAAACATTATGGGGTGAATTATATATTATAAAGTTGATACAGAAGAATTACTAGGAAAATAGTGTACATTTAAGATCACAAGTGATTTAGGAAAGATCATTTTCTAAAGTTGATACAGAAGAATTACGAGGAAAACAGTGTACATTTAAGATCACAAGTGATTTGGCTTAGAAAAGATCATTTTCTGGGGAGAGGGATAATTACTGAAGATGGCCTTTGTATTTGCATTAATTATTCTTTACAAGCAAAAATTAAACTCCTTAGTAGTAAGACCATGAATATGAGTATATGATTTATACTTAGAATGAATTTATTTTTCTGACATGAATATGTCATGTCTTTTTCTATGTTTGCTGTATTAAAATGTGTTGAGCTAGTCTTATATCTCAGGACCTTTCTTTTATATCTCAAGACCTTGTAAGCTTAAGTTTGTGCTGTTAAGATTCCCAGATTTCTTGTGTCCTCTGAGGTCTCTCTGTCTTTTAATATTCAAATAAAACTGTTGGATAAACTCTTGTCATATAGAGCAGGGAACAAATGCCTTCTTTGCTCCACTTTATTCTGCTTTACCAAAAGTTGTTTTCACAAATAAGATACATTTGTGGATGCCTTGATATCCTGGAAAGATATTACACTCAGTCTAAATTCAGAGAACTACTTAAAAATAAGTGTGATGACGGGTTTTGCTAATGTGTGATAAACACTGACTCATCATCTGCTTCACCTCAATTACCCAAAATTCCATTGTTTTCTTCTTGAAACGGACCTTAAATCTTCCCATTTCTTCCTAAGTCATTAAAAGAAAGATTTTGGACAAGATACTTTTAGCAGTGTTAATTCACCAAAGAATAATCCATGAATTGGTCAGCCTTCAGAACCAAAAGAGGCTCCAAGAACTCCTCTTCAACAATGTGAGTAATAGGCTTCTGTAGGTTAAATGTGGAAATGGGGCAGGACAATTAATTGATGGCTACAGCTAGACAGTTGCCTTATTTGAGTATGATCTGTTTGAAGTCTCTAGGGAAAGGTCAATTGGTGGTTTCTGATGTGTTGAGTTTCTAGTTTTGTTTTACTCATTACATTGGGCTTTGGTTTGCTTACATACAAATTCAAAGTGCTGGAGCCCTCTTTTGTAATGGCCTTCCAATTATACTCTAGTCCTCTTCTTCTTCCTGACTCCATGATCCCATTCTCCAGAGACATGCTGAAAACCACAGTAGTCTCCTACTTAATTTTGCAAAACAAATTTCTTCTCTTACCCATGGATATACATGATTCTCTTATGCCATGAGTATGCCCAGAGCCCCTTCTTAAACTAAATAGCTCACATAGATTCATTTATTTATTTTCTTTCAAAATAAATCAGAAATATGTTTGCTTCCCTCTCCTTCCTTCCCAATAATGGTTTTTGTTTCCATTTCATTCTACCTCAATCAGGCTTTCCATGGGGCTTTTTTTGACTGGAAACATACCTGCTCCCTGTCCTCAAGTTCTCTGATATCTTTTCAAAGTCTTCCTAGTCTTGAGGCACCGGGGAAGCTTTCTATTCCCCTTGCTAGTTACTTCCACTTACTAATTGGCTACGGAATCAGGCAAAGTCTTTACCTTGTATAAACAAGTTAGTGGGTCCTTTCCTTTGCCAAGTTTCTTTCCTATCCTACTGAAAGTAGGATAATAGGCAGTATCTAATAGAACAAGTAAGAGAAAATTACTATGGACAACTATTGTCACTATGAAAAGACCACAAAAAATCTTCTGTTAATTATGTAAAGGCAAGTGTGTTGTCTCTCTATTGTATGAAAAGCAATCACTTACTTAAGTAGAATTCTTAATAATATCTTCAAAGGGGAAGTAGAAGACCAGATACATCTAAGACATTGATGTTTGTTTTAATTCAGAACTTAATTCTGAAGAATTCAAACTCATCTTTACGGTTTATGTCAGGAGACTAATATACCAGTGTAATGAGGATGCCCTCCAGTACTTAAAGCTCCATCATCATGAGTATCACCAGCATCAAATTACTGTTGCCGAATGCTAACTGTCATTGTCTCAAAGATATCACTCTTGGATAATTCCTCACTCTCTTTCTTTCGAGATGAGACACATTTCTCCATTCTCCCTTGATCAATAAATTTCCCAGTATTAACAACACACATTTCCTTCATTAACAGGCAGCAGATACACAACACTACCATTATAAAGTTTTGCAATTCACAAAGAAAATGGACATTGTATTCACATTTTATTTATAAACTTTAAAAATATTCTTCTCATTAATCATATAGGGCTATTTCCACTGTATATGCACCTAGGGCCTCTATTTAAATTTTTTTCTTGAAAGAAAAAGACAAAAACTCATTTCATATAGTTATGGAAAAAATTCAGATCATCTTTCAAACAAATTATATTAGTAGTTAAGAGTAAATAATTTGAACTTTGAAAGATATAGTGCTGTCTAGAAAGTCTACATATATGTAGGTTGGGGCTGGGGATTTAACTCAGTGGTTTGGCCTCCTGCTGTGCAAGCACAAGGACCCAAGTTCAAACGCCTTTACCAAAAAAAAAAAAATAGATATATGTAGGTAAATCTATTAATCTTTGTTTAAATGTGACACAATTTCAAACTACTACTATATAGGTCATGATCACCACAGTTTTATTTAGAGTTAAAAAATGATAGCTGATTCATAAGATACTTAATTAGCTTTTCAATGCTGGGGCAAAATACCTGACTGCACAAATTTCAAGAGGGAAGGTTTTTTTTAACTCAGAGTTTCAGAGCTTTCATTCCATGGTTCCAAGCAGAACTATCATAATGGAAGGGTATCATGGAGGAAACTTGCTCACCTCATGGCAGCCATAAAGGAGAGAGCAGTGGAAGAGCCAGGGAGAGAGAAGGTGTTAGAGGAAGGGTATAATCTTACAGGTTATATCCTCAGTGATCTACTTATTCTAATGAGGATGTGCTGCCTGACAACACATTCAGCCATGAATTCATCAAAGAAATAACCTCTCCTTGATGAGATTAGCACCTCATTATTTAATTACTTCCAACAGTTCCATCTCTGAATAGATCACTGTTGGGGGACATATTTTGATTCAAACAATAACAGATATAAAACTAGATGGTCTCAAGTTAGTAATTTAACTATTATTTCTTTTATTAACATTAATTTCATAAATTCCATAAATAAAGTTTTTTTGAGATATTACATTTTCATTATTTTCTCTGAAAAATAACATTTATTTGTCCCAGAAATAAGCGTCTTTTTTGAGGGATAAATTTTATGATTTTTCAGAAGGAATTAAAATCTCTAAAATTGATATGTCTGTGTCACTTAATAGGGTAATATTCTTGAAATGAATGGGGATAGTTATTATGACAAAATAGGGCAATCTATCTTACCTATTTAATGATGATTTATTTTCAGAAAATCAGAATTTACTTTCAGAAGCTTACTTCCATTAAATGAGCACGACTCATTTGAAATGTTTGTCAAAAGAAACAACTCAACAAGAAACAAAAGAAAAGCCCTGTGTATCTACTAGTGAGAACATCCACACAGAAATGAAAGTGAAGCTTTTCTTGAGCAGGGACTTGGGGAAATCTCCAGTGCTGAGACAAAGCCTAGTGGTTGGTAATCATCCGAGCTGAAGTAAATCAGTCACGGAATGACATGGTTCAGAACTTTACTGGAAGAGCCTTCATTCGAGCCTACATTTGATTTTAGGATAATGCTTCAACTTTTATGTGTTTAGAAAACTGAGCAATTTATAAAACACATCATTTGTATTATTTAGCTAAGTATTCATGTTCTTAATGTGATCTAGACATGAAAGTAAAATTTTAAAAATCAAAGTAACCATAAGCCAAAATTGTCAAAGATCCTGGAATCTGTCAAGCATTGCTTTGTCTAGATTGTACAGATTTCAGGATCTTTTGGAAAATCATTTAAATAACACTATATATTTTTTATTTATAATATATATATAATGTACAATGAGATACATATAAAATGATACCTTTTTTCTCATTTAGCATATTTTAAAGGCATTATTATATGCCTGAGAGATATATTCAAGATAGTCATCTTTTTGTAAATGTTCTTTTAATGCAATTAATAGCCACAAAACAGTGTAATTTTTATAAATTTGTATATGTAGCGATTGACATTTGAAAAGAGATACCCACACACCATTAATATCTCTTGATTCTTCAGATAGAGGAAGAATTTCTGAACCCTTTTCATAGTAACAGTTTTTTGAAGTTTTTATTGTTCAGGCGCTTTCATCCCTAGCATCTAGTGGGTTATTGAGATTTGCCAGTTTAACCTGCAACCTGTTAGTATATCCTACCACATAGACTATTTTTATCATTTCTAGATTGTTAGAATTGCGTTCTGGCTAGTTTCCTAGTGCCAGTTCTTTTCTATTTAGTCTTAACCTTGTATGAATGCCAGATTTATCTTCATGAAATACTATTCTCAGTGTTAGTTACCAAAAACAGCAACAACAAAACCAAAAAATCTTTACTGGCTCCTCATTCTGATTGCCAGTGCCCATCTCCCATGTCTTACATATCTGTCTTTCATGTTTGATTGCACCTTATGCTCCTGATGAGGAGGATATTTTGGATAACTTGACAGTGGGCACAAAGGTGACATTCTTCCATTGGAAAATCTTATCTGAAGTAGCCCTTACATTTATTCCTTGAAATACTACCCAAGGTCCAAGAGAAATTGCAAATTCCACCTTCTTTTTCTTTTTTTTTCCTGTACTGGGGATCGAACTCAGGTCCTTACACTTGCAAGGTAGGCGATGGTACCACTGAGCCAAATCTCTGGCCGTACCCTACCTTCTTATTGAATCCATTACTGGTAAAACCAACAAGAAATAATTTAACTATTATTTGCATTGTCACAGAAAATTTTAAATTTATAACCCTTTGACTCCCTTATATTTTTTAGAAATTTAAAGATGCCTGTTAAATTATAAGTGATTTAGAGGAAAAAATAATTTTATCAGTTAATCTTTCAGAATACATCTTATTTTACTACAATATTTTGCTACTGTTTTACTTAATTTCTTACCTGTGCAGTATTTAATTTTAACATTGTCTTATGAGCTTTATTATGCAATGTAAGGTTTAGATAAAATGTATGAATAATGTTTTTTAGAAAATAAGTATATATGTCTGTAATATGGCTTTAAAATGAAGCACTAACCATAAATTTTGAAGCCTTCTATTTTCCACTGTGATCTTAGACTAATAATTGTGAAATATAATTGTACTGTGGGCTTGTTACCAGGATTAGGGGCCCAGGAGTCTCCTAGAAGTGGTTTTTTGATTCTTTCAGTCCTGAGCAAAGAATTGGTCAAGATGAGCACAAAAGAAAGTGAGGTTTTACATTTGTTAAAGGTATATGAAAAAACAAACATGCTATACAGAGTGAGTGTGGACCAATTAAAACTAGGACTACACCCTACAGGGTGAGCGCAGACTCCTGTGAAAGAGAAGACACAATGGCCGAGAGCTCAAGTGCACTAGTCTTTTGATTCTACTGGTCTTCAGGCAGAGTCAGGTCTAGGCTGTCCTACCAAAAACCTGCTCAGGTTCTCCTGAGAATTGAAGATAGCACTCTGACTGGTTCCAAGTGCAGGGCATTGGGAGATATACTGCACCTATGTCCTGGAACTTTAAAATCAAGTGGTGCCCACTTTCCCAACCAGTTTTCAGTGCCCTAATTTCCTGGCTCAGGCCCAATTTTGAAATCCTAAGGATTAACTGCTTAATAAGCAATTTGTGTTCATAGCCTGCAAATATTCTTTTCATTTCTCTTGTCTTTTTTTGTTCTCTTCTTTAAAAAGTTATTGATTGGATTTCTTTTATATTCTGATAATAGAACAACTATACAAGTTGAATAAAGGCTAGCTGATTGAGACATCATGCTTTCACAAGATTTTGGAAAATGAAGTGCATATGAACTTAAAAATAACTTAGTATATACTACAAAAATACTAATTTTTAAAACTTTTATAAAAATGTACCATTGTCCTTAATTGATTAATCCCTAAGAAACTAGGGTATGAATTCTTCAATTCTTTTCAAGCCCAATTCACCTCACAACTTTAGATGGAGGCAAGAGTGGAAAAATGTGGTGCGCAAGATACCAATTAGGTGACGACCATCATCTTAACTTGTTTTTCGGACCCTGACAATCTAACATTAGAATACAAAGAAAAAGCCACATACAGTACTATAGAACTTTAAAATAAATGTGATATCAGTATTTGTGTGATGTATAAATCAATCATGTTTGCATTTCAAAACGCTGAAGACAAAAGGCTTTCAGGATTCTACTAATATGGTAACAGAAGAATTGAATATGAATAGAAATGTCTTGTGAATATGATTCTTGGAATCACTTTAGGTGTTTAGGCCATTCTGGTGCTGTACACTCGTCACATTAGCAGGGACCACCATCACTGCAGAGGATTCAACATCCAAAAACTATGTGTAGTTGTGATTCTATTACATGCTTTCTTGTTGCACTAAGTAGGCTCTAAGGAAACGGTGATTATAGCAGAACCTCCTTACCAATGCCAGCAATGTTTGTAGTGGACTTTGAAATATGAGAGTACAGAAAATTCCACAGTGTTTCTTGCAAACTTTCATCTCAAATGTGTATTCCTATGAAAACACGATGCTTAATGCATTGTATTCCTCTGCTTTTGCATGCTGAGTTGGAAATTGTTTAAAAAAGAAAACTTCCAAACTTATGATCTAATTCATCATTGATTTCTTTGTATACATATATGTTTGTTATCTTTCCCCGAATTTTTTATTTTTCCACTTGCATGACATTAACTGATACTGCCATGTATTTATATAAATTCATTTACTTTAAACTATTTGAATTTGTCTTTCAACATACATTAGTTTAACAGAAAAAGAAAACCATATGTCTAAAACATTTTATTCATTGGAAATATAATAAAGTTCAAGTGATTAGACTAAATATTTTTATCTGCATAAATAACCAGATGTTTACTTTGTGAATCCCAAAAGACACAGATTATTATAACACTTAATACAGAGGTATTAATGGTTTTCAAAAAATCTCTGATGATAAATGTATGATTTTTGTAGAGAATTTGGGTATTAACATGAAAATTGTAATTGCTCATAATTAACCGAATTTATTTAAATATATATTTTCTTCTAGTTTTTTCCACTAATTTTAATACAATTAAGGGGTCACTATGGGTATAATTTATCATATTTATAAAAATAAATACATAAAGCAAATAAATGTCTATGTAAGTCACCAAAATAATATCCTATAAGAATTGTAGGAATGCACTTCATGGTGCTGAAAACATTCTCTAATTCTGTGTAGCCGAACAATCTACTAACAATCTATATTGATTTTTAAAACAAATAAGAATGCTCATGGCCACAACCCATATTTTATTCTGAAAACTGTTCTTCCCTTTCTAAGACTACTTTTTCTATTCCCACTAGAGACGGAGGGCAAAGTTGCTGTTTTATTGACAAGATTCTTGTTTCGGACCCTGCAATGATTCTCTTGGGTGTGAAATTATTTCCCTTGAAGTGCAACAAGGGAGTGCTAAGATGGTAAAGTAATAATTACTTCCTTCAGCAGCAATAGTTTAGGGAAAAGCTCAAAGACATATGGGCTGAATATTTAGCAGACAGCGATGATGGTGAGGTCACAGATATGACTCTGTGGGATGCTAGCATAGCAGTATTGCAGGGAAAATTGATTGAAATCTTTGCCCAAAAGAAAAGGGAAAAGCAACTACAAATACCAGAGTTAGGGACTAAAATTAGGAGCCTCCAAAAGGAGCATATTAAGAAGGGTAAGGCTAAAACTAATTGATTTAGAAAATGCCAAGGGGAAACTTAATAGGATTCTAAATGAGAGAATGGAGTATCTAATAAAGCTCAATAAGAGTAAGTTTTCCTCCCATGGCAATAAAGCAGATAGTATCTTGGCCTGCTAACTTAGAGGGAGAACACAATTGAGACTAATTAGGGAAATTAAGGGACAAGAAGGGCCCCACTACAACCCCAATGAAACAAGAACCAGCATTGTTCTTTATTATTCTTTCATAGACCCATATAGCACTAAAGCGCCTGCATTACTTTAAAGTTTTTCAATTCAGTTGACTACAATAAAATCTAATCTACTTCATTCAATGCATTGTTGATGTTTCTATACATTTAAAACATTTAAATACCCTCACTGTTAATATAATGTGGAATTTGGGAGAGAACATAAAAACATAATGTAATATTGTGAAAAATCTCATGGGCTATGAAATAGAAGACTTTGTGTCCAGTCTTAACCCACGCATAGCTTGTTAAATGATTTTCTTAAGTTCCCACATTAAAAAAATCAAAGTTCCTTGGCTCCTTTCCATTTGAGTTTAGCAAAAATAATTCCCAAATTTATGACAAAACTGTCATAGAGATCCTTTATGACAAAGAAGAAAATAGAAAAAGTTGGAAAATAAATACTAATGAAATGAGTAAATATAAACATATGCAATTACTTTCTATTTTTTATGTGGTAACAAGTAAGTTACATTTAATGGAGTGCTTATCCTATTCAATATTTGTTTATAAAAGAAATAACTTCTTTCCTTAATGTGCTTGGACCAAATTACATGAAAATAGACATAGGCGATATAACAATACTTAGCAACACATTGGTTTTCTCAGTAATTATTTGCGTAAATTCTAATAACATCACATATACTCAATTTCCTTATGTGAAAACGTCATTAGAGAGTTGCCCCATGACTGAGAGAAAGGTTTGTAAGTCAGCTAACAAATACTAACTAAATGATCATTTTTGTTATAGTTGCTCACATTATTTTTCCTAATACCATTTATAATTTTTAAAATACATTAATGCAATATATCCAATAATACAAGAATTTAGATTAATTTCTCCATTCATTTATGCTAAATTTAGAAATAATACATGTAAGTAAAAGTCCAGAAAAATCTCTTTATTTAGAAAACAGTTTTCATACATATCAATGTTTATAATTTTTACAAACTTTACTTTTGTATTTGAACCTAAAATACTTTATGAACTGGACAGATCTATGTTTCTATGAAGAACAAAGCATAACTAAAATTCATCCAATATATATTTACCAAACAAACAATCTATGCTAGAATCAAAGAAAAGTTCTCAGAGGTATTCTAGTGAGGAAGAAATAGAAAAGAAAGTTACATTGGAACATGAGGGGTCAATATGAGGAGTTTTATAGCAACATATTACCACACCATAGTTACACCAGCCAAACCCCCAAAGATGATGGGCCTACCACAAAGGGATTGGAAAATCTAAGACCTCCTGATGCCAACCATGCATTGAACTATACAAACTGTACAATAAACTTGGTCAAGATAGCATTTGGTGTAAATATAATTTTAACCATTTTTCTGACACTTTGATATTAACATTCTTTTGAGATGATGGTCTGAGTGAATTTAGTTATTCATTTTGCAAACTTTAAGTCACTAAAAACAGTTGCACTTTCACTTTGTTTAAATAATAGGTATTGGTCTCTACATTATTTTTCTTGGGACAAATAATTCAAAATGAAAATTACTTGCAAAGAATTATGAACTATATATTTCTGTTTATCAAGAATAGATTTGTATTATGTGTAATTTCAAAGAAAAATCATTACTTTGATTAATTTTAACACTTTGAATATTTTTGCCAACATATTAGAATTGTTAGTGTTTAATAATTTTAAAATATAATCTTTTTATTCCAACTAATTAAAAGGAGACAGACTATTTGCTGATTTTTTGACCATTTTGGTAAAAACTGACAGTGAAACAGACACATAATTTATTTATATATAAATCTGATTTTCTCTGTTTAACCTATGTGATTGATGCTCAAATAGACTTACTTTAATAATGTACTGCACTTTGCATTTTGCTTCATATTATTTAACTTCTAATTCTAGAGTCTCAAAGGTCTAAAGCCATAAATTCATTTTATTGACAGTTTTCAAGAATTAAAAGATGTAATAAAATCAGAAACTTAAATGTGAAAGAGGAGTTTTCATTCACATATGTATAAGTCTCAGAAAAGCATGATTTTATTTATTTATTTATTTTGGTATCGAGGTTTGAACACAGGACCTTGCATTTGCCAGGGAGGCATGGTGCCACTGAGCTAAATCCCTGGACCTAAAACCATGATTTTATATATCTTCAAAAAGTAAATCCATATTTTTTTCTAAAGTCTTTAAAAATAGGAAGGGGTGGAGGAAGGAAGGGCAGGGGAAGGGGAAAAAATAAGAACCAAGATGTATCATATAAAGGTACAAATTCCCAATGGTGAATGTCATCATATCATATACCTAAAATTTACCAATAAACTTAATAATAAAAAGTAATTCCAGCAAAAATGTTAATAGGAAAATATACTTCAGAATTTAGGAATTTGAATGAAGCATATTAATAGATTTCACCTGTGTGCAATATTACATGCAATTCAACAGATATTAAAAAATAAATATGCACTTTGCTTATGATAAATATCTAAAAACATGCAAAAGCTTTTCTTATTATAATCATTGTGTAGTAAAGTCAAAGGAAATCTATTTTTCTCCTACAATTTTTAGTACCAGCCAGGACTATTGAAAAGATGCAATCTAAATACATTCTGAGGCATGAAACTACCTCTTAAATGTTCCTTAACTTATCTACTACTCTTTTTCAGCATTTAACTAAATAGCCTAATTGATCCACTGATTTCTTTTTTCACAAAGATCCCACATCCCTTATCTCTAATATAAACATCTTTACCATCTATCACATTAAGAAAGTACGGGTGAACTAAAAAGAATATAGAGTATAGAATACCTTCTTTCATTATGTGTGGCCATATCATTAAAATAGGAGGCAAGTATTTGGTTTCCTGGGATAGTGTACATCCAGCTAAATTTTACTGGTTAAGACATAGGATCTAACCTTACCTGTTAGGATAGTGAAATTTAAAACAGAAAGACCTGTAGAGAAGCTCATAATTCATAGAAGCTCATAGAACTCTACATTAGACATAAATATAAAAAGATAATAGCAAATGTAGATGAAAATACTTTAAACGTTTAGAGTGTAAGTACAGTCATAAGCAAAAGACAGGACAGGGGATCTAATGACAGGGGCTCTAATTCTTAAGAGAGCATAGAGACCAGCTTTCCTGGGAGATTTCCTTTGGTCAGGTAAGAAGTGTTTCATGTTCAAGGGGAAAGTCTGTCTCCAAATGGCAAGAAAGTAATTATCAGTTTTGAGAAGAGGAAATTGTATATAAAAGCATTTTACAGAATAGTAACATATGAGTATGGAAATTACCTACATGAATAGTAATCATGCAAAATATAGGATGATGTATAAAATTTTGTTAACAGTCATTGACTTACATATTTTCACTAATTTAAGCATCAGTGCTAAGAGGTAAGTAGTATTGTCCATAATGTTTTTATAAAGTTTTAAATTAACTTTAAGTATCCTCTGCCTGAAATAATGAGGAAAACTAGAAGAAATAACATTTAAAAGAATATTTTAAATAGATTTATATTCATGTAAGAATATTTTATACCTATATGGGAAAATTCTAAAATACTTAAATCGTTTTCAAGTTTGTATTTGTTTTTCAAAGTGGAAATGCATTGTAAAATTCTAATAGTTAAGTCATTGATTGTATAACCTTTGTACATTTTTATTCACTATTTTTTTTATCCACTGATTTGGCATAAATAACAACTGAATCAACAATTTTAAGTTTTGAAATTTTGTATCTAGTTACTATATCAATCATAAGATTTTTGTTTAAATGACAAACATTAACCAAAAAAAAGTCATGAATATAACACGATTTTCAGATTGGCCTTTGTCACATGAATAGACTAAATTACAGGATTAAAAAACTTAGCATATATTATTAAATTTTTACAGAACTTTTTCTTTCTCTAATGTTTTAATATGGGAAAACTTAAATGTAATTTACATCAGCCTTTAGATAATAGCATGTATTATCTATACATGATTCTGACAAAGACTTCTGTGTTCTTTCTACAAAAAAGCCATGCCCACATATCAAAGGACCATCAGCCACAGGGACAGCTCTTTGTTTTAACTGATGTCGACAAAGGCTCACAAATTCTTTGGGC
Organism: Heterocephalus glaber; assembly: GCF_000247695.1. The sequence goes on from NW_004624769.1 coordinate 11,892,630, forward strand.
AAAAACCTCAATACTGACTAAAGAGCTTACAGGGACCTTTCTATATCTAGAAACATTCTCTATAACTGTTCTATTTCAATCATTCTTTGATAAGTGGGTATTATTTAGGACATATTTATGCAGAATACAGGTGTGAGTTATATAGATTTAATTTTCAAGAATAACAATTTATTGTTATTGATGAAAGGTTATGTATTTTTTTCAGCACTCCATTATGTAATTTGATTTAAATGATGATTAACCAAGAATATTTATTCTTTTAATTGGCTTCACAAAGATCTGCCTGGCACTTGATATGCTTCCTAAAGTCATAGTACTGGTCTATTGCTTCTAACTTTTAGACTGAGAAGACAGAAAGAGTGGAACTTGCTAAGAATGAAACTTACTACATTAATTTCTTCATATTCCAACTTAATTCCAATAAAGTCTTGATGGTAGAATCAAAAGAAAATAAGAACTTCCAGTTTTCAAGTTGAAAATTATTTTATCATAAGAGCCTTCTCTCTGTTGGTTATTTCTTCATGTGAAAGAAATTATAAGAAAAGAGGGTAAAGGAAAGAGAGGAGAGAAAGGGGATAGAAAAAAATTAAGATGTGTTATATACATGTACCATATCTACATAAGAAATGTAAACATTATGCACTGCAAACATGTACTAATAAAAATATTTAAAAATTTTAAAAAATTAAATATAATTAGATCCTGGAGGTGTACCTCAGTGATAGTATGCTTCCCTGCATGTATGCAGGCCTGAATTTGATCTCTAGAAAGCACACACACACACACACACACACACACACACACACACACACAAAGAGCAGAAGTAAAAATAATGTAAAGGAGATGAATATTTTGAGAGGGTAATGGAAATATTTTTCCCTTAAAAATTTTTCAAGAAAAAAATCAACAAATCTCAGAAGTGATACACAGTCACCACTGGACCCAACATCTTGTCCTGACCTTCTCTTCCCTCCTGCTCACCCACCTCAGTGGAAGGTGTCACCACTCTTTCGCTCAGGAGCACTAGGAAACCTGGGGGTCAATCCTCCATCTCCACATTCTGTAATCAGTATGTCATATCCAATACTTTATCTTCTTCAAAAGGGTCCACTTTTATTCCATCTTTCTCCAACGTCTCAGAACTAGGTGTCATTGTCTATTCCTTGGATTTCTACCCCGCCACCACTGTGATGTCAGGTTTGCCAGCCCTAATCCATTTTTTCTTGCACATGTTTCATTTCACCATGAGAAACTATTTGAAATCTATGAACACATTGGATGTTCTGTCACAGCTGAGCATCTGCACCACTAAGAGATGCTTTCCTTTCCTTAACAGCATATTGCCCAATGAGTAAAAATCTTGCTAAATCTATTCTATTGTTAAATCCTCACTTAGCTGTTACTTCTAATAAATCTTCACAGAACAAAGTTAGTTGCCCCTCCTTTAGGTTCTTCCCTCTGATAGACAGCATGTTGATTAGGGTTTACTTTCAGGGTACTCTCTCTTTCTCCCCACCCCCTGCTCGTCACATATGTTCTTTGAAGAAAGGAAGTTTTCATGACCACGTCTTCAGCAACCTATTTTCACAATTCAGAAACAGCTTTAATAAGAAAGAGTTTGGTGGAACTAGAGAAGAGAACAATGAGGAAAGTCAAGGAAAAACAAGTGAGATAATCATAGTGCAAGAATGGTAGAGAAAAAAATGCCAGTTCCTGAGTAGCCTTGGTAGAGATGCATTAGAACATATATGAACTATATAGAAAAAATGTTGCATGATTTGGTAATCATAAAATTTAAGGACAATTAATATACTACTATTTTCTTAGAATGTTATAAAAATGATTATTTAGCTCAGCATAATAGGAGATTTTGGAAAGCAAGAAGGTAATATATGCAATAAATGATAAAATTGCCAAGCAAGCATAGTACACTAACAATTGCTATTGGAACACTGAAGCTGATGTACAAAATGGAGTTATAATTTGTGAGTGATCCAAACACTAAATTGAGCCTTTAATTGGATATTAAACATAAATGTCTACACTTCTTTATATAGCTCTTCAGAAAATTCTGTGGGTATATTTAATTTTCCATTGTAACAGTGAAAGCATAGATAAGATACTATAAAGCAGGCAGAACTGTATCTATCACCTTATGTCATATGTTTCTTAGCCTGAGCACTTTAAGGTCAGAGTTTCCTACTGATTATTATTATTATTATCATCATATTTATTTTTTGGTACTGGGGATCGAACTCGGGTCCTTGCTCTTGCACAGCAGGTTGCAAAACCACTGAGCTAAATCCCCGGGTCCTACTTACTATTTAAATCAACAAAATTGTGCATGTTTCTCTTACCATTTTTTGTAAGCAAAACATAAGCAATTCCAACAGTTCTGTCAACTATCTGACATATCTGAGATATGACTGAGATAGAGTCACCTAGTACACACTTATAGGTAAAGATGATATAGTTTATAGTGTCCATTTAAAATAGGAGTATTCAATAAGGCTTTATCCCTGAGGCAAACACACTGTTTTGTCAGCTAACAAGGTGCCTTTCTTTCATGCTTTTGGGTTCTTTTGAAGCTCTGTTCCTAGCCATGCTCTATCTCAATCTCTACCTCAGAATTAAGAAAAAATTGACTTGGATTTTTAAATTCTGTCCATACTTTTCAGAGAATTTCCTTTCAAAAGAAGGTGATTACTAGGGACTTAGATACTAAACCAAAACAAAACAAGGCAAAACAAAAATTATACTATATGATGAAAAAGATGTACTTAAGCATAAAAAATTCTTAAAATAAGCCTCAACCAATCTCTATTTCTTCTCAAATTAATGTTATGTTAATCTTAAAAATTTAATCTCTCCCCTAAGGAAAATGTATTTATGTTAAGTTAACATTTTAGAAAGAAATTTTCCTTTTTAAATAGATTTTGCTAATGCAAAATGCTGTATTTCCCACATTATATTACTTGATATCTAAAACAACAGGATATGCAGGTTGAGGGCTCCTAATCAGAAAATTCAAAATTTGGATTCTCCTAAGTCAGAAACTTTTTGAACACTGACAAGGTTCCACAAGTAGAAAACTCCACCTGATCTAATGTGACAGGTTGCAATCAAAATGAAGATACACTAAACATATGGTATAAAACTATGCATAAGGTATAGAGGATACATAAATGAATTTTGTGTTTAGAGTTGGGTACTATCCCCAAGATAATTTTTATTATATCTATGCAAATATTCTGAAATTCAGTAAACTTCAAAATTCAAAATACTGCCAGTACTAAGCATTTCAGATAAATAATATTCAAATTATAATACAATTTGACCTTTACCTTCATAAGCCATGATATTCTCCTTTAAATATTATTTTCTTGAATCATTTACAATTGAACTTATAGTCAGAACTGAACTAAATGACTATGTCTATGATGATATTTAAATTATACCACTATAGTGATAGTTAAGTTAATTCTGTATATTGATCAAAACTCATAAAAATCATTATATACAGCATGTATGAATATGATAGCAGATTACCAGAGGGTGAATGGAATATTTATAATAAGCTGTAATCTAAGGAAAATTGATGTGAATTTTTGATACCATAATAGCCTTATTATGTAAGAGACAATTTATCAAGTGCTTAATTATGCATAAAACCATGCACATTTTGTATGAAAGAAAAGATCGTGATGTTAATAAAATAATCACATAGATACTAAAAAATAATCTTGCATTTTAAGTGTATTAAATTACAGAAGAAAAAGCTAAGAGTCAAAATAAAATAGTCTTAGTGTATCTACAAGCTTCTCATAAAAAGGAATAAATTCCTTTTCATTTCTAATGGATTCATTTGTACTATTCATCACTAAGCGCAATCCCATTGGTCCCTTGCAATCTAATTTGTGCATGTGGAATCTTTTGTCTCTTGTTTGTGTCCACCAGAGTTCTCAATAAATAAAATACTGAGACCAGCTTCGAGTTTTTGAGAATATTTTGAGGTCTTTAAATGCATGGTCAATAATTTTAAGAGAAAAAATGAGCTTTTCAATTGGTTATCGGGATTTGGAGTGAAAGCAAAGTTTTGGTTCCCTTACAGATTGTATTATTTTTAGATTGCAACAAATTAGAACCACTTCGCATGGTTTTGAATTCATAGTCAGCTTGGTATCTATATAAGAAGGACATTTAGAAAAAGTATTCCAAGTTTAACTTTAAAGAATATTCCCAGGTCTCTACTGGGCATTCTACTATGTAAATGGACTGTGCTAATGTGTTTGACTAAGAGTTATGGCTAGAACCGTTTTGAGATCCGTTCTGCTACTGTGCAAACAGATAGAGCCTTAGGGGCCTTTATGCTCCACTAAATATTACTAGCAAAATTCCTCGTGCTATTAACATATCATAAAATAATATTTGCTTTCAAGTCCAGTATATTCAAGAAACATAAAAACCGCACTACTTCATATTTAATTGACCACAGGGTTAGTTAACATTGATAAAACCTGAATTACAGAAGAGTTGAAAAGAAATGCTGCTTGTTCTCTCTAGCGCAGGCTTCTTGACAGATTCTTAAAGAAAATGGATATGACTGATTTGTTATGACTCTTGACGCAGTAATGTCCCCGAGTTCATGCCATGACACTACCTTATAAGTAAGGTCATTGTAGAATAGATTCTTTCAATGACTAATTAAATGCTGCAAATAATATCTAAGACAACTGTGCTTCATTTCCTATCAATAGTTAATAGAATTACATCAGATTTCCCTAGTACTTGACATCTCAAATTTCCCTTCCTTTTAAACGATTCATAAAATGTGTTCCGTTTTCAAGCCTGTTCTTCACATACAGTAAGCACATTTATTAGAATGTAGGTCTTATAAAATAATTACAAATATTACGATCTGTACTGTATAAATCAATAGTGTTTATACTGCACTTTAATATATTAAACTTTACAAATACCATTGCAGATGCCTTTTAAAGCAGTTAACTTATATCAGCTTATGCTTACCAGGTTCTTGTTCTTTGAAAGAAAATCTTGTAGTCAATATTCACATCTACTCTTTGCAAGCCTTTCTTTTTAAAAATTCTCATAAGACCATTCATGAATCACTCCACTGTATCATCATACATTAACTTTTTGAAACAACATAAGTAAACACACGAATACATTAAATGTATCCCTTTATTGAGGACCAAAAAAAAAAAAAGATCTCAAAAAACAAATAACAAACAGCAAAAAACAAAAGCCCAAATCAGCTATGGAGTCAACATATTAGTCTTCACAATAAAAGTGGGAAGCTCAGGATCTTCCCCAGGTTCTCAGCTGGCCTTGGAGCTCTTTGCAAGGCTATCTTGTAATGTAAACTTCAAAACTCATTTTGTGACACCCAATTGCTGATATTTCTAAAGAAGAAAATATTGAAAGTGAAAAAGGAGATGTGTCTTTTAGGCACTCTTTTATGCACTAATGCTAACCATCTCTATATATTGAAAAAAAACCCATGGTTTATTGAATTATAGTAATTTTCTTGATAAAGTTTACACCAAAACACACCATTCTTCTGCTAAAACATCAAAACTGCTCACTGCCAATTTGTTGTGACCTGATATTGCCAGGTTTAATCACACAGTTTGAAAACAGGACATTTCAGCCTCCTAAATTGTATAAACTTTCCAAGAGTTAGTGAGGGCCAGTTTCTATTTCCCTGTTGACCATATCAAGTCGGGAAATTTTGCTTCAGTTGTGCAGCTCCAATGTGGTGTTCTTTTAAACAGAACTTATCACTTATCCTCCTGTGAGGGAGCAAAGATGTGATAAGATAAAAGAAATGAAGCTTCAAGTTATCTTTCTAATCCTCATACCTGGGATTAATTTCAAAGAGTGTGTTTGCTCTTATCTCAGGGGAAATTCCTCTTCCCTTGGACTACAACAATCTGGTAAGGTATTTTAGAAAACATGGTATACTGTTTGTGAAGATAACATAAAGTATCTATCTTTTGAGAGTCTCTTAAACAGAATAATATATCAAATATATTTATTTATTCTTCTAGCCTATTCCTAGACCCCTGCTCCTTTTCCAAAGACAAAGTGTCAAGAGAGAACAGAAACTTTTTCTTCTGTAAGCTCAAAAGATTGTCTGAGGTGGGCTTTTCATCACGGTTCCCAGACTCCAGTCTAAACTCTTATTCCTATGTTCCTAAGTCATTATCAATACAAATACTGTTTCCCAAAATAAAGGCCAAGAGCTAATCAGTTATCCCATTAAGCATATTTTAAAGCTTATCTTGGCTTCATGTGAAAGTATTATATAGAAATAAATGAACACATAGGTTATCGTCAAACTATATATTTCAAACAAAAATCCATTTTACCGTGCAAGAAAGTGCTATCCAAAGGATTAAAATTATATATTAGTTTACTAATCTTAAAAAGGGAAGGTTGATATAAATATCACACTATTGTAATAGGAGCAAAAGGCAACAGTTTAAAAATATTCAAAATTTAGTATTTCCTCAACATGAAGCCAGCAGCAGAGTTACTAGAAGTTTCAGGGACAAAGTTTTTCTGTGTGTGTCTATGTCTCTCTTTCAATTCTGAGAAGAATAAAAGAAATTTCTCACAGCTGGAGCACAGCTCTGTTCTAATAAACAGAAAGATTTGCTGGAAATTGAAGTAGGTTTTCATTTCTGAGTACACACATTTATGTTATTTTTAAGAAAGTTTCAACTTAATGTAATGCATATACGTAGAATCCAGGATTCTTACAATCTTTTTTTATAAAGGTTTAAACATATGTTCTGGCAACTCACCTCACAACTTCTAGAATTAACTGAAAGCTTGAAAGAACTTGGTGAGAATGAAACATCTAAATAAAATTTCCCCTTATGTTCCTAGGTTTTCATAGAAAAAGGCAAGAAATAAGCTGCTTGTTTCTGATAAGAACAATTAGTAGATCATCCCATACCATCAGTGGTGAGGGGTGAGAAGTAAGATAGTGGACCTGAATTAGTTGTGATAACAGCTAAAGGAAATATTTTTATCCAGTAGTTTAAAACATACTGCATTTTTTAGTAAAGCCCTGGATTTAGCAGAGTCAATTTTTTAATGTAATTTGGAGATATTGATGTTTACTGGTGCATTGTTTCAACTTTATTTTTAGCATGTCATCTAGTGCTGATTTCACATAAATTATTATAACTCAATTTATATATAAATATTCAACTCAGAATTTAAGAATGGTTCTAAACCGTTTCTTTTGAAGAACTTCCAGAAATATCATCAGTCAAATTATACTTATATTTAAAATGTATGTAAAAAGTTTCTTTATTTTTTCCCAAATTAAGACTAACCAAAATCATTTTGTTTTTATTTTTTATCTATTTGTATTTTTTCAAATGAGTTCTTGCTATGAGGTCCAGGCTGGTGTTGAACTCTTGAGCTCAGGTAATCCTCCTACAACAGCCCCCAGTGTAGCTGGCATTATGGGCATACACAACCATACTTGACAATTTTTTCTTGTTTATTTTTTAGTTTTTTGGGGGGTTGTTTTATTTTTTAATTAAATATACTTAACATAAATAAACACATTAACATTGTACATGTTAATGGGATACACATAATGCTTGATGCATGTACACATTGCATAATATTGAAATCAGGTTAAATATATCTAGCTCTTCAAATATTAATCATTCCTTCATGGGAAGAACTTCCAAAATCCTTTCTTCTGACTTTGCAATGTACAGTGCATCATTGTTAAATATATATAATCACCCTATTGTACAGCAGCACACCAGAACTTCTTGCTTCTGTTTATCTTTAACTTAGTGCTCATTAATTGATTTTCCCCATCCCTCCCTCAGATCTACTCTTTCCAGCTTCTGTAAACCACTATTCTACTTTCAACCTCTATGAGATCAGCTTTTATAGATTCCACCTACGGGTGGAACCATGTAGTACTTGTCTTTCTGGGTCAGGCTTCTTTCACTTGATATAATTATCTCCATGGAGGACAGGATGTCAGGGCTCATTTCTATAGCTAAATAATATTCCATTGTGTTTATGTACAATATTTTCTGCACCCAATTAGTTGTTGGACCCTTCCATGTTTTACTTATGCTCTACCGCACAGAAGAATAGAATGGTGGATGTGGTCTAGCTCAGCATCAGACCCAGGTATCAAAAGGACAAGTAGAACCTTACTGGTTCTAGACACTCTCCTGGGTGGGCTGAGGCTTTGGCAACCTCATTTCACAGTTAATACCCCCTCTACTCCACTCTGCTTTCCCTCTCTATCCTTTATAATTCTGCATTCCTGGAGTTGAGACTTTTAGAAGCTATAATCACAAGACAGGAAGCCATCATACTGGGAGAGTTCATGAATGTTTGTGTGAAAATCTGTTCTTCACAGAGGAAGAAGTGTACAATAAATAATAAAAGCAGCACTTTGGAAACATGCTGAATGTATTTTTGAAGGCTTTGTGTCTAGTAGGGAAATATGGAGACATGAAGAAAGGTAGGATAAAAATTCTTTAAAAAATGACTCCTAGATGGGCATGGTGGTGCATGACTGTAATCCCAGCAATCAAGGGGCTGAGGCAGGAGGATCTCAGTGATTTGAGGCCAGCCTAGGCCAAATAGTGAACTCAAGGCTGGCCTAAATTACATAGTAAGAGCCTGTCTCAACTCCTTGCCCAAGACTCTTTCATATAGTTATGAACGTTAGTATCTTAGAGCATAAACCATTGGAAACCACAAAACAAATAAAGAAAAATATGCTGTTTTAAAAACTGGGATCACAAATGGACTATCAATTAAACACATTATTAAATTCAATTTTTTTATAAAAAGATTTGTGGCTGTTCTACAGCCCACAGATGGAAACTATTTTACTTGTCCAGCCAGCTCAACTATTCTTTCATTACTAAATATTTATTAAATATCTACTGAAATGAATGAAATTTGTTTCCCTTTTCTGAGAGACTCTCAGTCCAATGAGGGAGACAAAATAAAATTAGGTAATTTATAGCAATATTTTCAGCATTATGATAGGCAAGAAGGTGGTACTGGGTCTACCAGAGAAGAATGAAACAGTTTTTCCCAGAAGTGACTGAAGCTAAGGATTCTGTGATAACAGAGCAATGAAGAAACATTGAAAGATCTAAAGTATTTACATTGACATTTTAGGTTTGCCTGGTAACAGAAGGTGAAAGACTCTGTTAAAAAGCTACTCCAAGAGCTTCCACAGGAGAGAAAAAAATGGCAATTAATGCAGATTTATTGAGCATTTACTATGTGTCCAGCCCTGTTTTAAATCGTTTATAAAATTTTGTCTTCACAATAGTTAAGTTTAAAATTAATAGCACGCTCTTTGGAGTTTTCTTCTAATTGCAAACTCATTGCTGACTTATTGGCAAACTCAGGTTGTTATGAACTGAGACAGACATATAAACATTGTACTATTTTACTGTGCAAAATTTAATTAATCCATATAATTTATGAACTATATATCTGCACATATACATATCTGCATATATATCCACTCCAAAATACTGCAATAAAAATTACAATAAATATGGACTATGCACTACAAAGCCACAGCATTCTCTCCACCTCTACAGGCTTGAGCAAGTAATGATAGATACGTCAGCATAAAGGAAAAAATATCATGAAAAATACTCAAAGTACAGAGCAATTCAGTGACATAATCACAACTAGTATCAACTTTATTTTATGTGTATGTATGTGCAACTATGTGTATTTAATCTCCATTATGGGCCTTAGAAGAAGAGAATTACAAGAAAGGGTTATAAGAAAAAACACAAGGTGTATTACCATTTGCAGAAATTGTAAACATTACATATAATCATTGACTGTTTCCTTGCATTCACCTCTAACATTATCTATTTTGTATGTACATAAAATATATGCATACTGTATATATTTTTTCAGGTACTCTTACTCCTCTTTCAGAATGTAAACTATAAAGCTAGGTTTTGCCATGTTTAAAATTAGGTCCTAAAGAACCTAAATCTATTTTGGCACTTGTTACATGTTCAACTGATATTTGGTGAAGGCTAATACACATATTGTTTCTTTTTATCTTATATTCAGGGAAAGAAATAGTTTCTTCTTATTTATACCTGATTAAAGGTCATAAAGGTTATGTTAGTTTCTTATGATCTCCAAAGTATGGAAGAAATTTTTGAATCAAGTTCCATTTGTCTAAAACCTATAGTCTTTGCTCTCTAAACTACTGCTTTTTGAGATGGTAAGGCCCCATATTGGACTTTTCTTTTAAATTTGATTTTGTGTAATACACAAAACATTAGGAGGAATGATGGAGGGTTTTTGACCATTTGAGCTGATGAAACAAAATCCCATGAATTGAGTACCTGATAAACAACAGAAATTTATTTCTCACATTCTGGAGCTGAGTGATCTAAGATTAAGTGCTAGCAGACTCATTGCCTGGTGAGGCCCTGTTTTCTGGTTCATAGACAGTGCCTTCTACATGTGTCCTCACATGGCAGAAGAGAGGAGTGAGTTTCTCAGGCCTCCTCATTAAAGTCAGGAGGGTTCTGCCCTAATCAGCTAATCCTTTCAAAGGTGCCATTGAACACTTTGAGAGTCAGAAAGTTGAGGCTGGAGAGTTGCCATGAGCTCAAGGCCAGCCTGGGCTACATAGTAAGTTCAAGGCTAACTGGAACAACTTTAGCGAGACCCTGTCTCAAAAAAAAAAGAGTGATTGTGAGTGGAATGTAGCACAAATATTGAGAGATCACAGAAGTGTGCCAATGGACATATCTTTGACAAGTAAATTTTTGGTTTACAGCAGAGTTATTGAAGTAAAACAGATTTTCAAAAATTAATTGGCAATATGAATCTTTTACAGTTTGATAAATGCTGCAAATAATATTTTAAAGTTGTGGTGTAATGTATATATGATCTGCACCAAACTTTTTATCATGTTATAATAATTGCAGAATATAATTAGTGCATTTTGAATTTGCATGAAGCCAATCTTATTATTTTCATAATAAAACATAATCAAGTGGTAAGAAACAGATCAAAGGGGTTTTGCGGTCATTTTTTTTTTAAACATTCTGGGCAAGTCAGTTTATTAATTACCTCTTTTCATGACTAGCACAAAGTGAGAATACTTGGCCGGCTTCTCTTGGATGTTAGTGAACAAACACAGCTCCTGTGGACTTAACACAGGCTGATGAATACCATTAATTTATGAGCTCTTTTGATAATCACAAAAATAAATGCCCAGATGCCGCTGTATATAATCATCTTATTTTTGTCAGACTCCTGATTGGCGCTAATTACTTTAGCTGAATGGGTATTACAACCACTGGTGGGTATATTTAGACAACTCTAAAAAAATCAATACAATGAATCATGGTGAATTTACTTTGTGCATACAGACATAAGCTGAGCTTCTAAAAACTCCCTTTCTCTACTTAAACTTATATTTGTCACTTAATATTTGGAATCATTCTTGTTTAATAGTGGTCATATAAGTATAATAATTTGCATATTTAAAAAATCATTTCCATAGTGGTGTGTTGGTCTGCTTTCTTATTAAAATGTATCAGAAGTGTGGTGAATTTACACAATTAAAAAGCTTCCTGTATATTTTCCTCATTGTTCATATAAATGAAAAATCATGTTCTCTGATGACTCTCGAAACATTTCTAATGTCTGATATCTCTCCAATACTTGCATACACTCTCTAAAGAATACTTATTTCATTATTTTATATTATGCAACTTCCTCTCTGTCAATTTTTTTTATTGTTTCTTTATTCTGCTGTAGTTTTCTGCCTGTAGCAAGGGTTTAGTTTTATGTTTTTACTAAAAACAACCTAGTCATATATACGCAAACTATCATATGTTCTCTTTCTCCTCCTATTTCACTTTCTCTTTCTCCCTCACTCATTGTAAGACATTGATTGCTTCTATTACTTCTTACTGGGATATTTTGCTAATTTATGGCATTTTGATGTTTTCAGTACTTGATACTGTAATTGGAAAACATTTGCAATCTGAGATTTGTCTTATAAGTAAATATATTTCTGCCCTTCTACCTTTATAAATCTATTACAGAATATTTGTTTAATGTTATTGATGCCATTTTATTTAAAATACAATAAATATTATTTTTAAATTGAGAAATTATTTTCATGGTGCTCAAAGTAAAACCAACTATGACTAAAACAATAATGGGCTTATTGCATTCTTTACCTGATTTCTGTTTATATTTTCAGGAAGGAGATTTTGCCTTTTCCCTACCTCCCTTCCTGTGTTTAAGAATACTTGAATTTGGGCCAGGGATTTAGCCCAGATTCTGCCACTTGCCTCACAAGCGCAAGGTCCTGAATTCGTAAGTCTTTCTGTTCTTGTTTTGCTTTTTTTGGTACTGGGGATTGAACTCGGGTCCTTGCGCTTGCGCAGCAGGCGGTGAAACCACTGAGCTAAATATCCAGCCCTCTGTTCTTGTTTCTTAAAGGCCAATTGTAGGTTATTTTCCTTCATTAAACCCCATTTTTAAATTTTTTAATATGAGCACAATATTACCTATCTCAAGAGACTGTTATGAGAATTTGTTAATAAAGTAATTTGTGCAAAATAACTAATATAATGCCTAGCCTGTAGCTAATCTTATTGCTGGCCTTTTTTTCCTGCATGACTGATAGGGTCTACAATTTTCAAAAACAGAAGCACTTTTCACCAAAAATAATTATCTAGAACTCAAGGATATTGGTATTTGTCAAAATTTATATTATTTTGTTTGATTTAAATAGTGAGTAATAGTATTTTTTCCTGGAATTTTTTTGAATGATGCTATTTACATGATTGTTTCAAGAAACTGTGATGCTAATTATTTTCTACACCTTACTAAGGTAATTTCACATGTCAACTATGTTACCCTTAAACTGCCTGCTTTACCTGGTTTACTTTATAGCTGCAATACTTTTCCCTTCTATTTAATCATAATAATTATTAGAAGTGAAGCAGGTGGTAGGGGGAACAAAAAGAAAAGAGAATGACTTCATATTCCTAATTTATGTAGAAAAGAGAAATAAAAGAATAGAGAAAAAGCAACATACTAATTTTAACTTTTCATTGAGCCCCAAACAAGCTCGATCCTTATAGATCAGGTAAAATATCCCCTGTACCTCTTTTATCCCCCTCTCATTTTCTTCCCCAAAAAACAAAAATGCATGCTTTGCTCCAGGGGAGAACTGCTCTAGTGAAGCTGGCAGCCTGTACAGCTGTCAGTTTCATTACACTTCTACACCTACTTCAGAGAGAAAATTCTGAACATTTCTTGGATATGAGAATGGGTAGTTTTATAATCCCTTTCAAGACAGCTTTACAAGCCCCTCTACTCAGCATAAACCCAAAGAGAGTTTCCTTCTCTAAGTTTACAAAAACTGGTCCCTGAGTTTTTGGATAGGGAAATAGATACCATACTCTGTGTGTGTGTGTGCGCGCGCTCGCGCGTGTGTTCATTTGGGGACACATTTTACCTTGCACCTATTAAACTAGTAGTATGGGACTGAACTTCAGATATAAATCACTGCATGTAACCATGTGAAAGTTTCCTTTGCACTTTATGTATTAACTATTTCCTTGAGATGACCTATCTCAAGTGACATTTATTATGCTTTTTCTTCTCCATTTTATTTCTTGTATTTTAGGGGCATACTAACATTGGCTAATAGTTTACAAAGTAATAGTGAGTAGTAGTTACAAGGTAATAGTTTACAAAGTAATTCCAATCCAGTTTGTTTTCATTAAAAACAAAATTTTAAAAAGCGACACATAGGGCTTGGGGTATAACTCAGGAGTAGAGCACATCCTTAACATGTATGAGGGCCTAGCCCCAACACCACCATAAATACATACATACATATGTACATACATACATACATACATGTATTTTCCTCCTCTTTTAAGACCCAAATCAGATAACATGGTTAGAATTTCTGGGAATGTTCTAGAATGTATTGGTTCTGTAATAGATTACATGAATACAGGATTCTAGGATCCAAGTGTAGTTAAATAATAGATTATAGCTGAACATTGCAATACAGTGAATTGCAAGGGTGAATTATCCAATTGTAGGAGACAAAGTCAGTTTAGATTTGATAGCCATATAATCCTATTCTTGTGTGACTGTTTTCCCTAACTTTTTTTTTATGCCTGGAATCACCGTGAATCACCTTGCTCTTTCTAAGCTGCCAAGAGTTTTTCTGTCTAGTTTCATTCATTTAGCCACAATAATCTTCAGTCCACTTCAAGGCTGCCCTGAGGCACCCTACACCTAGCCTATGTTAGGATGTCTTCATGCACCTTCTGAGTAGGAAGTCTTGCAGCCTCCTGGAAGCTCAGCAAAGACAACCTAAGGTAATTAGATGAAAGGGACAATAATACTGGTAGTAAGTGTTGGAATTCCACCCCTTCTCCAAAATGTGTTGCCCTAGGCAAGAACCCAATTTAGTCTGCCTAGGGCCAACTTTGGACTAGTACTTTCTTACTTCTGTGTTTGGGTAGAAATATTGTCATGACACCATATAGAGTAACACTGCATCTTGTAGGATATCATTTGCACTTATTAAAAATGATTATAATTTGTAACTACTGTAAATCAGTCAAATTCCTCCCTTAAAACTACCACATTGTATGGAGGCTGAATTCAAAGTTTCAGTTTGCCTATATATTTATAGTTATGTGAAGAAAACTAAAGATCTTGCATGTTTAGGCTTAATTCTTTATTTTTAACTAGCATAGTTATGTTGGAAATATGTAAGAACCAAGATTTCAGAACTCTCTACAATTCACGCTATATAAAATGTATTCTATTTAATGAACTCCACATTCCATCGACTGTTGAACTATACATCAATTGCATACCCCTTCCTTTCAACATTCAAACTGTTTAGCTCCCACTAATAGGTACATTAAAAAGAATCCTGCTACAAATATGAACGCAGATATCATAGCTGTATGCATTCCTGCCTATGCTCACACTTTTTTAACAGCTCCTAAGAGAAATCTTCACAAAGATAAATTGTAACCCTTTTTGTGCAGTGTTTGCTAATAGAGAAAGACAAGCGTTTTTTCTATACACAGTCGAACTAAAGTATCAGGATGATATTGACTAACAACAACAAAAAGAAGGTGTTGCAATAATCACCATATCATGATGGGTATAGGCAACTGACACATTGTGTAGCTTTCTGTGTGTCTCTGAGTGCTTCTGTTGAAAAAGTCTGAAATTAAGACTATTAAAAATTACAAATTGAATCACAGTGTTATAATACTATGTTGAAAATAACGATGGATAATATTAAATATAAAATGGGCTAATGAGCTTTGAAATATTACAAAGGTAATCTAAACTCATAGTTAGCTATCTTACAAGAGATATTCAGAAGGCACATGTACGATTTGTTTCTATTTCACATGGTTTTTGGTTATGTTTCTTAGTTAAGGAAAAAATATCTGTACTCCAAAATGAAATTCACCTGCAAGTGTATTTTTAAAAAGCAAAGAAAAAAATGAAGTCATTCTCTTCAAGAGACACATTTAAAAGACAAGTTCGCTGTATTTCAAACAGTGAATGAAATCTGAAATAGTTTTGCTTTTTCATTTTTCTTAATATGTTCATGAAAATGCATTTTTGTTCATCAGTTTAAGCAGTGACCCCAGAAATCCATATGAATTTAGTGTTATCATACTCTTGGCTTTACATCTTGAGAAAAATAAATATTTAAGGAAATGGCAATGCTTACAGAATTCACAGAAAAAAACCTGTATTTTGTTCTTGAGTTGCTTCACATTTTAATAAGTTTAAAAATCAGTATACAAACATTTTATTTTCAAATAGATTATGAGGCTGGTTTTACATGTCATTGTCCATATTGCACACTACTTACCTTTTGTAGGCAATAAATAGAGAAGAAAATTTAACTTCTGTATGCTCCGAGGAAATGTAAATACCTTTTAATCAAGATTATTACAGAAATTATATCAATTGTATATCTTTACTGAAATTCAGCCCAGAAAAACACGTCAGAAGCTAAATGTTTAATCTTTTTCTCTCACTTGGAAATATCGATATTTAGAAGGAATATATTTCAGTATGATTTTAATTTTCCATCCTGTTTTGGAATGTGTTTGTGGATTCCCTCTCTCTCTCTCTCTCTCTCTCTCTCTCTCTCTCTCTCATACACACAGACACACACACAGTTTTTCTTTGTTGTGAGGCTTATAGTTTAAATATTTCACACAAAACAGCAACAAAAAGTTATTTTAGAGATTCTTATTAATGTGTAATAAGCAAAAAATATACATTTAGTCAAACTTTACACACTTAACCATTTTCTTATTTAGCACATTGGTTTCATATGCTATGAGATTTTATATTTTTAATTTTGTACTTATTTGGTAAGGTAGAAGGTTAAATATTTCATTGGTCATTGTATCATAGAATTTGAAGAATTTTACAGTGTGAAAAAATATTTTCAGTAATTCATATCAGATTAAATGTGATTATTCCAAAAATAATTGTCTCAGAATTTAAAATAAGTCCAAATTTAGTAGTTAACATTAAATACCCTTGTGACCATATGTAAAAATGTAGTCATACTGTTATTTTCATACAAAAATATTAACAGTTGTCAATATTTTAGTACCTCCTAAAGCATATAAACTAATGATTTCCCTTCACTTTGAATAAATTGCCATGTGATTTTGCTATATAAACATATAACCTTTGATGTAATTTGATACCATTTAAAATGTTTTCTAGAGTTAGAAAAAACTTGAATTATTTCATGTATATTACTAATATTGGCTTCCCTGCAAGATTGAGTAAACAGAAAATAAAATGAAAACATCTGCAGAAAGTGATCCCAGTATGAAATATTGCCATAACATTTCATTCCAATCAGAATCACTGTTTACTTTCAATATTAAGATCAGCAGTAGGTAAGACCACTGGCTGAAAATTAAAAGCTAATCTATGGAAAATTGTGGCCAAGGGATGTGTAGTCTACATTTGAACATTTGTTAAATAAATAATGAAACATAAGAAAGAAATTAACCCTTCCAGACATCCTTAGGTTTTATTTATACTCTGTTGCCCACACCAGTGGGCTGCTGCACTCACAGTAGAACTGTTTTAACTGTCCGGCTGGTGTGAGCTGCTGCTCATTAGACTATGTCCTTCTCATTTGTATACTCAGCGCTTGCCTGCTGACTCTCCAGTCATTGTTTTAAAGAGCTCTGAGATTCTGTTAGTGGCAAAGTTAATTTTATATTACCCGATTCTGTTTTTTTTTTTTTTTCTTTGTAAAGTACTACTCCCTTTGGCTTTTTGGACTTCTTTCACAATGAAACTGCTATAAAACCTGTTCCAATACACACTGCAATTTGATGAATTACCTTCTCAGGATTTCATTATAAATGTGTTTTAAAATGCTACTGCAGAGACTAAGGTGTTTTGAAATAACAAATAGGTACATAGCAAATGTACCTATGAAAAGCTGTACATCTAAATGCCTTGGATTCTGAATATATCAGGAAGGAGTTCCTGTTATTCCTAAGGACATGTGTTTATTGCTTTATTAATACTAGGTAGGGTTATTTCATTATTAATATAAAATAAAATGCTTCTGTGTAGAAAATTCCACATCAGGTGCATGACAGTCCTGCCCTACAAGCAAACCCAGTGAAGTCTACTCTGTGATTAACAGCAGTAATACATGACATTTTCTAGCTGTGTGGTGAAATGACATGGACTTGCTGAGCTGTGTAACTGTATTATTTCATAATCATTTCTTTTTAAGGACCCAAAAGTTCATTTTAGATGGAAAATCCATTGGGAGAGTAAATGTAAAGAAAATACATGTAAAATAATCCTATTTTCCATTTTAAAACCAGAATTGGCAAGGTTCGTTTTGGGTTCCTGATTCCCCCAATTCATTGGCTTTTCCTGGTACACATATTTAAATGAAATCTGGAGCATTCAAAGTAGAATTGTCGATCTGCAGGAGATGTTAGAGTTTAATTTGACTAAAGACAACAAAGCTCTCAACCCACATCACACAGGTTGGAGTCTCTGAACCTGATGGATTTCTACTTCAGTATTAATTACCACCACCAATTTCTCATTCTGGTGGATCAACATTACCTTTCAACTTTAAAGGCTTCTAAATGTTTAATGTTTTGTAATAGCACTCTAATGCTTTCAGAATGCTGGCCAATTATTAAAATCAGATTGACTATGTACAACTAGACAGGCCATTTGACAGAGATTTTCACTTGACTTACATATTGATGGGACCAGCTGCTCTAAACACTGACATCTGTGTCACAGATCAACACACTCCACACCCCCACCCCACCCCTGTGCCAGAGATCTGCATATCACACAGCCATCAATGGAACCTGAACATGGGGCTCTAACCTGCCTTTCCTCAGGCATGAGGATGATATCTATCAGCAGTAGAAAATAGGTAGTGAAGTGAGGTGTTGCTTGGATACTAGTAACTTGAGTAGAGTAGATTGCAGAAGAGTCAATACTTCAATCTATACCCAACTTTTAGTTTACAAGAGATGCAAAACCAGGGCCCAGGATAGAGTAGATCTTATATTTTTGCTGTCCCAATAAAGCATGAATTAACTAATATTCCTATCTCTGGAAAATAATTCTAAATAACTCATATCAGTTGACTTCCTAGAATTTTAGAGCAAGAAGTATATGAATGCTTATGTGCTCTGCTTTTCTCTTCCTTTTCCTAAGTGGATGAAGACACTATAAGTCAGGCAACTTTAAGATAGGTCCAAGACCACATGATCATAGAAAGTTTAAACTGAAATGCAGGATTCTTTACCTTTTCTATTACATCATTTTGTCCAGAGTACTTTTTCTGTCATATCAATTTATCTTTCCCTCTTAGGCAAACTGTTTTAGGTTTAAAATTATTTCAATTTTGGTGACCATTGTGGAAAAGATAGGGATATTTCTCAGTCTTTGTCTCAGAAACTAACAATATTTTTAAACAAATATTTGCTTGTGTTTTGTATACCATGGTCTCTATGATTTACATACATTCAATCATTTAGTAAGGACTTTTTCGAAGACTTCAATTTTCCAAAGACAAGTAGACAGTAAAGAATTCTACAAACAGAACTGCTGTACTCACATGACAGTGAAATCATGGTTAAAAGGATGAGTGAAACCCTAAGATCTGTCATTCATAATGGACATATAATGAAGAATAAATGAAGTAATATGTTGTCTTATGTAGAGCTCTAGCATTTAAATGTTTATCTACTTTTATCATGACCCATTATCTTTACTGCCATGTTTTTGATATCTTAAGCATCTCTAAAATATACACCTTCTTTGAATGTAAATTATAAAACTGATAAAATAAAGTATTAAAGAAAAATATTGCCAAGTTAAAACATATTCAGCTATTATATAGTTCCGAGTCTAGTATAGAACGTAATGTCTTCCTAATTCTATTTGTTATCCAAATAATCACATAATACATCTCCCCATTTTATGAGATGAAACTTAATTTGACACAGAAATTTCTTTAACTATTGAAACTTTGCTTTAGCAGGCTTATATTTTTTATTTTATCTTGGAGAGTTAAAAAAAGAGCTTTATCAATAAGTTATATTGCATTTTCCAGTCTAATGGTTATTCAAAAAATTCAGGATAACAGTTTAAAGCCAAAAATTTTTGAACATTTTGTGCATATATGACTATTTCATAAGTCAGTATAAGTGAAAAATAAGAATTTTGTTATTAAAAACTAATATAATATTATCTTTGGTTATCTTCAAGTAATTGATTGGTTTTTATCTTAAAATAGAAAAACGTAAGCTCAGTAGTTACACAAAAGTAGCTGAAAATACATTAGTATGAGCTTATTATTATGGGAAATTTGTCTTTAATACTTTCATTAGCGTTTGTGCTGAAAGATTCTATTTCTGAAAAGTTTTTACCTATGCAGTTTATACAAAATGAATAACTGGTATAAAACAAAAAATCTAAAGAGACTGAATAGATTTTTATAACTTTTAACGGTTACAAAACATATTCAGTAGTCAAAATATCTAGGCTGGGTCCAACTGTAAGGAATGCAGTGATGTTGTACAATATACAGCAGCTTACAGCCACACCCTGAGTCATCATTCTTTCAATAATCCCTCGCTTAAAGGAACTATGAGGCTGGGAGAGCTAAAAAACTATTCACTTTTATATTTCCTTTTCTACCTTAATACTCTGTTAACTATAAGCTGTCACTGACAATCACACAAACATTATTTAGCAAATATTTCTACATGAATACAATTAAGGTATTTTCAGGTCTTCTCCACAAACATTAGAGTGGTATGGACCTGATGTATTTTTGAATTTTCAGATTATTTTGATCATTTTATAAAGACAGAAAATATAAAATGCTGACAAAAGGCTAGCTCTCTAAATAAATTTTTCAGAAAGTAAATTTGAGTATGCATGTATAAATACAGATGTTTATCATTCAAATGAAATCACCTATTTAGTGAGGTACATTTTAAACAAACATCCAAAAATTGCTGGCAATTAAGTAGTCAGAGATTTTTTCTGTTGAGCTTCCAAATTTACCCATGTCATTTTAATTTGCTATATACAATAAAGTAATCAAAGCAATTACACTTTTATTGTTTATCTATTTCAATGATTGAAGAGAAGTTAAGCGTGGTACAATGGCCCAAATGCTAAAATATCCTATACTTACCCTGCATTTCAAAGCATTTGCTGCTGGAGCCCTGGCGTGTGCTATTGTATGTCTTAGTATCTGAAGAAAACTTGCAATAAATTTAAAGTATAAAACAATAAGACTGGGTGTAGAAGTAATTACATTCTTTACTTTGAAACCTACATATTGTCTGTAAATACCGTAGGTTCATGCACATTTTACCTACTCTTTCAAAAACAGTCAATGAAAGTCTGGCTGAAGATCAGTATTTAATTTTCCTCATGCTAAATTTCAGACTCCTCAGAGGATCAGCTGTTCAGAGTCTGAAAGGAATATGAGATTTTTTTATTGTCTTATACTGGAGAGGCCATAGGATTCCACAATGTGACCTTACTGAACTCTCCTCACACTAAAGGTGCACAGGCTCTCCCTTGTGGCCAAAATGCACTTTCTGATGCGTACAGCTTTGTTTTCTCCTTAGTTTTAATAAAGTCAGAGCTGAATCTAATGATATTTTCAGATATATTCACCTGCTAACCACTGTAAATGTTTTAGGATTATACGTATGACAAATTTTTGTATGCAAATTTTATACAATTCATTTGGTAAATAAGTACTGTTCTACATGAAATCTCTGGTAACACTTTGCTGTTTTATATGAGTGAAAAATGTCATAATCTGCCACTGGTATGAGTGTATATTTTTAATTTCACTGCCTTGCCAACTATTTGCTTTCTGTGATGTAACTATTTTCTTTTAACTTTTATTCAGTTGCATTGGCTTAATTCTCCTCAAAAGACTTTTAGTATTTTATGAACCTTCACATTTTGACCAGTAAATCATCAATCTTACAAGCTTTAATTTGGAAAATAAAAGATGACAAAGAGCTGAAAATTGACTTTCTGAACCAAAATTGCTTTCTTAACATATAGTTTTAAAGTAGAAAATTGCTAGGACAGGTTGATTGCAATTTAAAACATCATCTTTGGTGGATTACAGGTATGTTAAGGTTCATAATTTTCATAATCATTTTTTCTGCCTGTGAAATGCTTCAAATTTAATTTAAAATAACATCTGTATTAATTTTTATCATTTAGAGTGAAAGGTGATTGTTTCTAGAGCTTGTAATTCTCTGAAGTGTTGCATATCAAACTGTGCTCTCTACAGAATTTAAATCATAAAATAAAATGTGCATGTTTTCCCCTGCAGGAATTCTATTTGAATCAAGCCCATCTTTAATTCTTGTCAGAATGCACTATTAATAATTTATTATCATTTATTGCAGTTTATACCATACACCTTAAGCTGTTTTAAATATGTATAAATTACAATTTGAATATTATTTTATACAGTTTCTCCAGTACTTGATTCATCTTTTACACATTTGAATAATCTCTTCATTGTACTGGGCATTATGGGATACTGCTAACAGAGCAGGGTGTCAATAGGAAAAGCCAAAGTCAAACTATTAAGTGCATAATTATAGAAAGATGTACCATTCTATAATTTTACACATGTTCATTTGCTTTAATTAAAAAGCATCAGTAGTTAAAACCTTTTTAGGCTACTAGAATAAGTATGTAGGGGTACATTTCTAAGTGGCTTTAGTTGCAAATTCATAGTATGCAATGTAATATATTCATTGCATTTGGTATTGACAATAGCTTTTGCAAGAAAAGAATCTTGGGGTCAAAGATAATTTCTAAAGGTTAGAGTGTTTTCTTTCTACAAAATTGGGAAATGGAAATGTATATTAAATGCATGACATTTTGTCTCTTCCTAAAATGCCAAATGGTTAGCTATAGAATAAATGCAAAAAGCATCCCTCCTTCTTTAGATGTGACACTCTAAGACATTAGAACATCATTCCAACAGGAGAATATGAAGGTGTCGAAATTATTTTGGCAATCTATTATTACAGCATAGAACATAATACTCTATTGAAAATATTTCAAACCTGAAGGATTATTCTCATGGAAAATAATATAGAACTAGTATGTATACATATTTATGGTATTGACCTGTATGTATGACATACACAAATGCATTTATATATTGTTCATACAGTTTTCTGCACACACACTTATACACACATATTTATTATGAAATATTCTGAATTCCTTTTGAATGCTTGCTGCATGTTACTTACTTAATTAGGACCATCTGTTCTATGATTACCAACTTCTGAGAATTGTGACATTCTGTGATACGATTGCAAATCATTAAACAGGCTGTTAGAAGAATAAATATGCACTAAATTTCTAAAGAAATCTGTAGAAATTTTGCATGAATAAAAGATCCTGAAGAAATAATAGAGAAGTGAATTATACTTTCAAAAAAATTATTTTGTTAATGGCCGTTGTCCAACATTTTATATATAAATAATAATACTCAAAAGTAAAGAGAAATTGAAGAGAAACTTAAAATACAACTTTTATGTCCTAATAAGTAGCTATTCAAAGAATAACATCACTATCATGATAGTATATTTAAAACACCAATAATAAATTATATTTATTCTTGCTAAGGCAATGCCACACTATTTTATAATTATATATTAAATTAAAACCTAGGGCTCAGAGGTAGGGGCTTCTGAGCCAGCATCCCACTGCTCCTGGT
>NW_004624769.1:11933954-11998896 GCF_000247695.1 Heterocephalus glaber
TCATATACCTTAAATGTACCAATATAATTAATAAAAAAAGAAAGAAAAGGGGGAGGAGGAGTGAAAAAAAAAACAAGAAAGGATAAGAGTAGTCTCCACTTACCTGTCACTTCATTTTCCATGGTTTCTGTTACCCATGGTCACAGGTTGGAAAATTCCAGAGGATTTCATGTGTTTAGAATTGTATGCTGTTCTGCATGGTGTGCTGAAGTCTTGTGGTGTCCCACTCCAGCCTGCCTGGAATTTGAATCATTCCTTTGTCCAGTGTGTCCACACTGGACATGCTGTCTGTCCATTAATAACCAAGTTACTGTGTCATTTATAGATTGACTGATGGGGTATCACTTTTTCATATTCTAGAAAACCTTGTTTTATTTAATAATGTCCCCAAACTCTAGTATAGTGGTGCTGCCAATTCAGATATACCAAAGAGAATCTGTAAAGTACTTTCTTTAATTGGTCAGTGGTGGCAAAAGGTCTTGATTGAAAGAAAAAAATACATTCTGCAGTTGATAATATTTATTTTACATTATTGTTGTTGATCTCTTACTGTGCCTAATTTATGAATTAAACTTTAACATAGATATGTATTATAGGAAATAATATCACATATAGAGGGCTTGATACTATAGCTGTCTATC
This sequence comes from Heterocephalus glaber, assembly GCF_000247695.1. Next base: position 11,934,596 of record NW_004624769.1, read on the forward strand.
TGCAGTTTTGGGCATCCCTACTCAGGATGTCCTATGTCCCATGGATAAAAGGGGACAGGACAAAATAACATATGTAGAGAGTCATGGATTGCTGTTAAAAAATCTTCCAATTCCATAATGTTTTATGCCTCTATTTGAATGGCCTACAAGTTCTTTTTTCACACTAAAAGACTCTTGGTGGCTTCCATCTTGTCACAGGACTCAACTCAGGATTTCATCTAAAGGAAAAAAGAGGGAAGGAGAAAAGGTTGTAAGGAAACAAGGGGAAAGGGCTATAAACAGAAGTGATTCTAACTCTTTTTTTGGTTCTGTATTTTTTATGGCACCTGTAATCAGCAGAGTTCTGATTGTGCAGATATAAAAAAGTGAAAAGTGAGTAGCAGAGGATTTGCCTTTCTGAGAAGAACTTCTCACACTTCTTCAACATGGCAGACATTCGCAAGTTATGTGTGCAGATATTCTAGCAGATCAGCTTCACCTCTGTCTGGAGACCAATCTCCTGGAGTGTTCGAGTGTGAAGATCTAATGTAGGGTCTTCAGTTAGTGTGATCACGGCTGAGCTTCCTACTTGGAAGGAACCAGTGGAGTAGTGTAGTAAGGACCCTGATTAATGTCATTTATGGCCTTTCCTTGATCTGGAATTGTGTTCTCTGAAATCTGAAGAAAATACTCCAGGCATTTATAAACCGAGAGCCAGGGAGCTTTAGGACTTCGTCTGGGGTTACCCATGTTATCCAAGATTGTGAAATGGCAAAGGACATTTCTTCTGTTTCCTGTGTATCAGGCCCAGTCCTGGGTGATACTTATAAGACACATGTCTATCTGGGCCACTGTCCTGCCTACCAGGATGTTGGATATTCATTTCCTCTCCTTCCCCTGAACTTTTCTAACATTCTGATTTATTTATTTTCCATAGTTCCTTTTCTCATGCCATTCAAAATGTTTGTGATTTTTCAATTAAAATGTTCTCAACTTATTTAGTATTTTACATATTAATAAGCATTATTGTTAGGTGAAATGTAAATGGATTTTTTAACTGGAAAAAAGTGCATTTGACTTGAACACATTTTTAAGACTTACTAATTATGTTGTGATTAACAGGAGACTTAAATGCCTATAATTTTAGTGTAAACATTCAGACACAATATAAATTTGAAACATTTGTAAGGTAAAATTGGGTAGTCACTTAAATGAAATAGCCCACTATAAATGCAGACGACTCATTTTGTACTTAATGAACTAAAAGCAACATCTGAACTTTATATTACACATAAAGATTACGTTTCCTATTTTTGAATTCAGTTACAAGAATAAAATTGGAGAAAAAATACACAAGAGGGAGAATTTCTAGAAATAAAATACAATTATTTGAAAATAGCAAACATTTATAACCAAGAGCATCTCCACAAATATGGTATCTCTACTGAAAAACTACAGAGTAATTTTAAATATTTAAGCCAAATTGGGAAAAATGATTGATTAAGGCAAGTTTGCTAAATTGAAATAATGGCCATTACCAGTAACTGTGAAACAATGACTCTTTGCCTAAAGCGGTGAGTGCAATAAGGCTTTTCATAACTTTTTGTATGCATAGTAAAGACTAAATTTGTTGCAGCATCCACAGAGATTTAAATTAATTTCAGAATGAAAATTATTACATTAATTTGTTTTCGTTGGATATAATTTAGAATTAGTTATTCAGTAAGGGTTTTCCCAGTAGCCTTTAATAAAATGATAGAGATGGGCTTATGGGGAGAGAATCTTAATTGTTCAGCATTCCTTTTCTGTTTGACTCATTTTGGTACTTAGTTATTAGTGTGAAGCAGCTTTGGTAAACCAGTGTTTGTAAACCAGAGTCGCTGGCTCCCAACTCTGCTTTCATGCTGTTGTTACTACCTTTAAAGAGACACCCACAGAGATTGGTTTAGTCTGCACTGCTGATGGAGTGTCTCCAATGTTCTCCAAAGTGTAAGATTATAGGAACTGGTTTTAAATGTCATCTCAGTCCCTGTCCTCTCAAATTTATAATTCACACAGATGTGTCCTGTGTGTACCTACTCATCTTTACAAATATAAAGTGGGCCTGGGGATCTTCTATTAAGTCTTTAGATTGCTGACTTTTGTTTAATAAGATATGGCTTCTATATGCTACAAGAATGATGATGTCATTGCACTGAAAAGAGTTAATACCCTAAAAGGTGGGTCTCTATAAACTCACTCAAAGGAGACTGGCACTATAAGGACCACCTAATTACAATAGAGTTATATTTTAGATACTTCACTGAGGTTTGGTTGCTTAACTGAAAATTGGACCAAATAAATATCCCAGTTCTTTCTGATTTGTTGATGTTAATGTGCAATTTGATTTAATAACGCCTGTAAAATTCTTTGAAAACTATTAGACAGTACTATAATGTAGTATAATATGGAACACATTTACAACTTCAACTGGGATTCTAGTTTCTTAACTAGCCTTGAAGTTTCAGTCTTATTCAGTCAACAATTAATACAAGATGGCTGTTTATACAGAACGGGACATCTTGGGACCAATTGTCCCAATCTAGCTGCCTCTACACCTTCTCTGTAGAGCTGGTTTCATGACTGTTGCCTTCATCCATCAAAACACTTAATTGCTGGGCCGTGGTTTTAGCTCAGTTGTTCAGCCACCTGCCTCTCAAGCACAAAGTGCTGAGTTTGATCCCTGGTACCAAAAAACCCCCCAAAAACCAAAAAACCAAAAAAACCAAAAAAACTCCATTTAATTGCTTTTGCTTACTATCTCTTCTCTGTTTCTTCTAATTTTCAACAGCGGGCTATCCCTATGCATTTCATCAAGATTAACAAAGAAACAGTGTTTGAAAATTGGCTATACTATTATGTAAAACATACTGGTCTCTTGCTCTGGCAGAAAAGGACAGTAAGCATTAGACAAATGATTCAAAGAACAATTTATTAAATAAGTAGATGAAACTATAACCATCCCTGCATATTTACTAAGTGTCTATTTTGTATATGGTACTATCTTAGATGCCATCTAAAACGTTAAATTTATGTTTTTGGCTTTCAAGAATCAACATGCTTCATAGAAAAAAGGCATACAAATAAAGTGATATCCACATATAGAAAATATCCAGTGATAATTGAATAACAGTTAAGGGTAGTGGTGAAGTTGGGTGAGTACTTGTGGAATAAACTAGAAGGAGAGAGCACCTCAAGTGGATATATTGAGGCTGATTTGTGTAGAGAACATATGGAAATGTTCCAGATCAGCTGAAACTTATGAGAATGAATGACATGTGCCAACAGATATGGCAGAGTGAGCAAAGGTGCAAAAGCCAGAAGAACACATGGAATGTGGTCAGGAAATAGATTTCCTGTAGCAGGACTTTTGTGTAGTAATGAGTGAATTTAAGTGCTAAGTAAGTACTGAATTGATGTCTCAAATCCCAGATTCATGAATTTGAGCTTGCTTTTACATATATATGAGAATTTTTTGAAAATAAAGTAGCTGTGCAGAGTAGCACTAAACAAACTTGAATCTGGCTGTGTGCTGGCATGATGAAGTCCAGGGCTGTAAATCTGCAACAGAGAGATAAGAAAGAATATTTCTATGAACCATTTGTAAAATAAACAGGAAGTGAATTCTGGGTGGCATTGAAGACAATTTTAAAAATGAACTCAATTCATGGATCATGAAGTAAGTTTCAACAAGCCTCAGAAATTGTAGAATTTTCAAAAATTATTTTAGAATGTTATCACCCCAAATATTGGAAGGTTAAATAACTGATATTATATCTAGTTAAATTGGCAATCATGTGGTTAGAGTATAATATGATTAGATTTTTGAGAGCTTGTTTGATTATTTTTGTTCTTGTTGTTTGTGGTGCTGGGGATCGTAACCATGAGTATGTGTGTTGGGTACACACTTTCGCACTGAGCTACGTTCCCAGCCCTTGTCTTTTTGGTTTTGTTTTTATTGGATGATTTCTTTCAATTCATTTGTTGTAGTCTTATGAATCTCCAAAAGAGAACTTAAACTTACTGACACTGTTTCTGTAATTGTACTTAACTTGAACCTATTTAATTTTTTAAAGACATCTGGAAAATGTTTTAAACTTCTCTTGGAGAGCCACTGAAAAAGAGACAGTAAATAAAACTTAATAATGCGTATTTCCCCCTTATTTTACAAGCTTGTGTTTTGTGAGGCCCTAGGCAAGTTTGACTGATTAATCTTTATATTACTTTCAAAATCTTCACTTCTGTTTTGAGTCATAATGTTTAGATTTTTAGGGTAACATTTAACTTTAGTACACTCAATAAAAAATTTTACCAATTTCAGTACAACTCTTTGAAATTAAATAGCATTCAATTATTTTAAAATATTAAAGATGTATCAGAATATAATTATATATAATATATTATACATTTATTAGAGTATGGTTGTATATTATATATTATGATTATGTATAAATAAAATTTTTAACAATTTCAGTATAACTCTTTGAAAGTAAATAAGGCATACAATGAAATCAAGCAATTTGAAACTTACTGAATCAGAAAAATTTGGTCTATTAGGTGCATGGCCCCTATTCTTAAAAAATATTTCTACTTCTGATTTATTAACCTACATTTTGTAATAGATTTGATAGATTTGAAAAATAAAGATGAAATCTATATTAATATTTCTATTCAAACTATCTTTCCTTGTCAATTATGCATCTTTACACCAAGCATTAACCAATTACCTTCAAACAACAAAGCTCTAAAGAGTTCTTTGGATTTTATAAAAAAGGAAAATAGTATATCCATGGAATTAGTGATAAAAATTCTCATTTTTTTATAGATGACAATGTTCCATTAAAAATATCCTTAGCCATATTTATTGGTGTCAATTTAGTTCATGAATATTCATTAATTGTTCATAAAAATTATTAGACTTTTAGCAGTAGGCAGTATTAATAATGTATGCGGTACCAGAAATCCTATTAATATTTTTAAAAGTAACTCCTCTATTTCAAATGATTCTAGGTACAAGCAGTGTTCCAATTAGCATAAAACTGGAATTCTACCAATAAAAGAGAGACTGCAAATCTACTTAGCTAATTAAGAAGCTTATGTTAGGCAGTTGGTTCAATTCAGAAGTATGAGAATCACATCAATATTTTAAAAATAAGTCATAATGGATAATTTAGACATCTAAATTATGTTCCTACTCAAAATTTCCAGTCTATAAATTGCTGTATTTTGGATAATGTCTCTAAACTCTGAAGCTTTTATTCATTTTGCAATATCAAAAAAAAAAACTAGCAATACTTCCAAATGTATGTGTAATTGGACATTTTGTCTATGTTCTGTTCCTTTCCTTGAATTAAATCTTTCTTTTGTTAGCCAATCATCAAAGGATACTGTGTCATCTATGATATGATTGCTACAAAGAAGTTCAGTATCTTTTGCCAAACAGTAATTTGGCCAATAGATCTGATGCAGGTGGTTTTTTTGATGTTTTTACTCATGGGAGTCTAAGAAACTACAAAAATGATAATTCCACTTTCATGTGTATTTTGTAACAAGATATGTACATTCTTTCTTGTGTCTCAAATGTACATATTAATTTCTACCATAGGATATGAGTTAATATGCAAATTATGTATCATATTCACTTGTTTCGATCTCACATTTGCATTTTCTGAAATAATTATATCTACTTGTAGGATTTCAATATAGCTATTTACTTCACAAACTGAGATAATTGAAGACAGTGATAAGAAAATAACCTTGACTCTTTCTATCATATAAGCCAAGTAATTAGAATTAAATTTAAATTTAATTTGTTAAAAAATACAGTAAACAAATAAATACATGATTCCCTTTTAAATCAGGTTTTTCTCTCACTTGAAAATCTGCAAATTTTGATCATCCACAAAGGGCATCTTTCTCACTGCTATAAATCCACTAGACATGCCACATGGGCCTGTGAACACTTGGCTGGCACAGCATGACTGAACCTCAGAAGGGTCTTTTTCTACTTTTTCCTCCTAGAGATGTATGAAGGTTAATGGGTTTTTATCAGAAGTACTTACAGAAAATTAAACAAATTACATTTCAGAATACCACACCTGACCTATTGGTGGTCCTATTAGACCTAAAGTGATGAGAACAAAACCTTGAAGGCATAACCCACCTCTCAGAGGTTGCCAGGTGTGATGCTGCTATAGAAAGAAATCTTTAAAAGCCTCTAGCATGAGACAATAATACCCCCTACCTTGAAAATCTTAATGATGTAGAAACTGATTGAACCAGTAAAAAGAAGAATAAAATTATGATTGAATTTATTTTTATTCCCATTTTTTAAAAGATAGACCATGGTGGGTTTGGTGTAAGAAAGCATGTTAAATGTTCAACATCTACTGTGCTTTATAAGCCTAGTCTGCCACCACATTAATGTGATTATAGGTAATCTATTCAGATTCATAAAGAGGGCATTCTGTAATTGCCTGCTATAATTATGTTGAATTGCATCTTTTTAATACTTGAACTTTTTACGAAAAAAAATTTCTCTTTCCCTACTTTAAAGCTGCATTTACAAAGTCAAATTATAATTACCTGACTTAAAAAGCAACAGCTAGCAAGATGTAGCCTTTAAGTAACTAAGAGTCAATCGATCTGTTAGAGCTAATAAATAGCCTTAGCTTCATGGCCCTAGACCAGGAGTGAGATAATCAATTGGAAGTAGGAAAGGCATGAGGTTAATTTATTTTTTTAAATAATATGTTTACAAGTGCAAATGCCAACATAAAAATAAATTCTCTGTTGTAAATAAGCCTACATTAGAATTCATAGGAGAAATCAGCCATTTTTAAGGTGGGTGGCTATTTCTTAATATTGTTAGATATAGCAATTTGTCTTCTATATAAAATATGCAGTATTCAGAAGTGATTTGATTACTTTCCAAATATGAAAAAATGAGTATTTTTTACAGTACTTCCTTTTGAAGATTTATTATTTTGGTCCTAAAAAGAGACAGGATAAGTATGATGTTGCAAAGTTATGTCATAACACAGAGTCTCTGGTACATAAACCTAAATCATAATGAAGTAATCACTTTGCTAATGTCATACCTTATACTATGACACTAAGAGAGAGAAACAGGTACATACTATTGACATAATTTTCCTCTTAGGGAGTTAAATTCAGCAGGTAGCTTTGAAAGGGAAGTCCTGAATAGATCAATTTTCTGTCCCAACTCATGACTGTCAAGTGTGTTTACGCAGGTGATTTCTGTAATTCGTCGAGGTACCATATTGCCACAAATAAATGTCTCTTAGACCTTGAGCTTCACTTTCATATCTAGGAGAATTTCAATACATATAAGATAACATGGTTTTGAATTTCTAATTACAAAAGTAATACATGTCTACTGAAATAAATTAATAAATGAGTTAAAAATTATTCAATAAAATAACTCACCTCTAATTTGCAACCAACCATGTTTCTATAGAAATATTCACTATTAATGCTGTGCTATTTGTATATCCACTTGTCTATATATATATGCATGCATACAGATACTGATAGATCTAATTTTAAAGGTGGCTTTATATTGCAAGTTATGTTTTTTGACTTCCCTTTCTTCTATCAGAATGTATTGTGGCTATCTTTCCATTTCATTTGTTATTCCTTATTTATTACCTTTTATTCCATTTCATATTTTACATGAACATATTTTATTCAACAATTCTAGTGGGCATTTTGATATTCTTAAATGTCATGTAAAGAAAATCCATGCAGATATTTTAAAATATTCTGACCAATAGATTCCCTAAAGTGCAGCACCTTGGTGAAAAATTCTATACATTTTCATTATGAGTAAGAAGCATCATATTGTCTTTCAAGTAGGTGTATCTGATTTAAATTCACAATAAAAATGTATGTGAATGCTACTTTCCTCACATCTTTGACAACAGTAGATATTAAAATGTTTTATATGTCTAATCGAGCTAGGCTAAAGAACCCTTGGCCAGCTGTTGCTACTAACTGGATCATAGGATTCTGAAATTTTCTCATGTTTCTTTTTGTGTACACAGAGGTGTTATCTAATGCATTTCATTAAGAAAATAATTCTTGAACATTATTATGTTTTTGAAAATAGATTAGTAAAGGCATATTCAGGCATAAATTAGAAGTTTCTCAAACATGGAAGAAATTTATATACACTATGTAAACCAATAGAATGAAAAGTGAGAAAATGTATCTGGGACTTATAACTTCTAGAATCAGGAAAACATTGTAGCACAATACAAAGTCCCAACTGAAAGTGTAGGAATGGTAAGCATGATTTCTAAAAAGAAAAGACACAGAAAAGCTTTTTGAGACAGAAAGCTTTACTTGCTAATGTTTCAGTTCACTCTATATTGCTTTTTCCTATATCAAACCATCTTAATATTTGCATAATTTTGGAATACATAAAATAGGATAAATTTTTCTTTTATCTTTTCCGTAGGTGCTAGATCCTAGGACTAAAGACATAATTAAATTTGCTTTACACTGTTTACTTAGTTTTAATGCAAAAAATGAACATGAAACGCAAATTTTATTTACCTAAATTTATATTAAACTCTTTTCTATAAATCAGAAAATCTACAATTATTCACATTTAGTTTCTAAACAATTCTCATCACATAATTATCAGTAGAAGTGTGAGCAGAAAGTAGTTGTCCCCAATAAGATCCACATACAGAACTGACCCTTTGCCTCCCTAGAGCCAGTTCTGCCTTCACTAGAATACACTTTAAATCCTCTGTAGAAAATTTTCCAGGAGAAAAGCAGTGGAAGATCACATAAAAAATAAGTGCAGAGCGGGCTTTGTGTTATGTTGGCCTTTCAAAAATGTTTCAAAAGAAGTTCTTAAATGCCTGTGATGTGTATGCAACCATTACGGTATGGCCCTGAGTGGGCCTCAGAGTCTCATCTGTAAAATGAGAAGAAAAATAACTATAGTTCCAGGATTTCATGATGAATAAGGTTAATAAAACTCCTTAACATAGCACGTGGTACATAGCAAATTCTATTGTTTTTTCTTTTAATGTCTTAAGTGGTTTGGGCTGCTATAAGGAAATTAGTATAAACACGGTGTTTTATAAACAATAGATACTTATTTTTCATAAATCTGGGTTCTGAAAAGTCCAGCATCAAGGAGTTTGGTGAAAGCGGGCTTCCTAATTCATAGGCGGCCATCTTCTCATTGCATCTTCACATGTCAAAAAAGGTGAGCTATTTAACATATCGGTTGATCATTTTCCATCCCTTCACACTCTTTCACCAAATCTCCTTCCCTATCTCCCAAAAGTCTTTTTTCCACTAGATTTTCTCCTTTATATTACTCTTCAATTTTTCTCTTAAGTTTCTCATATAAGACAAGCCTAGTGATAGTTTACTTTCTGTGTCTGACTTATTTCACTTAACATGATGGTCTCTTTATAAAGGCACACAACCTGTTCATGAAGACTCTGCTCTCATAACCTAATCTCCTCTCCTGGCCCCATCTTCTACTACCATAACACTGGGAACTGCTTTCCAACATAGGAATTGAGAGTAGACAAATCATTCGGTTTGCTGCATTACGTGAATTTTAAATATAGCATTTTTCTCCAAATCTAATCTTTCCATAACTTCAGCTTTATATTGCCCCTTCAATACGTCAAATTCAAGACATGAATTTTCAACTTTACGAGAAACCAAATTGCTTCTATTTGCTCTATTTCTGTTACCAAACTTGTTTTTGTCATCTAGCTACAAGCACCTTAATTTTGTCTTTCTTATTCTTTTTCCCCTACATTGAGTTAATGCCTAAAAGCTTTTGGGGCTTACATTCTTTAGGAATTACTCTCTTTGCTTCATAATTGTTTATTTATGATATTACTATATTTTTCTATCTATGTTATTACTACATATTTCTATCTATTATATTTGTGTCAAATTTCACTCACTTATCCATTCATTAGACCTTTTAACATTTATTAAGCATACACTGTGCCTCAATTTGAGCCCACCACTTCATGATGTGGTCCTATCATTTTATATGGTAGTGAGGACTCACTGAAATTTCAAGGCACGGAAGAATCCCTGTGGTATCTTGAACCCATCCAAATAGCTGCTGCTTCCAACTCTGCATAGGGAGAGAGGCTGTTTCATAACACCTTGCTTTTTCTGCTAAGAAAGCACACTTCCTGGGAGTAATGACATTGCCCACGAATTTTCCTCATCACTATTTACAAGAAAAAGATAAATTTCAAAAAAATGGAAAAGAAGCATCAGTGGAATAACTTGATTCCTCTTTGACTACACAAAAACGACACCTGGGCGAGAAGAGAGAGAATTATAGGCAATATTCTCAGCAAGTGGCTATGTGACTATGTCACTCTTCAAATCATGGGGAATTTCATGTCATCATAGACAATCTGGCTTGATTTTAAGGGGCAGGAATGATTAGACTTTCTATGTTTTAATCTCGATGATTTGATGAAATGAGTGTTTGTAATTTAGTGTCTGCTATAGTATTTCAACAATTTTAAGGTAACTATTCTGTCAGTTGTTTTAAGAGATTTTATTTTTATCATAATTCCATAGATATATTCTCTCTCTCTCTCTCTCTCTCTCTCTCTTTCTCTCTCTCTCTCTCTCTCTTTGTATTACAGAAGGGCTTGATAAAGAAAAATATGATTTATGTAGAAATCTACTTTGCAGTAGTAACATAGTGTGTTCTTCAATTAATTGATTAATCATATTCTCTTAGTAGTGACTTGGTCACTTGGCAGGGTAATTTAACATCTAGCCAATGCAATGACAGCCAGATTCTAATAAGTCAACAATTCTCAAATGCAGGTATGAAAACCAGTGTCTTGAGTACAGGTGAACTCATAGGTCCCTCTCCAGACTTTCCGAATATGATTTCACAGGTCTGCACCCTACTATTTTTAACCAGTTGTATTTCTGAACTCTAGTTTTGAAAAATGTTGCCATAGAATCATCAAGATTGCTTTTCCAACAGAACATTCTATTTTATCATTTGATGTGGTGTTTATAGTCTTATAAATGCTTTTATGTTCTAGCTAAGAAAGAAGACTATTTCAGGCTTAAAGAAAAATCCTTTGAATTTTAAATGCATGGTAATTGAGGAGTTATTAAAATAGTTGATTCTATTCTAGAAGTTGTTCTTTGTGTTTATTTAAATAATGGTCACAGAGTATCAAATTTCTGTATAAGTACAATCACTTATAAATAAAATATATAAATACAAACATATAAATAAAAATTTTAACATAAATACAGTTTATAAAGATTTCAGGTAAATTATCAACCCAGTGGACTTAATAGTTTTAGGAAAAAATGTCAAAGGATAAATTATACTTGTGATTAGCTAAAGAACCAAGAAATAAAAGACTTAGGGCACTTGGTAATGAATATGTGAGAAATTTAAAATAAATATTCAAGAATTTTGCTAATTTGCTTTTCCCTAGAGTAAAAAGGAAGGTCTCAGGTGCAGAAAGTGAACCTAATCTTACTGTTTAAATGGTTTTAGCAAAAGACGTCAAATGCATTTTATTGGGGGAAGTCTAAGGTAATTACTCAGTCAAGAATATGAAAATGGAGGAGTATATGCTAATAGAAGAGCCATTCAGTACATCCACCAAGAATGTAACTGACAAAAATTATTTCATATGAATTATTAAACACTTGATTTCAAGTAAAACAGATGAACAAAGGAAGTGCATTGAAAGAAAGTTAGAAATGTAATTGATATTTTTGAAAAGAATTTTCAAAACTTAGTACCCAACTGAAGTTCTTTTATAAAAGTACTGAATAATATAATTTCAAGAGTTTATTAGAGACTAAAAACAATAATATTTCTTAGATTAATTATTAGTTATTCAAACTACTTGAGTAGGCATTACTTTAGATGCAGCCAACCGAGTACTATATGGTCAGGAAAGGGCTGTGTTTGAATGGTCTGTATGAGAGAGAAAAGGGAAATGAAAAGAAAGAGTATGGAAGGCAATTAGTTGTGCAAAGCAGGAACAGCAAATATTTCATTTAATCAGTGGATTTGAATTGAATGTTGCCTGTGCCACCTTCTTTAGGAAAGAACAAGACAGAAGTCCCATTACATGCAGAGAAGGACAGAGGGGCTTAATGATGGTCTCATTGAAAAAATTCAGAAAGAAGTACTCACCAGTATTGTTAATGGTGGTTTCCCATCAATTACAAAAAATGACAGTCATTAAAGAATAAAACAGCCTGTCTTTAGATTGAATCAAACTTTATATCGATAATAGGCTAATGATAGAGTCTTAAAATAAGTTTATGACATTTTTACTGTCTCTTTCACCAGAAAGTCTAATATGAAGCTTAGTCAATTTCATTTACAAATCATTTAGTGTCAAGTCTGTCATTTTTTAACCATTTCTACTGCCACTACCCCAACCCAAAACATTAGCATTTCTCCCATCGACACTAGTGATTTTCTAATTTGCCCTACCAATTTCCCATTTTCACTTCTCTCCAACCCCTTATCTACACCCTTGAAAGGAGCTACATCATTTTAAGCAATTATGTCCCTGACTAAAACCTCTTAATAGCTTGAGATTCCACTTTGAATAACCCAGAACCTACTTTCAAGGACCTCTATGAGAGGACACCTGCAAACCTCCTAACTACACGCATGCTGCTCTCTGTCCTGCATCCTCCCCACCATTCTCGCAGTCCCTCCCTCTTTCCAGATTTTCTAAGCAATGTGCTAAACTCCTTCACATGCACTCCAGTCTACCATTTGCTTGGACTGATCAAACTTACTTTTTATTCATGATTAGCTATTTCTCAGTGAGGCTTCTTGTGAATATTCAATTTAAAAATAAATCATCATCATTCCCTAGCATAGCATTTCATCTTTTTCCATCAGTGAACATAGCAATATGTAATTGGATATATTTATTTAACTATAAAATGAGCTCTTAGTAATCTCATAGAGCTATCTCTCAATTCATGACATTCTCCAAAATTCTATTTAATGAATTTTAAATGCATCCAGTCACTTGTACATTTATGTAACTATGTACTCTTATTTATAAATTGTTTCACTCTCATTTGTCTATTTAAATTTTTAACCGTCTTTATTGAATATATTCTTTTATATAAACAATCATTTTGAATACAAATATTTTTGATGTTCTAGAAAGTTGCACTGCCATTTCAGTCTCATGTAGTTTCTGACTTTGTGGTTGTTTGTTGATGCACTGTACTTGTTATGTCTTGCTCACATAGTTAAGATGGTTCTTGTGACCATATTTCCAGTGATATTTGGCCCTGTGCAAGTATCTTGCTCCCTAAATTGTGTAATTAACCCACAGGTAAGTTCTGTACTTGCTTTTCTTAAGAACCAAGTGATTTCGAACAAGCTTTTTTATTTTTCAGGAGGAAATACAATAAAATTAACTTTATTTTAAAGAATAAAGTTAATTATTTTAGCTATAAATATTACTATTTTGAATAAAATATACATGTTAATTTTTCAATTTAGCATTACGTACTCCTAGATTTCAGTCTGTACATAGGTGAGGTTTCAATTTCCAGCTAGAGCCAGGGAAGATGAAAGCTCTCTTTCTTATTGCTTCCTAGAGTCTAGGGGAAAAGTCCCTATTTCCCTTCTAAGGAAGTCCTCTGAGGTGTCAGGTTTGTGCTGGGGTCTCTGTCTGGGCCTCTACCAGTGTCATCCCCATGTGGACATTAACATTCACCTCTTAGCTAGTAAGGCCTGTGCACACATCTATGGCATTTATATCCCCCAGATAACAACCTATGTGCTTACAGCTCTGCCTTCAAGTTTCCCGGAGATTTTCTTTGCCCCTTTGAGTCCGTCTGTCTGTCTGTCTGTCTGTCTGTCTATCTATCTATCTATCTATCTATCTATAATATTTAGTATATTATATTTGTATATTATATTTAGTATATTATATTCAACATATTATATTATATTTAGTATATTATATATAGTGTACTATATACATTTAGTGTATTATATTCATGCTAGGTATGATGAGTTGGCCTCTGCTCAATCTGCCATAATCCTGTAAATTCTTACTGAATTTTGGGGGATGTCTGCCACATAGCGGGGGACCCTGCTATGAAGAAAAAAGCAAAAACTTTTGTTGTTGTTTGTTAACGCCAGCAATAGAAATTATCCTAGAACTTCCAGAATTTCCTTTTTCTCTAAGGAGTTTAAAAATAGTGAGAATGGATATATCCTATTATTTGCCTTTGCTGAAAAAAATCCTTCAATTTAATAGTCAATAGGAGATATTAGTTCTGAAAGTGAAAGAAATGCACAAAAAAGCAAATAAATATCCCGTATCTAATATGATAAGTGCAAAAATAATATGTTGTTTTTCATTTACTAATCAGCCTACATTGCTGATATAGGAGAAACTCTTTCCTCCGAGTATGAGAAACAATGATAAACATATCTAGATCTACTATTACATGTGCATGAATGAATCATTATTAACTTAAGAGACTGCCATGAGTAGTTTATTCAAGTGATTGAGAATGGAATATTTTTCACCTAGTCCACAATATTTTCACCCTACCACCAAGTCTTATATCACCTCTTCTTCTTACAACACCAGACACGTAAATATGCACACCTGGCCTTGGATGTACCGAAAAGGACACTTAAAATGAAGAATGCAAGGAGCATTTCTGTATTGCTGAGATGGAATAATTCTGTTTTCATCTGAGTTCTGATATAATAGATGCCAGAGCACACTGGCAGAGAATGAAAGAGTGAAAGAGGCAGGCATAATATCAAGTTGAATTTGTAATGTCTTTTGGAAAGGAGCTTTATGGTAAAAAATAATAGGCCTGAAAACAGGTTGATGAAATTACAGAAAATAGGTGAGGTGAAACAAGATGATCCAGCTTTAGTTTTTAAAACCGTTGTGACGGGCTATGTCATAAACATGTCATAAACATGATCCACTCTGGTACAGTGAATTCCTGAATGTCTCCAACATGGCATGTGAAAAATATTGATTTAAGAAAGAGTAAAGCAACAATTGATGGGAGTTCTTTCAATGTGTAAGTTGTATCTCCAGTGAGCACTACTTTGCAATGTTGTCCAACTTAAACATTTACCACAGGGTGATTAAATTATAAATGAAGAATTATGGATATAAAAAGAGGAAGAATATGTTCACTGACCATGCCCAATATATAATTATTCACAAAAGGAAAGGGAGATGACATTTAATGAGCACGTACTTTGTGTAAGGTCTCATCCTAGGTCATTTATAATGAAACAATAGATACTTCAGAAGATAATTACAGCCCCCCCTCACAGTCTGGCCTCCATGATCTGAAAACCACTATGCTC
Organism: Heterocephalus glaber; assembly: GCF_000247695.1. The sequence continues at coordinate 11,950,020 of NW_004624769.1, forward strand.
TTGAAGATTCATAGCACATTCTCTTGAAATGGCCACCAGATAAAAGTAAATCAAAGGTATCTAATTGTAATAGACTTGCCCTTCCATTTAGTCACATATTTATTCATATTTTTATATGAAATATGACTACATTTGAAAATACTTGAAAAGAAAAATTATATCACATTAACACAGCTACTTTAACAAAAGTTTTTAATCAAACAAGATAGCTGCATATAAATTTAAGACATGAACATATATTTAGGGGGAAGCAAGTTAGTTACTTAGATTTTCCTTAGAGTTCACCTTTGTAGCTGCCATTGATGTACATGTGAAATATTTGGACACTGTAATAATTTACAAGGTTCATGCTCAGTTCTTGGGAAATCTAGGTCATCTCTCAATATCAGGATGCTAAATTGCATATAAAGCAGGTCAGGTACCCTGCGCTGCTGATTTGCAGCTCTGTGACAGCCTGCTATTTGCCTTTTAAGAGTTAAATTGTATCTGCTAATCCTAGCTTTTAAGCAGCCAGAACTGACATTGCTTAATTTACTTGTAACCCTTATAACAGACTTTTAGCAGAGAGTATTGGTCTTTCTGCGGGATGGAAAACTGAAAGTCCCATAGGAAATTGACTAAAACTATTATCATAGTTAAGGTTGCCTATCTTTCTAATTATAATTCACATCCAATAATGAACACCTTGTTCAATAATATTTAATTCAAATCGTGATGCTGAGTATAAAATTACATATCGAGAGAATTCATTAGAAGTTTCAAAAGTAAGCTGAGTAAATGTGCCTCGGAGAATGTATTTGATGAATTTGTAAAAGTATTTAAATTAGATCTGTAAAGTATTATGAAAAATCCACAAGGGATGCACAATTAGGCGAATAAGCTCTTCAAGGCCAGGAGCTGCTCGGCATTTGCTGTAAATGCTTTCTGATATGTTGTTTATGCAAAATAGAGATATGAGAGGGGGAACAATAATATACAACAAAGCAGAAATGCGGCAGAGGTGACGCCAAAAGTAATTGAATAAAAAGTCAGTAATTCCCCCATAATTAGTTATCTAGCCTTTGCCTACATATTATTCATATGTCACTGAAGTATTTTAATATGGGACAAATGGTTATTTAATTTATGCATGTTTTATAATGTCCTTAATATATGAGCTTCATGAAAAGCTCATTCATAACAAGGCCCCTTTCTAACAGTAATGTGTAGGTTAGACAGTGCTGACTGCATGATTATTTAATTTATAAAATTTAACTGGTTAAATCCTCAATGATTCTATCTTAATATTCTTTATTGTTTATGAAAAATGTTGTCCACCTTAATTCATGTTGCATCATTACCACATAACCAGGGTAATTTTAAAATTCAATACATTTGCCTGTTGGTTCATTTATTAATTCATTTGTGTATTCATTCCACTTGTGCCACATTTATTGAATGGCAAGTGTATAACAGATGTTATGTTTGAATGGGGTTAATGAACCAGTAAAAATAAAAAAAAAAATGGTCCATCCTTATAATGGAGTTTATATATTAATGAGAAAGAAAGTTCTTTTACAAATATCCTCAATAACAGTGTACCATTAAAAAAGAAATAAATTCTCTAAAGCAGGGGTCAACAAACTTCTTCTGTAAAGGGCTAGATAATAAATATTTTAGGCTTTGCAAGCCATTCAGTCTCTGCTGTATATGCTCATTTCTGAAATTGAAAGACAAAAGCAGCCATAGAAAACACATAAATGAGTATGGCTGTTCTAATAAAGTTTTATTTAGAAAACCATGTCACAGATTAGATTTGCTCTGTAGGTTGCAGTCTGACACTTTCTCTAAAGAAAAGAAGTGCAGCCTCATGAAAAAGCAAAACAAAACTAAAAGAATCAATAAAAAAGAAAGGAAAACATGCTCTAGAATGAAGAAGGAGGAGTTAGTGAAATTTTCGCAAAGGATGGGACATCTAGGGCAAGATGTGAACAGTTAGTGGAAAATAAGTAGATCACATGGGAAGCAGTTGGTGTTGATGACAGTTTTTTAAAAGGTATCTAGACAGCCATCTTGTCAGAACTGGATTCTTCATCCAGAGCTTTATGTTATTTTTCCCACGTTACAAAGAAGGAAATGGATGCTCAAAGAAACAAAGTCACTTACCTAGTGGCTTATTTCAGATTCCAATCTATGTTGTTAATTCAAAAATCTTATTTAAAATGTGCTTCCCTGTTGCATTCTGTGTAACTTAGAGACACTTTAAGCACAATCCCTTTCTCTTAATGGTTTACATTGTCTTACAGGCTCTTTTAGGACTATATTTATAGAGTAAAATAAAAATTTAGACGTGTTTATGGCAAACCTTCATAATGTCCTGAGTGACAAAGACCAGAAATAGATTCATGAGGGAATGTTCTACAGGAAACTTTCTAAACCACATTTTTTATGTCCCAAACCACCAGTTTCTATACACTTAATATATCACACAGCAAACTTTATGGAGGGACAGACCTTATCGGTTATTTTAGAATGAACTTTGAGCCCTAATGTCTGGGGTATGATTTATTGATTGTTATAAGGCAGAGCAATGAGAGATTTACAGGATTGAGGTAAAAAGAGAAAAATAACTATCTTTTGGCCAGCAGCAGAATTAATGCCCTAGAAGAAATATACTTCTCTTTTTTTACTCTATGAATAATTAAATATGTTTTATAAGCATGGAGATATACAAGTGTGTTTACATTTTACCTTCTTGTCTTAACTCTGGATTTATAAAGGACTTTTAGTACACTGACTGGTCTTGTCCTTAAAAGGGCTAAATGCCATTTTATACTGCATTTTATAATATCCAAATACTTCTGGACTCTTTTCTAACTGCTAAGTAAAATTTTATTTTTAAAATATAGTTAAAATATGAAACCTAAGAAGTGTAATAAAACACAAAATGATTTATAAATATTTCCTGTAAAAGTTAAGTGATGTTTTAATACAGTGCCTTTAGTTCACACATTGAAAAAGAAGTGTTAAATTTTGACAGAATAAAGACAAATCTGATTTCCATAATTAAGGAAATGGAAAAGAAGACAAGAAAATGCCTTTTTCCTTTTGTAAGTACCAGTTGGCCTAAATACATGCCTTGAATGAAGTTAGATTGATTGTAAAGCTTGTTGCTTTTATTCAATTTGATCAGAAAAAGCTTAGATGGGTTTGGATACAAACTAGGAAAAGAGCCATAAATTCTAAGAATTGTCATTTTCTAGTTAATTCTGTTCTGAAATGAGATTTTTTTCTTAGCTGTTAGAAAAGAAAAGGACTATTAACTAGGCATTAACAAGCAATTTCCAGTTCAATTTTGCAGATAAAAAATGTTTGATTAAAGATAGTGTCTGTAGATATTTTAAGGTGTTGCAAAAACCAAATGTCAGATTTAGCGGGAATTTCTTATTAGCAGTTTCCTCCCTGTCCACCATACCCTAATTTTTATGATGTAGTCAGTCAGAACTTCTTTGAGACAGACAATACAGAGGAGAAGTGAATTAAGTATTTAATAAGTGTTGATTAATAAGGAAAAAGAAATTGAAAACTATCTTATCATGGTAGATATTTTCTTCCAATTAGAAGAAAAATGCTCTCAAAGATCCCATGTATATACAAACATGTAGTGGACTATCAGTACCACAGTATTTTAGTCTACAGAAGAGAAAACTATTTTATTCTCCTTTTGTACATTTTTCTGCATTAGAACAAATATTTAGTTCATATTGCTAATACTATCAATTGTTTGAAACATAGTGTTTTCTTCACAAAAATAATTTTTATTTTCAAAACCATCCAATGACTATCTTGAGATGTGACAATGGAATGCTACTCTTTAAAGTGTCATTATGTTGTCCAGGAATTCTGCCACAGTCAGTAATACTTCAGAAAGCCAAACTGGCTTTGGGAAACAAAGTTCCAAGTAGTATTTCCAGTCTTTAACCATTTTTCAACAAATCATGAGTTGCATGAAAAATGTGAGAAATAGTTCTAAATATCCATGGCAAAATCTCTTATTACTTACAGCATACAAAGCCTTAATTTAGCTGGCTTTAAAAAAATCTCTAAGAAAGTTTTATTTCTCTACATTTTCATTCTCCATGCTTCTCTGATAGGATGATATCATTGTATGAAGTTGGATTATTGTTAGGCAAAATAGAAGAATTAACAGATATGGTGAGCCACTTGGGGAATGGGACTATGATTTTTTCTGTCAGTGAAACTTCATGTCTCTCACTGTCCCTGGTACATCCAACACAGAATGGATAAGACAATGGATACTAAGGGAACATCTTTTACAATATGTTGAAACACTTAATTTTCTATTCAGGAGACTGAAACTTGTACCCCACTTCAGGCTAGCTGTATGCCTGGTTGTTTATTTTCATTATTGCTGCTCTGGTTGTATCAAATAGCTATTAAGTAGCATAATAAGAATACCAGTTCTAATAATAATGATGATGATAACAATATACTCCATGTTTAGTAAAAATAGACACCATTTATCCTATAATCTGAAGATTCCCACTATACTATAATCATGAAGATGTCAGCAGGTATAGTGGAAAATGTTTAAGAGGCTACCTTTAATCATAATTTTTGTCCTTAAATTATGTTTGAAAATGGTTACATGAACTTTCCCTTTGTAAATATAAATATATAGCCATAAATCCTATTTTATGGATTCTGCAGAAAAGCTGGTAATAAAACAATAAAATTTCATTTTCCTCTTGAAATCAAATCTTTAGTTCCCAAGACCAAGAAACATTCTGTGATTATTGGATTTTCTTGTCTTTTTTTCTCCCATACAGAAACTGTTATAAGTGAATAAACCAATTTCTGGTTTGTTCTTATGCTTTTGTGTACTGTCAGGCTAGCTGACTGCCTCTTTCATAGTTGCTAATTTAAATTAGGGTATATTGTCATAATCCGTCACATTCATGTCTCCAATGAGCCACACTTCCAACTATTCATATTCTTGTGCAGCCCTAAAACATGCTTTCTCCAATAGTGTCTGGTAAAAGTAACAATCTGGCACTTCTAAGTCTTAAAATCCTGCAACTACTGTTATTGACCTTTTGAAATCTCTGAGCTACTGTGCTGGAGAAACCATATAGAGAAACCTTGTGGAGACACCACATGGGAAGACTAGAATAGAAAGAGATAGATTAGAGACATCAGTTGGCTCCCCAGTGAAATCTGGCCGCATGAATGACCACATATCACATCAACAGAAGAACCACCTGGCTGAGTTCAGCTTAGATTGATGATTTTTGTTTTCAGCTACTAAGGTTTGGCATGGTCTCTTATGCATCAATAGGTAGCTAAATGGGAATTAAGAAAGATCTAAAGGATGAATAGGACTCAGGTGAGGAGTTGCAGGGGCTGAAAACTGAGAAGATATAATTTCACTCAAAGGAAACAACTTATGCATAGTTCCTGGATGGGAAGAGATCCATGTGCTCAGATGGAAGGAAGGAAGGAAGGAAGAATGGAAGGGAGGGAGTGAGGAAGGGAAGGAAAGGGAGGGAGAGAAAGGGAGAAGGGGGCAGAGAGGGAGGAGAAGGAAGTATGAAAAAAAGAGAGGAAGAGCAAGAAGAAAAGGGAGAGGGAGGGAGGGAAAGAGCACACATATGTACAAAAGCAAACAAACTGAACTGAATTAGTGACAGGTTGAATGGCTGATGATAAAGCTAATAAAATATACAAAGACTACATCATGCAGGGTTCTGGAGACCATGTTAAGCATTTTGTATTTAGAAACAATTGAAGAGTTTTAAGCAGAAGAAGGAACATAAGGCATTTCATGTTTTTAAAAATATGACTAGCTGCTGTGTAGAGAATGGATGGAATAGGGCCAAGGGTAAAAGTAGAGAGAAAAATTAAAAGGATATTGTGATATTTCATGTGGGGGATGACAGTAACTTGGAATAGGGCTAAATCTGTGCAGGTGGGTGAAGCCGAAAGATATGAAACAGATGTTTTGGAGAGATGATCATGTAGGATTTTTAATGTATTAAGTATGGGTGATGAGAGAGAGAGAGAGAGAGAGAGAGAGAGAGAGAGAGAGAGAGAGAGAGAGAGATCTCAGTGATAACTCCTTATATTTGACTTGGGCAAATAGTTGCATAAAGATGGAATTTATTGAAATGCAAAGACCAGGAATAAAATAGCTTTGAGATAGGTTTTGGAAGAAGGGTCATTCAGGTTTGAAGTTTAGACCTGTTAAGTCTCTTTAAGCTAGCTGAGAGAGATCAGGTAGACACGTCAACAAGGCCATTGGATCCATTTCTCTGTGGCTCCAAGAAGAGGTCTGAGGAGGAAATACATATGTGGGCAGCATATGTAGAGATGAAAATGAAAGCCTCTAAATTTGAGGCAGTGTTCTACAGGAGTGTGTGGAGTACAAAGAGAAGACCCAAGTACAAACCCTGAAGAAATCTATTTGCTGGAGATTAAGTTGAGGGGAAAAGAAGGAGGACATAGCAGTTGTGATCTGGAAAGACAAGGAGAGCTAACAGGGTATAATGTTGCGAAAGCCAAGAGAAAAATATTCAGGAGGACAGGGGTGGCTTCTGACAGGCCAAGTAAATTGAAAGCAGGCATCTTAACCAAATTCAGAAATATGAAGTTCACTGGTGACTTTTGAAAGAATAATTTTACTTGGGTGATGGGAAAAGGGAAAGAGGATGGAATGAAAAACTGGTGGCTGAAGGAAGGGGCAGTTTGGGTAGATAAATCTCAGGGAGAAATAAAAGGAGATATAAGTTATGTCCAAAGTGAGAAGGGAGAAAAATGTTAAGGGATAAATTAAAGCTTTCAAAATACTAACTTTTACTGTTGATGAAAGATTCCAGTTGATAGAAGAGTTTGAGAGTGCAGGGCTAAAGGAATAAACCACAGAATAAATAGTGGATAGCATTAATAGCTCTATGGAAAGACTGCCCTTCTTTTTGTGCAGTTGTTACCCTATTCAAGAACTTCCTATGACTTCCAAAGGCCACAAGTGTTCCTGTCTTAGGCCCAAGCCCCGACTGTCCACAGCCTGAGAGGAAATCAGTGCAGAAGTTTCAGGGACAATTCTTTACTCTCAGTCTCATCCTTAGTCTCAGAGAGGCCCGACCTGGCTGCCCTCTGTAAAAGTTCCAACTGTCTGCCTCTTGGGATTCCTACTTTCTCTCATCTTGATCTATTTTTAAATCCCTTTTATTATCCTTATTATACTTATGATGTGATTAATTGGATGCAGTCTATAATGGCTATGACTTTCTTATTCACTATGTTTGTTGTCTGTTTATTATTTCCCCTCCTGTTAGAATTTAAGCTCTACCAGAGCAGGAGAATTTCTCTTTTTTATTTCACTGATATGAATATTCTAGTTTGTGGCAGATTTATCTACACCTTTCATAGTGTAGGAAGTCTTTCTGAATAGCTGCCTTGAATATGTGTTTTTGTGAAGCTGAGGAAGTTTCTGATACAATTTTCCATGATGTATGCTTTGTAAGACTTTCTCAAACCTCACAGCTTTGTCTTCCCATAGCCTGTATCCCATCCTCTCTCCTTGATGTTATGCCTGCTATGCCTACCCACCCCCATGCACTCACACAACTTGAAATATCTCCTGTATTCCCTTCACTATTCTTAATCTGTCTCCTTTGAAGGCCTTCCAAGAGTAATAAAGCCCATACTCACTTATATCTTCTCTGAACCACACTGACATGAGGAACTGAAACTATGGACTGTATCACTCAATTAGCCTCTCTTGTGTAGCTTCGCATACTTCCTGTATTTGTCTTCCGGAGAACTTACATTAAAAATACATGATAGTATCTTAAAATGCGTTCTTATCTTTATAGATACCTCAGTAAAATGGTGTTAATATGTTTAAGGAAGATCTTTCATCACATCTATAAACAAATGTCTACTAAGACTATGTGTGTATGCACACGTGTGTGACAGGAAAGCTCTGATGGTCATCTTAACCAAAGTCTTAGTCGGGCTGTGAGAACTAACCAATAGTGTCATACTACTGCTAAAAGAGACTCAGAAGGAATCACTGTCTTCCCTCAGCTGAGAGAGTTTCAAAAACATCTCTCATGGCTTAACAGATTTCCTCAGATCTTACAATCTTTCATTTCTCTAATGCATACACAAGTTTATCTCCAAAATTAAAAAAACAGAGCACCAAATATTGAACCCCAAATCATATCCCTTTCCTCATCTTGACTGGCTTTTTTATTTCCTGATGGTCTATGTGAGAAAGACAGTGTCCACTCCTCAATCCACTGTTATTCTACAGTGAGTGTGTGTGTGTGTGTGTGTGTGTGTGTGTGAGAGAGAAAGAGAGACAGAGACAAAGACAAAGACAGAAACAGAGACAGAGAAGCAAATTAATTAAAATTCTCTCGGATTGTAAATAGGCCAATCTAAGAGTATGACTCCGTTCCTTCTCTTCAAGAGAAGAACAAAGAAAGTGAAACCCACAGCTGTTCTTGACCTAATGCTGAAAAGAATGCATAGCTAAATCCAACTTCCTTCTGCCTGATAAATTGGAAGAGGCATGCTGGAGTTCATTTGAGCAACTTTGTTCAAAATTAAAGTAGTATAAGTAGAAAGAATTTATTTTGAGCCTCTCTTTTGGGAAAAAAAAAGAAGGCAAATTGTAATAAAAAGAAAAAGGAAACAGGTGGGGGCAGGGATAAACTCCCAAGGAATCCTTTATAAAAATAAAAATGGAAATTAGAAAATATGTATAAAGTGTAAAACTCTCTGGGGACCTATACAACCTAAAAGCAGAAACTGAGGAAAGGTAAATCCAAAGGCTTTCTCACAGACATTCGGGAGGAATAATCCACTAGGAGGCATGAGGTTTGAAGAAAATAAATGTGCTTGAGACTCTTAAATACACCTATTTCCTAGGAAGGGGGCAAATAATCACAGAGATGGTGAGGCGGTTGGGAGACTCTCTCTTCCAATTTGAGTAGATTTGTTGTTTAATGAAACTCATTTGGCACCTTGTGAGGGAATAATTTTTCTCGCAGAGTTGAAAATTTTTAAAAACAGTAATAGAGCGCTACATCCAAGCCGTTAGAGTGAATTTGCTGTTTGTAGGAAGTGCTCAGATGGCAACCAGGGGCCTATGGTTCTCTTTAGCTCCAACCGGATGCAGACTGTGTGTTGATTGTGCAATGAATGCACCTTCTGAAGAATGAGAGGAAAGGGCTGCCTAAGTTCTCCTGGCAATAGTGAAGTGCCACCTGGGAAGAACATTTCTGGGAGAAGGGACATGGGCTTTTCACAGTAAATACAACTAATGAAACATTGAGTTTAACCCAAAAGAGAGCCCTGGGAGTGAACTCTCAATAAGGCTGAAAAAATAGCGAAGAGAAGGCTTTTCCTGAGCTCTGGGGTAGGGAGTGTTCAAAAGGAACCATGGAGCGTCTGTTCCTTCCTTTTGCAGCCTTTATTCTGCTGGATAAGTGAAATGATCAAGTAAGCTGTGAACATCTGTGCCTATTTTACTGAAAGAGCTGGACTTGGCAGGGGACAAGGTGGGAAACAACTTAATTATGCTCAGTACTGACACTGTAAACCCACTCTGTCGATTCCTTCTTCAATCTTTCTGGACAAAACCTTGAGACAAATCTCTGGGTCCTTCTGGTCATTGTTAGGTTTTTAAATAAACAATGATATATCTGATGTGAAACCAGCTTGGATTTCTTAATTGTTAAAATGTTTCTGTCATCCGGCTCTGGTCCAACTCGGGCTTTCAGAAGTGTTATTGACGTGGGTGCTCCAGTTCTGAATTTTCTATCTTATTCTTCTACCCTTCCTCTTCCTCTCACTACCTGGGGCTGCTTCTAGGTTGCAGGCAAGAGAGGAAAGAAGCAGCAGTGATCTCCCGCAGCACTGTTTCTTTCTAGAGTGTCCACTCCAGTTGTCTGGCTGTGACTCTTTCCTCACTTTTTGCTTGTGCAACTTACCCAACAAGGTCTCTGTCAGCTGGAATCTCCAACTCCTGGCAGGTGGTTTTTTGAGCAAGTCTCTCTGAGAAAAAACTAAGTAGAGCTTCCTCCCATGGTGTCCACTTTATCTCGAACATTTTGAAATCTGTGGGCTGTTGCCACTCCTCCTCTCTGGTTTCATTGTGCCAACCCAGGGAAACCTAGCCAGCCTCTCCTCCAGGGCAAAATTTCCAGGGACCATCAGCTTCTGTCCTGCTCTGAGACTTCTGGGAAAACAAGGTAACATCTCCACTGCTCACTCTCTCCGAGCTCTTTTCTGGGTCCTTAAAAGTGAGAAGCAGAATACTTGCCTAGATGAACAATGGTCCTGCTGTGGGGAAAGTACAATTGTTTCTCCTAATAAGTACTCCCAGCTAGGTCCTTTCTAGTCTCAGAATTCCTCTTATTTGACTTTAGGTAAGGGAACATCTTCACTCACCCCCATTAATTCACACATATAAAAGAATATGATACACACTCCACCATATGTTTCCAAAGACATTCCCCAGACATCTCATCTTCAGTCCCTTGAGTGGTTTAGCTTGACGTGAATGATGCACTAAGTCACCAGGCCAATCATTTTTGTAACCAGTTTTGGATCCTCAGTCAAAAATTCCAAATAAGAAAGGGTCCATTACTGTTTCTGCTCTGCTCTGCATTACATTAGGTATGCACAGAAGGGAAAGATTAGCATAGCTTGCAATCTTCAATAGTTTCATGGCAGGGGTGAAACTTAAAAATCCACTGCGATGGACAGAAATGTGAAGGAAGGGAACGTGCTGTGTGAGATCTAGTGTGAGAAATTTCACAAATATATATCAGATATTCACACACACACACACACACACACACACACCCATACACATAAATGGGCTGGAAAAGATTGGATTTATGCAGTCAGATCAGAATAAGAATTCGACAAAGCCAAGTTAAGACTGATTTTGACAAATGAAGAGCCATTGTACTTTCTTTAAAAAGAAAGTAACATGAGAAAAACAGTGGCTTAAGATGATTGATAACAACATTAGGGATGTTTGGAATATTTCTCACCTCATCACAATCGTGTGGACAGGTTTTTTTATAATTGATATTAAAAAAAAATTGGGCTCCAAGCTAAGGAGCTGCAGGTGACTGCTGTATGATAAGGATGAGAGCCACACAGGACTGTGAGACTCATGCAGAAGTAGCCTTGTTTGTCTTGTTTACAGATGCCTCCCAGGGACCTTGAACAATGTATGACCAATGATACATATTCAATAAATATTGATCCAATTAAAGTGAATGGATTTAGTGGCTGAAGGCTTGAAACATGAACATCTATTAAAATGTTATGACATATGTTGAAGATCTAAGAACAAGTTGGAAGAATATTGGAGACGTGATTGGAGCGTAGCAAAATTTTCATTCTTTGGATACTTTCATACTCAAAGAAAGTTGGGAAAGAAGATTAATGTAAGAGGTTGTGACAGAAATAGACATAGTAGAGACAATATTGAAACAGGTATGCTTCATAGGTAGAAATGTGATGAGGTTATAAATGAGAAAATTCAGGCTTAGATATGATGATGATGCCAGGAGGTTTTTTTTTTTTTAACATTCCTTAAAGATTGAGTCCAAAACATGAAACAAAACAAAACAAAAAGCCACCTATTCTTTTGTCAGCAGTGTTTGATAACCATTCACTGTACATCAATCTGTAACACTCTTGGAATATATTGACTAGTTTGATCTTCACAATACACTTTTGATAAGGACTGATATTATCCCCATTGTTTAAATAAAGCAGTATTTTCTGTAAATTCATATAGGTAGTAAAGTTTGGATCCAGCCAGTCTAACAGAAGAGTATCTTAATCCACTGAAATCGATGCACTTTGCAAGTGGAAGGAATTGGGTAGTTAGCAGAAGAGAAGGAGAAGGAGATAGAGAAGACTTCGTGCCAGCAGGAGGGAAGTACAGGATGATTCAGATCATGCTCACAGAGACATAAAGGCTTACATGATGACAGGACTCAAGGAACAAATAATGAAGAATGAACAATGAGAAAAGATTACCTATGATAAGACCATCCAGAAGAACAACCACAGGAAGGCTGAGGAGAGGAGGGGCTTACAGAGTTTGCCATGTTAATCGGTGAAATACAACAGGATATTGGAAGGTGCCATCCAAAGCCATAGCAGAAGCCAGATTTTTGAAGTGAAATATGTTTGAAATTCTGAAGGATGGAGCCCACCGAGAAGAAAAGACTTAAAATGGCAAAGGGCAAATGTAGTTGAAGGGACAGGAGATGGCCTGAGGTAGAATCCTAAGCATTGATAGAAATGTGAATAAACTGTGTAAAACCCCTTCCAAGAGTTTAAAAGAGAATTTCAGTGGTTCAAACAAACTGAATATCATGGGAAATTTCATGTCAAAAGCAATTTCTGACAGAAAGAAAATCAAACTGGAGCCACGGGGCTATATGTAATCAGTTCCCAAATATATATAGCATATTCTGAATGAGAACCTCAGATGGTGAGGTTTCAAATCTTACTATGCTGACAAATAACGTGTTCATATAAGTCCAAAATAAGCTCTTCTTATCCACCTCCACTCAACCAGCTCATCAAATTAACTAATACTCTCCTTTTCCTCTGGAAATGCTCATAGATCTGGAGAATGTAGGTGGGTAGGCTACCTCAAGTATGTGTGCCCTTGCACTTGATCCCCCACGCCCCACGGAATATTTAACAAGAGTCAGTAATTATGTTTACATAAATGTACTTGATCTTCCAATTAGGTAATTTTGTTAATTATTTCATAACAGAAGAAATATGCCTGTGAAAATAACTGTTTCCACTCATGTCAATTTGGAGGATTTTATAAAGATTGCTAAGGCCATGGAAATTTTACTGCCCAAATTGGGACATAGTACTAAGCAGACAAAGCTTAAAGTGACAGTATTATTAATAATAATACGGAAGCTAGCAATGTCGATATTACACACTTTTGAATGCATCGTACAGCATTTCACAGCTGTAATTGTGCCATTATCAATAGACCTGAGCAACTAGCAGCCTTCCCCATACAGATGGAGAACATCCCTGTGGAGAGGTAGAAAATGTGTATGTTCTGTGGACAGGTTGGATTTACAAGAGGGAAAAACTTACGTGATACAAGCCATTTCACTTCTTCTCCAGAACTCAGTCACATTTTCTTTCTCCTATCACCAGTGCGGAAGTGGTCAGTAGGGTTAACTGTAACTGAAGTTGTTTCAAATGTAACAAGATGAGAGAAATGGAATCTGTTCCACAATACAAGTTATACAAATGGGTGTATATATATATATATATATATATTTCTCTACATTTGATATAGACAACTCTCAAATATTTAGGGAAAAACATTAAAATCTGGGTGGAATTTACACTCAGATAAAGTTCCAATTCACCTTTAAGTAATCACAGCAACAAATTATAGGTGATATATTATGAGTGTGTTCCAGGCAAGAAAGGAACATAGAATCCTACTCAGTGAAATCTGCTAAGCAACAAGTTCTTGACTCAATGAAACATTACAAGTGAGTACACATAAATATATTTGAGCTGTGATAAATTATTAAGGTGTGCATCATTTTTATAACACCTGCTTTTTCCATTGATTTTTTAAATAGTTAAACAATTACAGTATTGGTTCCAATCAATTACACAAGACGCTGTCTATAGTGAAATTTCTCAATGATCAAAAACACATCATTTCTCCCTTCTCAAGTCTTTCATTGCATTCTTTAAAAAATTAACTTGGTTAATGTGACATCTTGAACTATTAGGAAAACCATTTTTGCATGATCAATTCTAGATTAATTTATTCTTTCCATCATTGTTTCAAAAATTTTGGGCTGGGTTCTTTCGCCAGGTGCTGGGATTAAAAATGAGAATAATAAGATTTATCCTTATTTTCAAGTCATCCACAATTTTGTATTCACACAGTGAGTGTTTGCTTAATAACTCATACTCTGCCAGTATATTAGTACAATTTTTCTGAGAAGCAGATGCCAATATGGGATAATATGTACACGAACTTTATTAGGGGAAATATTTGTAAGAGAAAATGGGGAGGAAGTTGGGAGAGTTTGGGGACAGTAGTGTTAACTCGGACCCAGAGCACTAGTGAGAAGGAAAGACACTGTACAGTCCATGGAAGGCTTAGCATGACTGCAGAGAGTTCTGGATCCTAGGCCTCCCGCAGGGGCTGCCCTGTCTCCCAGCACTGGCTTGTGTTAGTGTCCTTGCTCTGCTGGGGCATCGGCTGGGAGCTGTGGGAGGAAGCACAGCCTTGGAACTAATGTCCAGCCACCGGTGTCTTTGGTCCGTTATCTTCTTGTCACTGGAGGTCTGCGAAGAACATTCTCAAGGCCACTACAACCAGGTTCTCAACATTAAAATTTTAAAAGTCTAGCTAATACACACTCATTGTGGAAAATTAGAAAACACCCAAACTTCCTTGCTTCCTCGTCTCCTCTCATCAAATCACTTTCCTCATTTGAATTATCTCCGCAGAATGCAAGTGTCACCTTTTTACAGGTGGTCGTTGCCTTCTTCACAAAATCTGACATCCTGGATCCCTACTTGTTTCACCATTGCCCCCTCCCCCTTCCCCAGGTTTTCCAGCTGTTGCCATTTACAGGTCCCTGAACACTCGGCTGTTTCTTATGCCCATGGGTTTCTGCTTACTGAAATTCCAGGTTTATCAAACTGTCAGCTTCTGTAAGAAATCTTTTTTTTTTCTCTCCTACTTAAAAAAATATTTAGTTTGATTGGTTCATGCCTGCAATGCATAATGATCACATTCCTCATGGGGAGTTGCTACATATCCACAGCACATCTTAATTCTTTTTTTTTTTCATTCCTACCTTAACCCTTTGCAAATGATCTATCTTCCTATTTCCTACTATCTATCTTCTGTTTTTGAATCAAGTGCTTTTCCATGCATTCCTGTGTCACCCTATAATTACTTCCATGATGTGTCTGTTTGCTTTCTTGATATCTCTCACCTAAGACTGTGAACTCCTTGAGAGTAGAGAAGTGTTTTATTTATCAGGATTTCTAGCACCTAGCACAGTGTTTGATCCATAGTAGGTGCTAAATTACTGGGTGATGAATAAATGAATCCGAGCATGCACACTGCCAAAGAAATGTAAGAAGATAAGATCATTGCCTGGAATCTAGGGAAAACACATCATTTATGGGTGGGATAATTATTCTCATTTGTCTGTGAGATAAAAAACTATTTTGCTTGATATGGTTTACAATAGTGGTAGAACTTTTTCCAAGAAAAACAATGCTGATAGCCCCTCTGTACCTTTTGTCCACGAAGTGCTTTGTTGTAACAATTTACCCAGATCGTCCCAATATCACTTGGAAGACAACTCTCTTGTGCCTGAGACCCCTTGGGTCTGAGTGTCTCTGTCATGGTGAAGCGGTAGTTCTGATTCTGCTGGGGAGGAGACTCCCTAAACCCCACTGTTGCAAAAGACAGGACCAGTAGTGAAGTTCATGACCTCCCCATGTCCTCCCTACTCTTCTCTCCAAGTCCAATTTTTCTATTGCCCCGGATGTTAAGCAACTGGAACTAATAATATGACTGTTGTCCTATTGATCACACACCCAGCCTACTGTCACCAGGAATTTTCAGAAAATGGTGAGAGATGGGGAATAGAGGAGGCACAGCTCTGTTTGGTGACTTTCATGGAAAGCTTATGCTTAAGAGGAATTTTTTTAAAGGAATTTCCGAGAGATTCTCAACTACTTTACAAAAATAAAATATTTTATTAACTTTTAAAAAAATCTCACTGGTGGGTGTATTTTACTTAATGGCTGTATTCAATTGTATAGGTACCACCAAACTCCTGGTTCACTCCAAAACAGGTTATAGTGAGTCGTACGTCAGCTTTTCTTTTAAATGATACCTCTTTGATTCTTTGGAGTATTGACTGCTCAGCTAATTGCAGTATAAATGTATTCAATAGGCAAAGAATTGTCTTTGAAAGGGAAATTAATAATGTAAAATCATAGTATATTGAAGGAATTTAATTTATTCATCCTATTACTTTCCCTCTTAACAAGGATAATTTAAAGTCAATAGTATTTCCATTTTAAAACCTGTGAATTCTCAAATCTTCTAATTTAATTATGAAATTAAAGGAGATGTCAAATCTTCAATTTACATTTGTATAAAGTAAATAATGTCCACACAACTTGAGTAATAAATGTTATTATCTCTCAAGTATTTCTAATTAACTTATTCTCAGATTCTACTTCTTTACTCTCAAATTGTCCAATCATTAATATCATATTGCTAGGATAACAGTGTCCATTAGATCATTTGTATTTTTTTCCACCCCTGCTCCTAAAGTTAGAAAAGCCAGGCTGTTCTGTTGTAAACTTTTATTGGCAGGGGTTCATAATTCAGCTGTAAAATTTCACGCTGGGCTGCAATTCAGTGCACAAGCCCTATGCCCTGAAGAGCTTATGTTACTACAAAAACAATTGTAAAAATCCGTTTTTTTCTCTTTTTAGGTGGACCAGAAAAATGGTACAGTAAGAAACATTATCCTTAAAAAGGACAGTTTCTAAAGAAAAAAGTTGGTAGATAAAATGATATACTTGGTACTTAGCTATAACCCCTCACCCATCAAAATAACTATTATATGGTAGCAAAGGAAAATTTACACTTATTACAGATACAACTTGCTCCATGGTACTCAGAGTGCAAGAAACATCACCTTGCTTTATTTTTTTTTTGATCCAAATTAAATCCAATGTGAGGTCACTGTCATCAAGGTTGATAAGAAGTCCAATAACAGTCAATTTGGGCTGCCTTCTTCCCACGCTGGGCTGCAGTAGAACTATAGGGCTGATGCAGTCAGAAAAAAAGCAGAGCTAGGTGCATGGTCGCTGTTGATCCTTGGTCAGGCAGACAAGTTTATTGGCAGAATCAACACCACCCCTGCCATCATTGCCAAGCTCAATGACAGGAGTTTGTGCAGACTGCCAGCTACACAAGGTGGACGATGCCATCGCTCGGCGGGCTTGGGATTCCTGTGCCCACACCACAGCCACATACACCCCCCACCCCCCTGCCTGTCCCCAGATCTCCCCTATACCCACTTTACAGTGTGCGAGGGACCAACAATACCTTGATAAATGGCTATTTTTGGAGTATTCAACCTCATTCTAGAATTTGCTTCTGATTCTGAACTAAAAAAAACCCCACTGTTTATTTTTACCTTCTCACTTGTTTTAAAGCAGGGAAGGTGAAAAGAAATAAGCGAAAGAATGTGATTTCAGTCTTTTCATTCATTCTACATTAGAAAGAAGAGAAAGCACCATCTGTATGTTTTGTTTGAATAAAACTATCCTACTAGAAAGTAAAGTCCTATTTTTACTTCAACCTTCTCAGCATTAGGTGAAGATACAGGAGATGTGGACTGCACTTTTAAGATCACAATAATCTAGCTCCTGCCTTTGGGTGTGTGTATGACTGAACCCAAATCTCCTTATCTTCACTGATAATGTGGGAGGGATGAATTATGCGGTTCCACAAAAATAGAATAACATCTATTTTACAAAACTCCATGCTGACCTAAAAAATCTCTTGATTTATGAAATAAATATAGCATAGCTTAATCATGTTCACAGTTATTTTGTACTTCTGTTTTTATATCTAGAAATTGTTAATTATCATAAAAATTTGGCTGTGGCACAAAATCCATATTTTGTTGTTGTTGTCTTGATAATATTCATGATGCCTCTCTTACCAAAAGCAAACCCCCTAAGTAACAGGAGTATAGAGGAATTTTGTAAAACCTTTTAGACAATTTAAAGATATATATAATTACTGCATTGAGAAAGGCCATGATCTTGTTAAAATTTTGCTGTTCTTGTTACTGAATTGTTATGGATATGTAAAATGTTCTAAAATATGTGAAAGCAACATTAACTTCCTCAAAAACTTTGATAAAACTTTTTCTTTGCCATTTGGTAACTTCTGACAAATCAGTTTCAACATATCTATGACACTTGCTTGTCAATTTAGTTTGTTCCCTTTTCTCTTGGATGGCAAAACCAGCCTGCAATTGAAATCCTCTTGAAAACAATGATGTTTGTTCTGGATTTGGAACTTAAAGCTTTTGATGGTTTCTTCTACTTCAGTAGCCAGCATACTTTTCAAAGATGCACTAACTTCAAAAAGATAGTGCTAAAAAGCTAGAAAGAATGGATGCTAAGTCTGAGATGCCCTTCAAAAACTGGGAGATGGGACATGATAGTCATTAATTAACATTAATCTATCAGATTGAACTTTCATGCTTTCGGTCCATGATAATTGATAAATGATAAAGGGCTACTACCAGAAGAACCTGAATCATAACTGCTGTTAACATACCCTGTAGTGTAACTTTAAACAAGAAAAATGCTGAGAAAGAACAACGCTGAATGAAGTAATAGAGGTAACTAGGATGGGGAGTAGCCAGTCTGAGAGGCAAGAGGAAGTTAGAAATCATGAAAAATCTTGATTTGTTCCATTCAGTCTTTCAAAATAGTGGTTATCTCTATATTTGATTTTTCCATCTTCTATCTATAAATGTATTCTTGTCTAGCAGGTGCCCAGAATGGTGAGAAACGGTGCAGACTCGGGACAGGGGTAGGTATCATCTGTTAGTCCTGCTATATCCTACCTACTTCCTCCTTCAGTGCTGTGCATAGATGACCATGATCCAGACGCCTTTCTCTCTGGCTATTGGAGCTTTTCCACAGGGAGCATCTCGGGAAGATGAGAAGCCCTTTCTGATCACTGAGGTCACACATTTGTCAGACCCTCGCCCCCCCCCCCAACACACACATTCTCAATGCTCTCCTTGAGAACTGGCTGATGGAAGCCTGTGTACTACTCTTGCTATTCTGCACGGTCATCTGTGGGTTTCCCATACCCTGCTCACACTTTCCTGACAGAATTTGTTAAAAAATAGACTCTTAAATGATCCAGGTTTTTTGTTTTTTGTTTTTGGTGGCATCTGTATCCATTGAAATCTTCCCTAACAAGAGGATTAATGAAGATTTTTGGAAGAACTGCATGAAGAGCTACATCTTCCAGCAGTTAGGGCTCCATAGAAGAACAGAGTAGAATAAAGAGCAAAGGGAAATGACCAAAGTTCAATTAGAAAAAAGGGAAAATGTGCAACAACAACAAAAGTATGGATTGACGTAACAACTACAGGAAATATTTTACTAGGTTATTTTAAGGGAGTGTATAGGCTACTCCCTCGCAGTTGGTCCGTCATTAAAGCATATTTGTTGATTAGCAAGTCTGGTGTAGTAAAAACGTCAAACTGCAATCCTTTACCTTTGATACTACAGCAAGCAATCTACAAAATTACCACCAGGTGGCGCAAATGCAGCAACTTTGAAGGACCAACAACCAGTGGACGCTAAAAAGGTTGAATTGGAAATATTTCCGTCAAACAGATGTTCTTGTCTTTGATGCTGTATCTAAGTTAAGGTAGAAATGATGAGGTCGGAAAGGCTAATAAATTTATTATGTGTTAGAAAAGTTATTTCTCCTTGCCTGTGAGACGGAAAAGCTATTATTTTTAAAGTATAATGCTAGCTGTGCTGTTTTCATTGTGACACAAAATTCCCTTAATCCTCTTCATACTTTTGTTATTCTTTGTGTGATGTGTGTCTTTGGTTTTGAGCAAGAAAGAAGAGATTATGCTAGTTTCAGTAACCTGACTATTTAAAGTTTAGTAAATTTAAATAAATGTATTGCAGAAAAACTACTTTGGACACTGATCATTCAACAGTGAATAAAAAACGTAGACAGAGCATTAATTCAAAGAGGCAAATGAAGTGCAAGAATGGCAGTACCCCTAAACAAAGCAGACAGTTTGACAAAAATGTTTTTTCCCCATTTTGATCAAACAGACCAGTGCATCCTTGCATTCCCTTGTCAAAGTGCTGAGTCTACTTCCCATCTCCCTTTATCCCTACCCTCTCTGTCTCCACCAGTCCTTCATCCTGGCCTCCTCCCTGGGGTGAAATAGGTCGTTAGTAGGCAGAAGTTGATGGCACAGTACCTTGCTCTGTAGATAATGAGAAACAAGACAGAAATGTCTCGGGCTCTTGTTCTTTTCTTCTCTCTTCTTCTTCCTCCCCAGCTGTAAGCTCCACAGACATCCATGGATAAGTTACAGTACAGGGTATCATGGAGAGAAAGGAGGCCAGCCAACTGCCCAGGCTGCTGCTATGGACCAATACCCAAGGTGCAGGCTCAGGCTCTCAGCTCAGCTTGGCATTGCACAGAGGCTTGGTTAGTAACCCCCACCAGGTAATGGATTACTATACAGTACCTGGCTCTGAGCATGTGAAATTGTGAGGCAAAAAAAGAATATGAGGAAAAAGAAAAGGAGTGAATAGCACATGACAGAAAACTCACATACATAACCTCAGTAAGTACTAATTAAGCTGAGGCAACCCCATTTTGCAGATGACAAAAATGAATGAGCAAAGAGTTTAAGTGATTCACACAGGAGATAAAATCTGAATGCTGATTTCTCAAGTGACTGATAGTGCAATTGAAAGGGGTGTAGACTGAATAAAAGTGGTCTCTTTCTTCCCCAAGAGCCACCTTTCTGGTAGAACAGTATTTATGTAACTGAGTTTGTGCTAAAACACATGCTATTTAAACAAAGATTTATCGTGAAGAGAGATATGTTGTTTGGATTTTGGATTAAGCCAATAATCTCAAAGGTCTGACAAGCGGTTACATTAATCGTGTCTGCCTGTCAGGGTCATCTCCACATGAAAAACTGGGGCAATCGCTCTCAGGTCCATGCTTAGACGGACCCCTTGCTTGAATGTTCTGCTGTGGATATCTTATAACACTTAACAATTTTGGAACATGGGATCCTGTGGTTTCCTATTGTACTGGGCCCTGCAAATTCTGTACCCAGTCCAGTCAATGGTGCTTTTCTTTTTAGATCATTACCAGATAAGCATAGGTGCTTCTGTTTTCCATTTTTGTATTAGTAGAAGTTTGCAGTACATAACGATTACCTTCCTCGTGGGTAAAGGGTACATGTAGATAACACATTTCCATTCTTTCTTCATCTCCTTTCTCTTTCCTTCCTCCCCACTCCTCCCATCTTTTGGGTCCGTTCTCATTTGCAAAAGATCTATCCCCCTATTTCCTATCACTTTAAATAGTTTGTTCTTTATATATGTATTGAATTTCTTTTATGAGAGGAACTATGTGATATTTAAGGTTGTGTGTCTGATTTATTTCACTTAATATTATGGTCTCCAAGTGCATCCATTTGCCTACAAATGACTCAAGTTTATCCTTCTTTATGGCAGAATAACACATGCTTCTTTTTCCTTGTTAGACTGTTTTGTAACCTTTCAAACTTCTCCAGAAGATTCTGTTAGTAAGTTATTTACTCAGAAAGATAGACTGGGATGCAACAATTAGGCATAGCTAGATTACTGCTCGTTAATTAGTTGCTTCCTTTATTCATTCAGCAAATCCACATAGCACACCCACCCACGTGAGGGATTTGCCAAGACTAAGATGATTTCCTAGTTCTTTCTGGTACCACTTTCTTTAGCCTTTTAGAAAATACAGAAACCTTCTGAAACTTGCTCCTCCAAGCCATCCAATTTTCCTATCAAATTTCCCTTCCAAACAATGCCCTGTCATGACTGTGTCCTCTAGCACAGAAGGCCCCTCCCTACTTCCCCTTTTCCTGCCCACAGTCCTAACCAAGGTCAGTTACCACACCACCATGAGAAATGAACCCCCATGGAAATAACCATCTTTGCCCCAGGCCAACAGAGTTCACTGGCAAGTCCTGGTGGGTTTGTAAAATATTGGCCATGTTCCATATTCTTTGTACATTACTAAATCAAACCTGAGAAATCTCCTTATGTATTCAGTGTCTGCTCCTACATGATATTACACTCAGCACTGTACAGAGGACTTTAGTTGCAGTCTTTTCTGAGGAATCTGTCCAAAGTCAATCGTAAGACTAAAAATATCTGAATGTAAAGACAATGTATACAAAGTGCAAAAAAGAAAGATTTTTGAACAATGTGAAACAGAGCGTGTGCTTGGTAACCATTTCGAGAATAAGTGCATTAGCAGAGCGGTGAGGAGTGAGTGAGCCTTAAGTGGCTAATGCTCACACTGGATGGTGCAGAGAGAAGCTATTAGACCTTTTCCAAATAATTCTGGAAGACTGTGCAGAGGAGGTGGGATTGCATGAGCTATTTGGATGATGAAAGAGAGATAACTTGGCAGATAGAAAGGAAGAGCATTCCAAGAATATGGCACAGTTTGGAAGAGGCTTGTGTGGAATGCCTGGGTGATGGAGATAGTAAGCCAACTGGCTACAACAAACAGACTGGTGGCACATTCCAAAGAAGGAATTTTAAATTTGATTCCAAACAAAATAATGACTTTCTACAGAATTATTATAGCAACTAACAATACATTTCTGAGTCCAATATATATTATACAAATAAAGACAGTTCATGGAATTCCTAGGAAAGAAAGTTGCCTGGGTGAAACTTCCTGGCTTGTGAGCGAGCAAGGGGTGTGAACAACATCAGCTACTCTTAGGGTAATCATAGCTGACCCCATATCCTCTCCCAGATGAGGAACAAGAAACAAATAGCTTGAATTGACACAACAGAAGGGGGAAAGGACTTTACCTTTAAAGAGATCATAACCGCCAGTCTTGGGCATCTTTAGTGTTGCTCTCATGAGCACTGAAATTCTGAGCAGAGTTCAGGGGCTTGAGCTTTGGGAAAAGGCTGCTCTCTGTACTTGCCACATGGTCAGTTTCAAAACCTGAGCAAGACTGTATTTATCCACTGTCATGGATTTAAAAATCCTAAGAATATTTACTGCTTTTGAAAAGCTTTACATTAAATGAGGAGAGAAATCATGTCCATTAGAGGCGTTAAACAAGAAAAAGCAACTAACTGTCACAGAGAGACACTCAAGAGCCAAGTGATAAAATATGACAAGAAACGTGGATGGAGGAAGGCAACATTACTTCGGCTTGAAAGATGAAGGAAGGGCTGTGAGATGGGTTAGTATATGAGATGTGTCCTAAAGAAGGAGTAGAATTTAGGTAATTCAACAAGAAGGGCAGAGTGTTGTAGGAAAGCAGAAAACCACGCAGAAAAAATATAGGAAAAGTCAGTCCTGGTTGAAGAGCGCACTGTACACCTGGGGCGGAGACTCCTAGAACACAGAACAGGAAGATGAGGCAGGAGAGGCACAGGTGGAGGCCTTGTTAGCAATGGGAAAATGAGCTCAGTTTCTCTGTTATTGTGAGGAACAACATAACCAGAGAACAGGGCTTTTTGCCCAAGCTCAGGGAAAGTAGTTCATATTTTGAAAACTTTCAATAAGATTTTTCCCCTTCCCAGATATAATGTTGGATTGCCAGTTCATATAAGAGGTAAATCATCCACCCTATGTGATGGTTCTGATAGCACCATCTGAAGAGCTACCAGATAATTTGTCTTTGTGAAAGGATGTTAGCATATTCTTAAGCTCTGCTACTGCTACTAGAGCAGGCACCTTGTGGAAGGGCTCTGGAGTGCATCATTTGGCATGTCCTGCTGCTGTGGCCATCTGCTGTACCTTACGACAGGGTCTGGCAATTCAAGAGATGGCACGGGAAGCCCAGCAATATATCTATATGTAATTCTCCTCCTTGCTTGAGAAATAGAACAGCCATCTTCAAGACACCACTAGGAATCCCAAGTCACATGACTTCTTTTGTCTCCTCAAGGCCTAAAGTATCACCATTTATTTTAAAAGGGCAGAAACAAATAGCCACTTGATCCGATTGAAAACCTGTTTTGGTATAACT
The DNA here is from genome assembly GCF_000247695.1 of Heterocephalus glaber. The sequence continues at coordinate 11,973,965 of NW_004624769.1, forward strand.
GAGTTAAAAGTTTGTCTGAAAATATAGGAGGACTCAGACTCCAAGGAGAAAGAAAGAAAGAAAGAGAGAGAGAGAGAGACAAAGACAGAGAACTGAGAGAAACCTAACTCACAGGTAGCTTAGGAGAAGGGACTCCCTGATATAGAAAAGATTCATGAGACATTATGATCAGCATTGCCAATTTTTGCACTTCTGTACAAGATCTTACAGCCTAAAGCCTTTCCACTCAAGGTCGTCCACCAGCTGCATCATCTGATATCTCATTAGAATGCAGTCTAAGGCCATACCCACCTGCTGAATCAGAAACTATTTTCACAGAATACTTGAGTGATTCAAAACACTTTCAAGTTTTAGATGCACCAATCTAGAAGAGTATACATGAAAAGCTTCTGTCTATTTAGTTTTGACTATTCTGGTCAAATGATATAGATGTAATAGATGAAGTGGGGCTCCTCCTATACCATTCAAGAATTTGTATATGGAGATTTTTTTAATTGCCAACTTTATACCTTGGATATTTTTGTTAATAACTGAGTTCATATCATTTGCCAAAGAGATCAGAACAGGTAGAACTAAAGGAATACCTGCTGGGTTATTTTATCAGCACTCAGGAAGACTCTGAAAAGTTTCCTTTCTGGCTCTCCCTGCTCTGGTGTGAGATCTGCCTTGAGATGCCCCCTTCCTGACTCAGGACACTTAAGTCTCTCTGTGTGAGTTTATCCACAGAAGAGGACGTGTGTGCTCATGATGTACTTGTTAACCTTACTAACAGCCACTGTGCACTGTGGCCCAGGCTTCCAATCCGAGTGTTAGATGTGGGCTCAGCGTCCTCCACGCTGGTGGTTCTCACTCCTCCCTTGCTGGCTGAGTCTTCCCACACACTCTGTTAATGAGGGGTGCTCAACCCCCTTTGGCAGATAAGAGTCTCTTCCTGCTTAGGGTTTGAATTGAAAATGAATTCCCTATTTGCACAGTACCATGACATTTCACGTAATATCACTTACCGGCCCCCAGGCTGCAGTAGTTCTGGACACTACTTTTTAAAACACTTTCTACCCAACATTATGTGGGCTGCAGTTGCTCATATGGAAAGGAAAAGATAGTTTAAAACTTGAACAAGAAGAATAAAAATGCCTGCTAGGCTTCCAAAATGTCCATCTAAGATTCAGCTCTTAAAATAGAAAAGAATGACTAACAGGGACCATATTGTTACATCATTAAAAATGTATGTATTTAGCCAAGAAAATGAAAGAAGACTTAGGAAAAATTAATTCAATCTCTTGTGGAGTGATTAAAAATAGGATAACAAATTGTCAATTAATGAAGCACGCTGACAGGAGAGGTGATATAGATAATAAAAGGAGGATTATTCCGAGCACTATTTTTAATTGAAAATGTATAGAATGATTCTTAGAATTAGTCCTTTTGTAATAATATTGTTATTAAAGAAAATAATCTGTTTTCTGGGAATACATATTGGACCTATGAGTACCCATAAAATATAAACCAAGTGGTAAATCATTCTCAGAACTAATGTTTTCTAATGTATCTAATCTACAGGTAGAAACAAAAGAAGTGGCTTTTCTTTACTTCATCAATCAAAATATTTGTGATCATTCTGCTTTAAAAACTTCCATGCAACAGAAAACATATAGGTATAATTATCACTTATTTATTCCCTCAATGTGTATTTACTTGGCACATATTCTATCTACCACTATTTTATGGCTTTGAAGATGTCATCTTTAGATGTTAAAGAAAAGTTATGCTACCCTTGTGGAGCTTACATTTTAGAGGAATAAGTAACCCCAAAATAATCGTCTTATAATTCTGACAGTGATAATTGGCAAAAGAAAAATTAGCATCCCAGTAAAATATGTTAACATCTGGAGAATAATGAAATTATGAGCAACAAGCATCAATGAAATCATGCCAAATTCAAATGATAGCTGCTCTTGGTAGACTTCCAGAAGTAACGATTAAAGGAAGGTATTAGCCTTAAGCCCAGTGTGTCTTCTGTGATGGCCATGGAGGGGGTCGTGTCAGGCGCCATTCAAGGGGGATGAATGGATGCCAGGGTATTTCATGGGAACCTAATTGTTCTTCCCTGCCAGGAAATCACTGCAGCATGACAAAATCCCAAGGATCAAAGTGCCTAAAGACAAGGACTCCTGTAGCAGACTTGTACTGGCTTCACGTTATGTTGTAGATCACCTAAAATACCTTATCATGGGCAGTGCCTCGGACAGAATACTTGACTCAGATTCACCACCAACTAGCTCTGTGACCTTGGGCAGGTTATGCATGACTTTGAACCTTGGTTTTATTATTTGAAAAATGGATATTATAGTACATCAACACAAGATTAGTCAAGAGAATAAAGAGTATATGTTGTATATATTACCTTCATTGTACAACTTCCCATTAGAATTTATAAAGATTTACTTCCCAACTACTCACAAATTTTATACTTTGCGTTTAGAGTACTTGTGCTCATTAGTTTTTGATCCCTCCTTAAATACACAGCCACCCATTCCACATTACCAGCATACCCATGTTTATCTACACAGCAGACTCTGTTTGTAAAATCACTTGTAAGTATTTTGTTACGTTGTCTCCTTATTTAGAAATAGACCTGGAAAGTTGAAATAGGAAAGGGTAGAGCCCATCAATAACAATAGCTATTTTCATAAATGCAGTGTAAGATAGACCAGGAAATACTTAGATATGCTGAAAGGACTAATTCTCGGTCTCTCTCATTGTACCTACTGAGGGCAAGACTGTGACTAAAAGGAACGAGCACAGTCTTAAGGGAGATAGGTAAAATACTATATCAATTTTGAAATTATATCTGAAGGTGAGGTCAAGTTAGGAAATAAATATATGTGTCTACAGGCGTGTTTGTGTGTAGGTATTTGTGTGTTTACTGAGAAAGGATTTCCTCTCTTGTCTGTGAACCTATTAATATATTGTTCATCTCCTACACATATGTTTTGGCAAGCATTGTACATATAATTAAGCAGTTGTCTATATCTCCTTGCTTTTATTGTTTTGTTCATTTCTCTCTAACCCTAAACAATATGTATATGAGGAGAAGTAGCAAATTATTTTACTCCCAGTTTCAAGCCTCAATGAGTAATCTGCCCAGGGGCTACAAATATTTGTTGGGCACCTGTTATATTCCAGACATGATTCCCTCAAGGACACAGCCCCCACTGGAGTTAGCAGAAAGATCTGGCATGGAGGTGGACAGATGAAAAATGAGTAAGATAGGAGGCCACTGGATCTTCAAATCTGAAACCTTTTGTTAAGCACTTCAGCATAATTCTCTTTCTAGCATGTATGAGTTTGGGCATGTGTAGACGTGTGTGTAAAGAACTAGGCTTTGCTTCCCAGGGTGGAGCTAGGCACCTCTCTGTGTACATTGGCACAGACCACAGACCTTGGAAGGCAAAGGTGGTCACATGCCACTGGTGGCTCACAGGCTGTGCCTGGATGCCAGGCATCAACGCTTCTCTAGCCTACACTGTAACAAGCTTCTTTTCCAGAGCCAAGAGCTAAATTAAAACCTTCTATGTGCATGCTACTTAATCTGCACAGTACATTTTGACCACTCGTAGAATGTCTATTAAACATCTTTCTACATGCCTGTTCAACACTGCTTCACAGATTTTTTTAGTAATACCTCAAGTTCATTGGCCAACACTGAAATCTTTGTCGTTATAGCCAAAATCATGAATTACTGCAACTCAATGGATCTCAGACTCTAATTCATCATTTTTTCTATAACATGAAGCCCATAGTGACAACATGAGCAAGAAAGAAGAGAAAAAAAATGGCAAAAGTCTTGTCAGAAGCATGGACCTAATTCTTCCTCTGGCACATTTGGATTTACACTTGTGTGGAAGTACATAGAAGGGAACCATGCTCTGCTTCTCCATCTGGAGGGATGTCATCTATTTCTGACCCAGATCCACTGTTCACAAGTTCTATTTGCTACATCAGTTAGTGACATGACCAAAACTCCATACACAGAGGATGAAAATGTCCTCTCCATCTCACACTGTGTATCATGGAGCTTAACAGATCCAGTCAAACTTCCAAAACATTTTGTCCAATCGTTGCTTCTTATTGTTTAATTCAACTGACCCTGCCTTAATGCACAATTCCTTTGTATTAACTCAGCTGGCCTCTCATCATTCATCTTTTCCTTCTTAAACTCCCTCCCATAACCAGGGACTAGAGATGGATTCCTGAGAGGGGCTGTATCGCCCTGTTTGCAAGTAGCTGAGGCCAGACCTCCACATGTAGGACCAACACCAGGGCTCCATAATTTGGCCTTCTCTCTTGCTTACGTGCTTCCTTCACCTCTCCAACTATGCCTCTTCTGTCATCTAATTTACACTGGTGACATCACTCAAGTGAGTCTTGTGCTTCCCACCAGTAAATTTTTTCTCAAGCAGCTCAATTTTGCTGAAGTACTACTTTCCCAGGATATATACCTCTCAAAATTGTGTTCAAAATTTAAAACCTAGTTTAGTCTCAGCTCCTCTAAGAATCCTTCCTCAACTACAGTAGTAGGGTGTGCAAGAAGTAATTTCTTCCAACCTTGACCCCAATCCCCATGCTTTTATATTGAACACAAAAACCATCAACCCTACCTCTTTCTCAGACCCTTCTGTCCCGTCACTAATACCCACTTCTCTGAAAAATTGTGCAGCCTAGTTTTTCTTAATCTATGAGCAACTTTTGATACAAGGGGTCAATTTTTTTTTCTCTTAATGTTGACTTGTTACTCTGAACATTATCCATTCATGCTTTTCCTCGTGCCTTTTAGCCCTTCTTCTCCATTTACTTGTTTCTTTCTCGTGCGTCTGGCAAGGTCTACCATTGAATGCCTTAGAACTCAGTCCTCAGATTCATTCTCTATGTTACATCACTTTATATGAGTGTATCCAGTCTCATAGCATTAAATCACATTTAAACTGATAGGTCCTAATTTTCCATTTTTAATCCAAAACTCTCCCCTGAACTCCAGATTCACACTTCCAATCACCTTCTTAATACATCAAGTTAGAAGGTGAACAAGGATCTCTGACTCACATCCCAATTCCTTGCCCCCAGCTGGCCTTGTAGGCTCTACCTCCAAATAAGGATCCAGCATCCTAACACTTTAAAACATTTCCAACTCTACCACCAAGCTACCATCAAGTTTTGCTTGGAATGAAATAGCCTTTGTTTTCTTTTCTTTTCTTTTTTTTCTTTTTTTGTACTAGGGATCAAACTTGGAACCTTAAGCCTATGAGGTAGGTGCAGCTCCACTGAGCTAAATCCCCAGCCCTGCAATAGCCTTTTAATGTGATATTTTTCTTTACACTTTTCAGTGTATTCCCCAATAGTCCGAGGATCATCATTAAAATTTAAACTTGCAAATAGTGTTCCATCTTTCTTAGAAGGAGTCAAACTCTTTGCTATGTCTATAAAGCTATAAAGGGCCTATCTTATGCACATCTATATATCTCCTCTCTAACATCTGTTTCTCACCAAATGTCCTGCAATTCTCCCTCTTTCTCTTGGCTCCTACTATACTGACATTCTAGGCCAGTGGTGGTGAATCTATGGCATGCATGTTGTTTTACTTTTAAGACAAAAGATGTTAATGTGTGAGTTGTTTTTTTGTTTTTTTGTTTTTGTTTTTCTATACTAAGACCTCAGTATTCGGGCTTAATGTCAGTGCTGATACTTTGTGATAAATAAGTGGGTTTTGGGTTGCAGTTTGGGCACTCATCTCTGAAAGCTCACCATAACTGTCATTCTTAGAACATATTAAGTGCATCAACATACAGAGCCTCAAGGGTTTTGTTGCCTTTTTGCCTAAAACACCCTTCTGTGATATCTTAAAATATCTCTTATACTTTTTACATTCATCTTCTCTCACTAAGGCCTTATCTAATATCCCAAATGCAACTGCAGTCCCACTCCCCATGCTCTCTGATCTCCTCTCCCTGAATTTATTTTTCTCCAGAGTTGTCAAGTTACCACCATTTGATATCCCTTCTATCTATTTACAGTATCTATCATCTTTCACCTACCATTGTCTATCTGTCTGTCTATCTATATCTATCTATCTGTCATCTGTCATCTGTCATCTATGTAGTATTTTGTGTGTTGTCTGTCTCTCCTGTGAGATGGTATGATCCATGAATACAACATTTTTGTTTTTTTCTGTATGCCTAATATTTAAAACTGTGTCTGGTATACAATAGGTATTCAATAAGTATTGAAAGAATGATGAAGTGGATAATTGAAATAAAAATCTGGGTAACAGCCCTGCCGTAGACATCCTGATGTGACAAAGTTCAAACTGATATCATTTGTCTGGAGATCCAACTACAGAGAGTAAAACACAAGGGGCCCTTTGAGGAAATACATAAATTTCTAATGGGACAGAGTGTGACTTGAGTGTTTCTTGGAGTAATAAACAGAAAACCCTTGAGAAATTAAAGCAATTGGTTGGCATGGTATAAAAGAAAAAATAATGTACTAGAAGGCAGAAAATACATGTATGGAATCTGAATTTTATTACCTGTGGAATCCTGAGCAAGTTGTTAATCCTATTTGACTTCCATTTCTCATCTACCCAGTAAAGATGATGGATAAGCTTATCTCTAAGATCCTTCCTCACCTAAGATTTTGTTGAATTCTTTAAATATCTGTGAAAGGAAGAATAAAAGAGAGGGACAGAGATGGGAAAAGTGAGAGGGAGAAGGTAGAGAGACAGTCTTTGGAGTATTTGTATTCCTACCAAAAGACAGAAAGAATTAGGTAAGTTGGAGTGCAAAGAAATTTGCATAGAAGAGATTGATATGATTTGCATTACCTAAAAGAGCTTGCTTTCATAATTAGGTATCTACGCATTCTAGAGAAAATACTTGATTTATACTAAGCTCCACATTCTTTGGTGATTTTTTTTGACCAGTGTCTATAATCTCTCTAAGGCCTGGAGCTTTTGTATTCTGAACATCACATTTGGAGTACTGGGCCTTTGTTAGTCCTGTCCATGCAGTTTTTCTTTGTAAATAATTACTAAAATATAAACTGTTCTACGTTTTGTTGGAATGCTTTAATATGTATCTTCTCTAGACATTTAAATATTTTATTTATATAATATCTATTCATTTTGTATGACTACATAAGGGGATTCTAATTTAGTAATTGTTTAATAAAATTATTTTAAACTATATACCCATGATGTGGGACATTTTTCAATATGCTAAATATTTCCGTATACTATAGATAGCAAGTCTTTCTTTCTCATTAGCTGCTTTTAAAATTTGGTGTAATTTGATGTGAATATGATTTTCCACGCCAAGTGTGTGTGTGCCATTTTACTTTATTTACTTATTTCTTATGAGCAGGTGCACTCTTTCATCTATGGTGATTACATAACTATATTTTGTTAGCCATTCTGTGCAAAGTATTTGTTCAGATGGGTTTCTCCTTGGGTTTGAGTAAGGCAGAATATGGATTCCTAACTGCACCCCCAAAATCATGACACTGTGTTTCTTAAAAGCACAACCACCTATGGTGTCAAGTTAACAGCTCAAAACTATGGTTCAATTAGCTGAGGACACTGTGGAGGAGGTCGAAGATCCCATAAAAACTAGTAAAGTTAGTAGAGTTAGACAATCAAAAGAATCTGGAAGAATGGCGTGGGGTCATAATGATTAGTTCCAGAGCCAAAAGAGCACTCGAGGAAAGAAGACACAAGCCAAAGTTCAAATTGTCATTTATAAAGCTTCTCACCAAGACTAGTTACACAGCAGAATTCAGGCTTCCGTAAAATTTTCCACAACATTTCATTATCTTTAGGGATTCTTCCCTCCAGAAACCAGGTAAATGGGACTTGCACATAGAATGCTTTTGTTGATTGTTTTTTCAAACTGGAAAATAGAGATCAGAGTTGAAAAAAGTTATCTTAATGTGAACTTGCGCGCACTACAGCCATTCTGTCTAAATGAAAGCCAGACCATTTGACACCCCAGAGTAAAGGTAAAACACAAAGTAAATTCAACAAAAAAAGATGTTGATGGAATATGAGACACAAGGCTTAAACTACTATTAATATCTTGAGGTTTAAAATTGCTGAATGGGTAAGATCCATCGATGAGGTTCACTGAGGGACAGCGACCTGTATTTGAACTGAGGCTCACTACTCTTGACCTAAAAATGTCATGATAATAAACAACTCACAGGGAAGTGGTAAATCACAGTCATTAAACAAACAAATCATTGTACACTCTCAGTTTATACTTTGAAGAATTGGACTCATCTTTACTCTTATATAGACAGGAAAAAAAGTCATCCTTCTGGCACAGAATACCCAAGCAGGCTCCATACTCCCTTGCTATCTCCCATACTACCCATTTACTTTTGCATTTGTTTTCATAATTCAGATTTTTATTTTGTGCCTCTCTGCTTAGCTTAACACCATTAGTGATTGTGCTTCTAAAAAATAGAATGTCATGTTCTCTTTAGGTCTAGTTAAGAAATTGTAGCCCATTTTAGTAAAACCTCAGGAGAAACCCATTGAGCAAACACTATGTACAGAATGGTCAGCTAAGTGTAGTAAAGAACTTGGTACATCATAGTTGAAAAAGCACAACACACTTGCCTTGGAAAATTATATCTTTCCATTAAAGATGTAACCAGATGAGAAAGGACAATTCAGCATCTTCTACCAGCTCTTTGTTAGATCAATCAGTTTCAAAACACACCATTACCATCACAGATTTTCATTTCATGGGCACGAGTCTGATACTACCCATTTTCCCAGGGTTGCTATGATGTAGAAACCCTCTGCCTAGGTGTGTTTCTTTATTTCTTTTCCATGTGACCTGTGGCAAGATTTGCACTGCCCCTCACTATGGAAAGTGGGGATCCCCCACTGCTTATGATTATTAAGGTTCTTTGGGGCAGGGCGTACAATCTCAGATAAACTGTGCCCCACAATTACAAGGGCTAGTTGAATATGATCCTTCCCTTACAAGTACCTTATTTTCCAGTTCTCAGTGTCTACATTCAATTACCAGGCCTTATTGAAACACAAAGGTCACTACTTACATCTCAAAAGCTCTTAAAGCTTTTTAAGATGTTATTGTCTCCTGTATACTCTGGGCTTTAAGACCTTAGAATTCACTTCTGTAAACTATTACCATCATCACTGTTTTTTTCCAACATCAGAGTGTAATGGAAAATGTCCTGGTCCAAATACTGAATAAGCCAACAAAGTAATTCAAAAGGAAAAATGCTGAGTTTTAAAGATTGCAATACAAAATGATGTGTTCCATTCTCTATCTTCTTTGTCCCTACCCCTCAATCCAATGTCAAATGCTAGAGCATCCCTTTGCTGGCATGAAAATTTGAGCTATGAACAAGAAGCTAGTCATTAGTTTATCATTTAATATTAATTATAATAGTATTCATTATGATGAAAAAACGTTATATTATGTAGCTTTCAAATGTATTCTCAAAGGACTTTGACTATAATTTGCCATTTTATTCATGTTCAATTATTTTAAAGTGTTGCTGAATTAACAAGATCCATTTAGCCTTAATTATTACTTACCTCATCAGTTTATGGCTCTGACATGCCTGGCTTATAAAGACGATCTGTGACAGAGTGAGATTGGAGCCATCACGGCCACAGCTGACATACACACTTCTGTGGGGTGACAGTTCTATTCAAGCAGACACCTCTCCAACATCAGTGATAAAATATGAGCCAGGTCACAGGGAGAGAAATGGGATAGGCAGTTGTAGCTACTGAGAACTCCTCTCAGTTGCTTAGCTAAATACTTTGTCAATCTCTGAAGTTATATAATAGAGCATTCCATAGGTTATTCTTTCTGAAGCACATGTGTAGTACTAGCTCTGTTTTATTTGTGTCTTGAAAAAAATAGATGATTCAGTCACTTGCTGGTACAGTTGTTTTTAATGGAATACATTCTGCATAATTGTTGTGTGACTCTGGTTAATTCTTGATGGCACTACTACATACTATTTCTATGAGTTCTTTCATCTCTTATTTTGAATATTTTTATTCCTACACTCACTTTGGATTTTCTTTTAGATCTTATCAACATACTTTTGCTTCTTCATTTGAGATTTACAAGATACTTTGCTACTCACATCAAGTTTTCTCATCTTCTTATTTCATCATATCTTACAGATTTATGGCAACTGACCAACAGGTAATTAAACATTAACCAATACATCTAGAGTAGCTACTTACCTGGAGATCCTAGTAGTAGCATGGATTAGTACAGTTAACGTATTACATCCTTACTGTGTGTCCAACACAAGTGTCTGGCATTATCCGGAAAATTCATGAACAAGGCCTCTGCTAATTCACATCAACAGAACTGGATGTAATCATTAGGAAAGCAGTTATATTGAAAATAAAATAGATGCTATCCAACAGAAACCCCAAGATATTATCAAATGTCATCCCAGTGAGTAAAATGACATTCATCAGAATTTTAGTCACCAATGTGGAGTAGGATCCATGAAGATTTCTGAAGTTTTATAAAGCAATGCTATATGGGGGCCTTTTAACGGGTTGGCATTATAACTGAGAATGTCCTAACTCTTCCATCTTCTACTTTCTGACTGAAAGATTTAATTCAAAGGAAAAATGAATTAAGATGGCCTGCAGCAATGTTCTCCCTTTATCCATCCTATCCATATTGTGCTACTTAAATTTAATATTCTCATACCAAGAACTTGCTTAAGAACTAGGACTGTAGTCTTTAAAATTACTCAGAACACTGATAATGAATAACTTGAGCAAGGGATTTCTAGGTATTTTTCCATCAAAAGAAAAGGACGATACATTTAATCATGATATGAAAATAGATGTGTAAGCCCTACTCAAAGCAATAGTATTTTTAGAATAATAAATTAGAGTAAGATTTTATAAGTAGTGATATAATGTTTATTCATATCAGATACATGAATGTATAAACACATAGATAAGCATACACTAAATCTGTTCAGGTGCTTAGAAGAAACAAAATTGATGCTGAATCATGTGGTTCAGGTTGTAAATTTACTAATCACTGATATTATTAAGTGTTACAAAGAGCTGAATGTAGTTTAAGTACTTTGTTGAAATTAACCTCTTTAATTCTCTCAATAACTAAGTGATGTAGATTACTGTTCACATTTTACATTTGAGCAACTGAAGCAATAAGTGATTTCACTGCCTTAATGCCATACAACCAAAAACCGACGAGGCCAAGATTTTACTTAAACTGAGAGTGGCCCAGGTTCTGAACTCTGACAACATACTGCCTAGTTTTCTTTTCAAATACTATAAACTGAATTGGTCGTTATGTATCCACAATCATGTGATTTTTTTTGTTTTCATTTCTTTGTCTTAGAAGTTTCTTATAAAATATCTTGGAAAATTTATTTTCCCAGAAATGCCAAAGAAAAATATATTTCTATGCTTTATTTTCTCCTAGTTTCAAAGCTAGTCAATATGCTCTTAATTAATTTGCAATATACTCTGTGGGTTAAACTTTCTGCCAAAGGTCGTGATAAAATTTGCATTAATACAGAAGGAATTTGAAAATATTCTTTAAATAAAAAGAAATCCTCAAACTGTCAGAGTTTGGTTTTGTAATCTGGGTTGCTTCCACTTTAGTAAATTATCAAATGACAGCTGAATACTGATCATGCCTGCACCCTGGCTTCTCCTTCCTTCCTCTCTCTCCAGAATGGCTGCTAGGATGATTTTCCTTTCTCACCTCCTAATGCTGACTTCCTGCCTCCTTGAATCTCTTCACTACTTGTCCTTTCTGATATGACCTTCTTGTACCTTGAAACATCTCCTCTGGGTCAAAGGCCTCCATTAATTCCATTTACCTTTGCTCTATTCAGACTGCCAGCCAGAGTCTCACTGACTCTTTCCCTTTTTTATTATTAGGTTCTCTTTCTTACTGGCCTGATGTTTGAACAGCACAGCTCTTAACAAATATGAAGCACTTCATTTTATTAAAAAACAAAAACTAGAGATGTGTTTTAAGAAGTGTTTCTGTGTCACTGTGATGAAGTAACATGAATAGGATTCTAATTAATTTTAGTTCTGAATGCAGCAGCCCTTTCAATAGTCTTCAAATTGATCCAACATATTCCATCCTACTTATCACAAAACTTGACCTTGGAAAAACCACACTGAACAATAATATTTTAAATAAGCCTTTGACTGACATTATAATTCCCATCTAAAGAGTACATGCCAATGGTAATAAGATTACAAACATTTGTACAGAAGGAGGGAGAAAAGCCTGGTAAGAAGGACAATCATTAGTCACTGAAAGGCTACGAAAAGTAGCTCTGATAATAAATCTTGTGTAAACATAAGAATTTGGGTGAATGAGTGAGTGTGCGTGTGAGTGTGTGTGCGTGTGTGGAACTGGGAATTGAACCCTGTGCCTTTTCATTGCGCTACGCCCCCAGGCCTTTTAAAATTTTTTATTTGCCACCAGGGCCTCACTAAAGTGGAAGCAACACAGATTACAAAACCAAAGTCTGACAATTTGACCAGTTTTGCAGGCTGGAATCAAGCTTATATCATCCTGCCTGAGCCTCCCGGAGTGATGAGATTCTAGGCATGTGCCACTGTGCCAGCCCTGACAGGAGAATTCTATGTTGTGCCTGAGTCGGCACTGGCAGAGCAGACTATTAAACACACTTATATACTAGCCACATTAATGAATAAACATGGATTGCTAGAGCTTGCATCGTTCTTAAAGCATCGCATCCCAAAGATTTCACAGGGTAGGAACTGTAAAGCTTATTACACTGATCACAATTATTCTTCTTCTACTTTAATGCATTTGATTTCTTTCAGTTCTTTGACATTTAACTGACATTCTTTGATGACTGTGAAGCAAAAGTGAAATTACAATATTTTATTTAAAATAAACTCTAAGAAACATTTTTAAAAGTTGGAAATCCTCTAACATAATTCTTAGGCTATTTGCATGCCCATCAGTGCAATGAGACAGTCTTCTGCGTATCATTTCAATGATAGGTACCTGAAGTGATCTGGCTCACTTCCCACATCAATACAATCTCTGAAGGGGCCAATTTTTAAAGTCATGTATTAGAAGCATCAATTAGTGATTGCCAATATGATAGAAAAATTTAAAGGTGCAATTATGTCATTAAGAAATTATCAAGTTACTAAGTTGACTGACTCATCAAGATAATGAGAAAAACTCAATGATGAATATTTTTAGAGAAAGAAGTTAGCACTATGTAAAGAATATTCTCATAATTTAGGTGAATCTTATAAACATAACCTGTACAACTCTAGTCTTTTGGGTACTGTATATAATTTTTATTTCTAATCATTTAACACAAATGAAGGAAAATGAGAAGCTATGGAATTAATGTTCATGATGATTAAAATAATTCTAACATAAGTGCAGGGTATATTTAAGCAAGTCCTCATTGTATAATGATCCAAGCCTTCATATTATCAGCAATTTAGTGAATGTAATGTCATTGTCATACTGTTAATGTTAACTGTGGTATCTTTCATGGCAATATACTTTACCCAGCTCCTGCTGCACCTCTATTCCCCTACCATCTGGAATCTTTTAATAATGGATAATTTGGTGCTATATTAAGCTTTTCTGATCTTTCAGATTTAGAAATTTTTGTTTTATCTTGTTCTGGTATAAACACAAGTGATAATTATTAACTCCAAAGGACTTGGTTTAATATGAAGGTTCTTGGACCTACTTTTCCCATGTTGAACAATGCACGTTAGTTTCTGTATTTCATAGTTTCTGTATATCCCAAAGTGTTATAGATTATAAGAGAAATCATGTGTTAGCATCTTTCCAATCCATATTTTAATATGGCAAAATAGCATATTCAAGTAAGAACCATAAGAAAAAATTAACTTTCAGCCCAAATTTTCTTGCAGGTTAAGCAATTCATCTTGTTAGTTTTCTTGTGTCTGTTGCTGATTCCAAATTAAATCTAAATGAAGTAGTCCAAATGCTTTATAACATGGAAAAGCATGCTCCAAATATTTAATGTGATACTCATTTTTGATCACACATATAGAGAGTATACACACATCCAAACACAGGTTTATACACTCCAGTCATTAAATTAAAATTGTCATTAAATTGTCATTACAGTAAATATGATGGTCTGAGACAAAGTTCTTGAAGAAGCACAAGATGGTGCAGTGGCAGAAGCACTGAGAATAGAGTCAGGAAAAGTGGGCTTTCATTTCGACACCTCTTATTTGCTCTGAGTCTAAGGACAGTTCCCTGACCCTGTTTTCTCCTCCAGAAAGCAAGGCACCTCATCTTCTTTCTCCCTCAAAAGCGTTTCCCAATATTCAATACAGTAATGCCCAAGAAAGCATTTGGAAAAGGCTCATAAAGGTTGGTTCTTAGAAGGATGATAATAGGTGAGAAACTTCTATAGTTGAAGCATTAATATAAATACATAGGGAGTTTAGGCCAAGATACTTGGCGGTGAAATTAAAGTTGCTTACCATTTATGTGGAGACATTACAGTTTTCAGGTTTCATGTTTAATCCTTATTAACATGGGCCAACATGTGAAAACTTACCCTAAAACTTATTTTTAAAATTATGTCCAAACTGAGTAGGTGAAAGCTGCACACATTGAATAATTAAAATAAGAATAATATTGATCCACGCTTCCTCAAATAATAATGTCATCAAACATTTTGTAAAAATTAATTAAGTCTTATGCTCTCCCTATTTGAAAATGAATTAATAATTCATGGAATAATGAGACCTGTACAATCAACACCATCAACTGGTTCTTAGGATGAATTTAATCCCTTTGTCTTTTAATTTAATGACTAGAAAATTCTTTCATCTTTTATTGACTTGTATTTCAACTGTCCTCATTTTAATTTTTAATAAATACACCTTCCTTATGACTTAAAAATCCTATAATACAAACTTTGAAAATAATCTGACTTCTATGGATCTATGAAATTAAAAGAGATGTTTAAATAGTGCGTTTTATTTTTTAAAAAACACGTAAAAAGATAAGACAAGAAAAATATTATCTGGTTTATTTTTAAGTAGACTTACTTCTAAAATTGTATGAGAGAGACTTTTAAAATACCATTTAGATGACATAAAGTCTGAATCTAAAATCTTTAATATTTCCATTAACTCGTTAGGTCCCTCTACTCACTATGTAGAATGCCAACCGGGCTAAAACTTCTCTCTGAAAGATACAAAATGAATCTGTAAATGGAAATCTCTTTTTTCCAGTGTAGACTGGGAAAAGGGATTTTTGACTCTTCCAGAAAGCTACCAGATTCGTTTTAACTTAGTTAACAACTGAGATCAAGGATGAAAAGATAGCGACAATATTATTTGTTTGCAGGTTTCTTCATTTCTTTACCAATAAGGTTTTTTTTTGGCCAAATTAATTTGCAATAATTACTTTTAATAAATAACCAATTCCTCCTGAGCCTCCTATATTATTTCTGAAAGCAAAATATTTAAAAAGTAAATCCAAGAAGCAATTTTTTTCTCAGCAAAACAAGAGGCTGACTACTTCTTGAGATGTTAGGGACACCAGGGCAATACCCTACCTTAAAATAAGTCTTTTAATACCCTCAAGTGAAACTACCATCACTATTACAAATATTGATAAAAGCAACAATGACAACAATCATATAGCCTCCTTGTGAGTACTTGCTATACGTGAGGCAGTATACTAAGCATTTAACACATACATTATCACTTTTGATTCCCATATAAACACTGTAATACAAATAGCATCATCTCCATGGCTCATATGAGAGTGCTGAGGTTTGGGATGGTGAAGTGATTTATCAGAAAACACTCAGCCAGTAAGTGGCAGAGCAGTTTTATAAACAAATTCTGCTCACAGTCATTTCTCTGAAAATGTATTCTCTGGGAGTTTTAGTGACTTCTTTGTTTTATGATTACCTACCATAATGCTAATACCTTATCATCACTACCTCACTGCTAGGAAAAACCCCAAACAAATGTATTTCTTATTTCTAATTTCTAGTTAAAAATTACTAATTTCTTATTAATGATTACAACTGGGAAACGTAAGCATTCTTTGGAGAGTAGATCTTAGGATAGGTTTGTTTTATTTTATTTTGCCTTTGGGTAGAGGGTAAAGAGATTAAATCCAGAGACTGGAGTCTTGTAGGGCAGTCCTATAAGATCTTACCTTGGGAGAAGATTTGCAGACATGGAGGTAAAGGATGACTGAGAGAAACAGAAAAAGGCCACTTGCTTTACAGATTTGGTATGTGGAAACCTTGGCTGAAGGCCAATTCCTTATTTATTTTCTGGATGCAATCGCCTCACATCGAGTGTTATATGTAACCTTCTGCTTATTGTTCATAGGCCAAAGCAAAATAATTAAGAAAAAGCCCTCTGCCCTGGGCTCAGAAAGAAGAGAACTAGAGTACTGGTGAATATCCAGTACTTGTTACAAAAAATAAAAAGTGAAACAAAAGTATATTAAAAGACAAAAAGTATGTTTGAGATGAATTAAAAGTATATACATAAAAATAAATTAATACATTTTAATAATATAGCAGAATATCTCTATGACAATGAGTAAGTGATGATTTCCTTAAAAAGGAAGAAGTGACAATAATACTAGCAGTCAACATTGATAAATACAATTACATTAAAATAAAATACTTCTTATGAGACCAGACTGTTTTAAACAGAAAAAATGTAAGCCAGACACAAGAGCAGAAGCAACCCATATAGCCAAGAATGAATTAAATTCCAGAGCATACAAACACTTTTAAGAATCAATAAGAAAAAGATAATCCAATATACAAATGGTCATAAATATTAGCAAATTATCCATGAGCAAAAAATGAAGAGACAGGATGGTTACACACAGGATGTTCAACCTTAACACCACTTGTAATCAGGAAAATTCAAGTGAAGTACCATTAGACACCCATCTAGAGGAAAAAGTTAAGTCTGACAAATCAGTACAGAGAGAAAAGTTAAGTTTCACATGACCAATATAGAGAGAAAAGTTAAGTTTGATATGGCCAGCATAGCAAGACTATGCATAAAATAGGAACTCATTTATAACCATAGTAGGTATGTAACTTTAAGTCAGTCACTTTACTTAACAATTTTGGATTTATTTAGTAAAACTGAAGATAGGCCTAACTACGAACCCAAATTTCTATCCCTTTTTATTTCTTCTCTCAAATAAGTATACAGGTAATATTATTTAAAGTTGTTCTTTGTAGCAATATTGAAAGTATTCTTGGTCTAAAGGATATAGCCACTGGAATCTATTCCCAAGAAGCACACTTTACAGTAGCAGCTATCTGGTTTGCTTAGTTGACTGTGATATCCTCATCACCTAGAATGTTGCATGGAATATGACAGATGCTCAAACATATTTAATTAACCAATTTAATAAGTGATAAATGATGAGTATATATGAAGAATCTAAAAATGGAGGAACCAAAGTTTCATACATGCATACACACACATACATGGAGAGAGAGAATCTCAATATTGAGTGAAAAAAGCTAGTTATTATATGTGACTATAAAATCATTTGTACAAGTTATATAACATAAAATGTTCCACATTGCTTACAGAGATTATGTGTGTGTGTGTTTTCTTGTGTATGCAAATATACTATAACAAGAAGGACAAATAAATTCAGGAAAGCAGGTATACCTGGGATGAGGGGAAGATTTGAAGTTACAAAATACAAAGGCAACTGTAATTGTAGTTATACTATTTTTAAACCAATAATGCAAAATATTTTCATTTTTAAAACCTGGATATTGCACTATATCCTGACTTTCTAAAATATCAGTTCTTATATTTCTCTTTGTATGAAATATTTCATGACAAAATTGTTTAAAAAAATATCCAACACACTTATGTTAGATTCATAGAGCAACTCAGTAGGAAAATCTGTTTCTTAATAATGTATGATAATTTGTTATAGTTTGATTTTTAATAGCTTAGTAACTTATTTTGATAATGTACTTATTTTAAACTATTCTATTCAGATTCTAGAATTTTAAAATATCAGTGTAATTTTGTGGTTAGAGAGCACTGAACTATGCTGTAGAAGTTCATTTCTGCCTCCAGAATCTCATTCTTGCTGTTACATTTACATCAGACACTAATTAATTAATACACGCCTATATACAAATGACACTGTACTGGCTGCAGCACAAAACTCTCCTTGTCCTGTCCCTGCCTTTGAGAAGCTTACTGTTGAAAATATCTTTAAATTTAGAAAAGGCTTTGTAATACACAAGAGAAAGCAGCCACATTAGGTCAAGGCATTATTTCTTATGATTTCAGTGCCTGGACATGTGATGTTTGTTCTGTTGCATCTTTGTTCTGGGTGAAGATGGAAAGTTCTTTGGCATTTTCTGCACTCTCAAGCATACTGTTCATACTTCATAAATTATTTTTTAAAATCACAGTATTTAACCTTTCATTATAGTTGTCCTTGGCTATTACATTCATCTCTTCATGATTTGCCTCTCATTCATCTTCATGTCTTTAATGACCATTCTAATTAAGCAAAACAATTCTCCACTGCTATAGTTATGGATTATACTAAGAGGAATATACATGTATAACACAATTACATATATTTGTGACTCTAGACAAAGCTGTTTAATCCTTATCAGTGACATCAGTGCAGACCCAATTAGCACAGTTTGGAGCCACTTCATAATTCAAAAGAATGTGATCATTCAGCTGGAAGCACATTTGACAGAAACTCCATAGTCAGGAAAGTAAAAGCTTGCAAGATCACCCACTAGGATGGAGAAGCTGTCATTCTTTCATCAGTGCTGTTGAATACTAATGTCAAGGTCAGAATGGTGTAATTTTAGGCTGCCAAAATATTTCTGGAATTGATATACCAGAAGAAGTTTAAGAAAGTAAAAATCCCAGAACTTTGAAAAACTTTCTCAAAGTATAATTTGATCTGACTCTACTTCTGGAGATAAGTCTCCTTTTTATCATTGTTTTCCAAAAAACTCTTCTAATTCTCTTGCATAATGACTTCAATATTCTTCTTTTCTTCTCTATATTACTAAATTTGTATCTTGGGTGAGAATTGTAACTATTGTAAAAATCTATTTCTTTGAGATTCTAATTTTAAAAGAAAATCTGCTTTTGTTACGCTTAATACCACACACCCACACCCACATGCACACACACATATATGCCACAAGTGGAGAGTATAAGCTACATGTATTTCAAGTACAATTTTCTAAAAACGTTTTTCATCTCAGAGTGGAGAGTAAGAACAAAATAAATTGAGACAAGTTCAAATTATATTGAATTTCCAAGACAATAGCTTGTTCTAATCAAACAATAATTGCCACATTGTCACTAAATACCATTTTTCTATGGATAATGTGTGTTTTTTCCAATACTTTTATGTATATTAGGTTGTTATTTGCTGCTTATAATCATTCCCGGAAACAGAGAGCCATGTTTGCTGCCATTGCTTCAGAAAAGACATGTATGGTTCTAATTAGCTGTTGGCCTTTCTGACAATGAACAGTAAATAGGATGAGAGAGAACCTGGCATTGGAATCCAGTGTCTTGGATATGTATCAATATCTTTATACTGAAACATTTTAACCACTTATTACAATTTCTTTGAACATAGCACCCCAAATTATTTTCCAGATATCTTCTTCCTCCCTTTTCCTTCTTTCTTTCTCTTTCTTTCTTTCTGTCTGTGTCTGTCTGTCCTTCCTTCCTTCCTTCATTCCTTCTTTCTCTTTCTGTATCTATATGAAAATTTATATCTATATGCATTTTTATATAAAATTATATATATCTGAATTTGTATATATGTACATATATGAAATTTTAGGGGAAAATATATCTCATATTTTTTTAAATTTTTATATTTGCTGAAGATTTTCAGACTCCATTCAAACAGCCAAAAAATTTCATAAATTTTATGGTTGCCCTGATCTGATTGATTTTATAAACACAAATATGTCAATGAGCTAAGCCAAACAATAGCTCAGTGGGATTGCTTTCCATATTCCAGATACATTTTGAAAGATGTCTAAAATTACATGTTTGCTGTAAAATATACATGGCCGGGTGAACTTCCCTTCTTGCGCCTCAGTAACTCTAAAGGGAAAGTGAAATCTTTTCTTCTGCATCAGACATGTTTTAAAAATATTTAAATATTGCTTTTAAATATTCCTTAGCCTTCATAAGCATATTGGATACTTTTAACAAGTATCTAATTTTAACCTACTACCGAGGGCTCAGGGGCAGAGAGCCATCACCTATTTAAGTGTTTCATGGTGGATGTTTTAGCTGAATCAATTCAATCTATATTAGACTATGCCTGTGCTTAGTATTAAAAACAATTTATCAACCTTCTATGGTGCTTTAAATCTTCTAAAATGATTATGTAGACAGCACTACAAGTCTGCTCAATGTTAAACAACTTTTATGATTTCATTGTAAAATAAAAAACGATGCCCTATTTTAAGTGACTAAAAATATGGCCTTGGAAATTGTGGGATAAAGGCTAAAATGAACAACAGTGATCCCTGAAATATTCAATGCCAAGGCACCAAAGACAGATATAACTCAAAGGTCACCTTCTTAAAGGAAGAATTGGAATGATAGGATACAGTATCAGAGAGGTAGAGAAGAGTAAACTGAATGTTCAGTCTGAGGCATGAGCTGAAATTCATGTAGAAACAATATTTTTCTAGCCTATCTCATCTCTCAGTCTAATAGGTATTCTGTTTGTCTTTTTATACTGGGTATTTTGCTAAACCTATATGGTATTACTTGCATAATCCAACAAATATTTATAGGAGGTCAACCAGTTCGTGTGGATTTACCTATAAATAAGTCCCTTCTACTAGGAAGCTCAAAGTCCAAGGGGGAAAGAAATTAAATTAAATAACCAAGGACTGCATGATCTATTTACATGCCATGACTCTCCTCATGATCCACTGATTGTGCCCTTTTTTCCTTAAAGGAAAATAGTCATCTTAAATGTTAAAATGGATACTACAATAGTAGTATTAAAATAGACACAACAAATAGGGAAAAGAAAGGATACAGTGATTATGTCATACATGTCAATACCACTGTCACCTCTCATAGGCAGCAGCATTAACCTGATTGCCAAAGCCATGGAAAACCAATGGGCTGGTTCTTGTGCAATGACTTGCCATATGGCATACATCTGTCCTATCCTTGGATTGCTATGTCCACCAGGCCAAAGTGGTTTCCCATTAAAAGCTTTATCCTCTTCCTGTTGCTGCTTCCTCAGCTCAGGGTTTTGTGAAAACAGTTGTGCTTTTCACACTACAGGAAGGCCATGGCTCTGTTTGTAGGGCAATGGCAACAGGAGTGTGCCAGACTCACAAATTTAGGGATATGAATACATCACTCCAGTATTTGATAATTTACTTGTGGGTCATATGGACTTCATGGAATTATTTAACCTTGTCAACCTTCCATTTTCTAATTTTGAGGTGGGAAAAATAAATAAAATATACCTACCTTAAAAATAGTAGTGAAAATTAAGAGGAATGAAGCTGGAAATTTTCCACCTAGCAAGCAGTTTGTACATCAGCTTTTCTTCCTTCTTTCTTCCTTCCTTCTCCTTTTCTTTTATTTCTTCTTCATCTCCTCCTTAGCCATCTAATTTACAAGTTACAACCCAAGATGAACCAGTTCTATATGAGATAGAAAAATGAGTACAAGTGACCATGGTCTACCAATAACTCACAATGAACTAAAATCACCCGTAATTTCAGACCAGAGGATTGATGTGATGGCTAAATGAAGTAACACAAGTAATGAAATTGCATAGTAAGTGCTCAATGAATACCCACTACCAATAGCTGTAATATAGTGTAGTTTCACTGTGGAAGTGGAATGGAATTGGTAATTTTGCAAGGGTTGGATGAAATAATACAAGCAAAGTACATGGCATATAATAAGTGCTCAAAAACTATTAGCTGCTATATTGGCTTCTACTAGATGGATTTTTAGTACATGAGTGGATGTGGGATTGGTAAAACCATTGTAAGATTAGGTTTCAGCTGTTACCTCACACCTTGCAGACAGTCTTTGATGGTAAGTGAAGAAATTGCTTTATCTTGTACCTGCTATGAAGCTACTGTTGGGCTCGTTATACTGGCATGGAGCTCGACCAAGTCTAGGAAAGAATGGATGAATTCCACTTTCTCTAAGCTCAATGAGCGATTGTCACATTCACCAGAATCAGAAAGAGAGAGGTAATTTTTTCATTTTATTGTAGACCTAAATTTTAATAAGCATGCTTGCACACTGAATGCTCTTCAATCTACTGACATGGCAAGAGTTTTGCAGGACTACATTAATAAACATAATTACTTTCAAAATATTTTGCTCATATCACCTTAAGTTCTACAATAAGTAAACTTTTATTTGTCACATTCCCTATGTAATCTTATAGCTTTCAAAGCTTTCTAGGAAATTGCAAGGAAAATGTCAAATATAGGGGATGCCAACAGTCCTTTTTTAAATATTTGCTTGCAGAACTGTGACTTAAAAATATTAACCTTCAATTATAAAAGCCAGGTTTCAAATCAAGTTTTCAGGAAACACACAAAAATCGTCAAAGTGCGTAACAATAAACTAAGCCTCACTTCAATTTAGGCTTTCATCTTGAACCCAAAATCCTAAGCACACATTGCAACATTATATATGTTAAAATATTCCATCAAAGAGTTTGTAGAAAGCTGGTATGTAAGCCTAAATGTCCTGATTGTCTTCTTAACAAAGAAATTCAGTTGAATAGCTCAGCACAAAAGCAAGTCTCTCCAAAGCATCAAAAAAGTCTGTTAAGTCCTAAAAAAAGGATCTCTAATACTACATAATTTGATTTGAGATCCAAATAAATTAAGAACAAGGCACTCTTTCATTAAAGCGGTGACCCATTTTATGGCAGTGGGTTGTGGCTTGTTCACCTCTTTATTCAAATGTGACTTATGCTAACTAATGGAGTCCAGGCCCCACCATTTCTAATGGGGACATAATTGTGGCAGTTGGAAGATTGAGCTGTTTTTTTTCTTCATTCCAGCCTGCAATTTCTTCCTTGAATCATAAAACTTGAGAAATACATGTTGACGTTCTGTATTTGCACTGTGGGCATTGGCTGGGCATCACCATAATTCTCAGTGACAGACATTCTTTTACTAAGATACCTTCTCACCTAATTTGTGTGAAGCAGTCCCCAAAGAATGTTATGGTAACAGCCAGCACATGTGTAATATTGCTTTCAAATCACATGCATGTGACAATGCCAAAATGAAAATTTGTGGAAATGACATCTGCAATTGAAAAAAATACACCTCATAAAAACCATGGTGAATTCTCCTTTGCTGGGAATTGTTTTAGTCAGTTCCCTTTTAATCTAAAATGACTACTTTATCACACTTCTGAGCTGTCCTGTGCTTTAGCAGTGAGGCATGAGAAGGTTGGGCCATACAAGGGGCATCCACAATAACAGCAAGTTGAAGGACAACTACAACTACAGTGTAAAGGATTAATGGAGAAACTCGTGGAATGTCAATATTTCTTACATCTAATTTGACTTACTTAGTGTATGCCAATCAAAGTTTAGCAAATTGGCAGGGATTCCTTTTAGGTATAATAACAATCATTAGGTCTTCTATGGTGCTTGCTATATGTCAAGTACTAGTCCTAGAGTTTTACATATATTAACTCATTTAATTTTTACAATGGTCCAAAGATAGATGAAGAAGTCAGAGTAGAGATTAATTAAGGTTGGAGTTGTTGTTTGAGCACAAACTGATTCTAGAGTTTGTGTACTTATTATAGAAGGAACTTTTATAAATATTGTGAAGTTAAAGCATTTAACAAAATGAGCATTCAAGAAATGTAACCTATGATTATTATGCTATTATTATCATTTTTATTATTTTGCACTGTAGATTCTACTCTCTGTATTTCTATAAGAAATTATTTCAGGGCTGGGGATTTAGCTCAGTGGTTCTACCACTCGCCTTGCTAGCTCAAGGACCCAGGTTTGATCACTGGTACCCCCCCCCCCAAAAAAGAAAATAAATTATTTGGATAGTTTTGTCATTAGATGCAGCAGCTTTGGCAATGAGTATCCCTACCAGAAATCATTTCTCCTTGATTATAAGGTATTCATAGATTTATTATACAACAATTTCTTTAATAACCAACTTAGCTTTTCTGATGTACATTATTTAGTAAAAAGGTTTACAACTATATAATTGTATTAATGACACAGAAAGCTGTTTATTTTCAAACTTCAACCCAAAAACATTGCTTCCTCTACCCCGCTATGCTTAATTCATCTTGACAGCTTTACTGAAAATGTAAAACTTACAAGCGCCCCCTTTCCCGACGTTGCTCCTCAGGGAGCAGAGGTGTGGAGACTGCTTCAGACACTCAGTGGAACTCCCCTTGACCCGCATCTGCATCTGTGCATGTGATGAAAATTCATGAGCTGCCTCTTTGAAAGTGAGCAAGTTCTTCCAATTCCTTTATGTGAATAAGAGCAAGAAGAATCTCCCTGGAGTCCATGAGTAGAGGACACAGTCACCTGCATAATGCACAAGAGGAGTGTTGCCCTGCTCACTGGAGAGGGCAGCACCTAATCTGCTGCAAGCCTATTCAGGCCCTGTCCTGGGCCTGACCACAATGTTGGCTCAATAGCATTTCCAGAAGAGTGGCCACAAATGTTTGTTAGCTCTGTCTTATTCAGCTACCTCTCAGTAGTTCCTGCCACAGTTTTTTTTTTTTTTTTTCCCGC
>NW_004624769.1:11999066-12138182 GCF_000247695.1 Heterocephalus glaber
AGAGAGAGAGAGAGAGAGAAGAAGGAGGGGAAAGAAGAGGAAGGGGAGGGGAGAGGAGAGGAGAGGAGAGGAGAGGAGAGGAATCAGGGTTTGACTGTCCCCTGAAAGGGACACCTATAAACCTCCCACTAGGCCCTACCCGTTAAAGGTTTTACCACCTCCAAATAGCACCAAACTGGAAGCAAGCCTTTGGCACATGGGCCTTTAGAGGACACATTCAAACCTTAGCTCTCATACTTTAGGAAATTTAATTTTTTATTATAAAAATCTTAGCTCAGACTTTGGAATGGTGCTCTGACATAAATATTGTCAGAAAACCTAGTAATGCAGAGAATCATGGTAGATTTCCCACATTGATAAAAAAATTTCTTTGACAGCTTTTGATGAAATTCTAAGGCATGGGTTATTTTAAAAAATTATTTATTGAGATGAAATTCACAGAACAAAGTTAGGCACTATAAAGCGAGCAACTGAATGACATTTAATATGTACACAATGTTGTGCAATTGCTATTTCTACCATGTTTTCTAAAATCTCTTACCAATTAAGCACTTTCTCCTTTTTTTCCTCAACCCCTGGAAACTACCAATTGACACTATTTTCATATAAATTTATCTGTTCTTCATGTTTCATATAGATGGAATCATGCAATGTTTGACCTTTTATGTTTGGAGTATTTCACTTGGTGTTGTGTTTTTAAGTTCTATCCAGGCTGAAACATGTATCAATGCTTTATTCCCTTCTGTGGCTTCAAATATTTAATTGTACATGTGTAGAGCATACAAGATGCAAATATCACAGTTGGCTTCTGCATTCTTTCATTGATGTTTATGCTATTTCTATCTTTTGGTTACTGTGCATAATGGATCTATGAAAATGCGTACATGTATATTTATTTGATACTTGTATTCAAGTTTGATAATATATGCATAAGAATATAATTGCAGTCTCCTTAGAATATCTTTTTAGTTATTCAGGTTACGTTATTCTTGAATCAACTGATATAATCCTTGCTGGCCCAAGACAGCATGTCCCAATCTTAATCATTCTTTCAAATTCAGCTGAGACATCACTTTGTAAGCCTCAGAACATTTGGAGTATGCTCTGTACGCTCTTCTACTCCTATTCTGCAGGACAAAAAGAGATAGGATGGATACAATAGGAACATTTGCCTTTAAAAATGCATTAAAAACTCAAACATTCACCAAACATTTCTAAGTTCCTTTGACCTA
Source organism: Heterocephalus glaber (assembly GCF_000247695.1). Next base: position 12,000,299 of record NW_004624769.1, read on the forward strand.
AGTCCTGTGTTAAGCACTGGAAAAAAAGAGAAAAAAGAAAAAAAGAAATAGATGTGGTCCCTGCCCTCATTGATTTCAATCTCAAAAGCAAATAAAGACAGTAAGATTTTATTACTTATATCATAATGTCCAAAACCTATAAATTGTATTGCAGCATTTTTCAAATGTGAAAAATTCTCTATATTTATTTTTGGATTATGAGATCATCTCTTGTTCCACCCTATTCTTCCTTGATTAGTTCTAACTTTCAGTCTTGGCCCCCTGGGAACTAGAAGGGCTATTGGAGATTATTTGTGACTTTATATTTGTTCAATGACATTCTGGCAGAATGAATGTCCAAAACACTCTCTTGTAAAACTCAATTTCAATCACACTATGGAAACATGTGTACTTCTAGAGTCTCCATATTCTTTCCAATTTTTCTTAGCAAGAGTGCATTTCAGTTTTAAAACTATAAACATTCATTTGCATTTGATATGCAACCAACTCTAAAATTTTAGTAATTCATGCATTTTAAATTCTTAATCAAAATGTTAATTTCCTAATCAACATCAATTCCTAAGCAAAATAAAGAGTGAGATTTTTGAAGTGAGGAAACATCAGATTTACCTGTTGATGATACAAAGATATATTATTAGGATACAGATAAGTGAGTCCCAAAATTGATTTAAATAAGATAGGAGAAAATAGGACTTTATTGATGTCTCAAGGAACAACTAAGGATCAATGGGAACAGAAAGCTTTTCTCTGTGGACTCAAGATAGATGTTACAACTACTGTCAGGACATCTTCATCTTGGCCAGTGGGAATGAGGCAGTGCAGGGCAAGCCCATATGGTTTTAGGAATACAAACTGTGGGGAACATAAATCACATCTACTTTTTCACAGCTAGCCACAATTTTGGTATATTACCACATTTTCAAAGAAGGTTTGTAAACACAGTCATGTAGTCTGTAACTCTTGACCTCTAATAGAAAAGAAAAAGAATGTATATGGCAAGAAATAGCAAGGTCCACCATAGAGTAAATTCTCTGATGTGAAGAAAGTTTCATTTCATTAAAGTAGATTCCAAGCAAATAAAGATTTAATCTGACTGAGAGTCTAGATTCTAGAATAAATTTTTAACTATTTTTAATAATAGAGCCTATATTATTTACAATAGCTGGATAGTAATAAAAACATTATACTTCTAGTCAGTAAAACAGTCTCGATTTACTAGCTTTGATTTGATTACAATGAAGTAAAAAATAATAGGAAACTTAAGGTAAAACTAAATATTGCTTTAGTAATAAAGTTCTTTCCTTTTTATTTTATGGATTGTTCCACAAAGAAAACATGAAACATATATGCGTATCTGTTCTCCACTTTTGGGTCATCTCCTACTTTTGAAAACTAATGGTATACTAACATTTTTGTGTGTCTGTAAATAAATTATTGAAAAATTTTTGATTCAACAGACAAACCAAATTTAATATGAAAGGATAAAATCTGTTTCTTTGAGAAATTTGCCATAAAGATACATTTTACACTTGAAGTTAAACTTTTCAATAATTTATTCCCTCTCTAGGCTGCCTGAGATTCTAAATTGCTCAAATTACTGCTTGGGTGCATGGATGACCTCGTACCAGGGCACACCTGATGGCAATTGTTTATATATAGAACACAATCCTGATCAATCTCTGACACTTACTACTGACTTCCTGCTGCTCAAAAATGTGTACTCTAATAGCATTTGTATGTTTTCTTTTCCCTCAAGGTTTCAGATTCCTTCTCTACGAGAACATGGCAAATTAGAATGAACATCACAGACACAATAATAGAAGTAGCTCAAGCAATTTGATTGGATTCTAAGATACTATGATGTTTGCTAAATAAAAATGCTTTATCTAGCTATAAAGATATAGCTTTATAGATATGGGTGTATACAAAGACTTACTTCTACATCTATCTTCTGCATATTTCATACTTTCAAAGATTCCAGTCATTATTAACCCCAACACTTAACATGTTATTGAGATTTCAATCTAATATAACTTAAAAACAAATGAGAAAATCAAAACAAACATGTAAAAATTGACAAAACTTTACATTTAAAAATATAATCCTATGGAGAATGACTTCTTCAGCTGTATGATATTCCTATAAAGTTATAGCTCTAATATTAATAAGTTTAAAGTGTTTGAATTGTTATGTTAATTGGCTGAACTATTAAGATTTTTTAAAAAAATAAATAGTTCATAAATCCTTAATCTGTGTTAAACATGCATCTCTTTAAACAAATAGCTTTTAAAACGGATTTGTGTGCTATAGATTGAGAATCATTTCACATGAACATAATTTTTTCTGTTAATTTTTCCTAAGTTAGGAATCTTTTCTGTCCCTGAGGCAGAATAACATAGAACCTCATGGGCTGGGGATTTAGCTCAGTGGTTTCACTGCCTGCTGCAGAAATGTAAGGACCCCAGTTCGATCCCCAGTACCAAAAAAACCCCCAAAACACAGAACCTTCTTCAAATCCTTGTGATCTCGCTATTTTGACAATGAGGAATTAAACATGGTTAGGAAACAGACAAGTGTTAAAAAAACTAAGCTTTTCAATCCTATGTGAATTTTATTTGAATCGTGTTTATATTGTATTTACAATTTATATTTTATCTTCTAAATCTTCTCAAATCCATTAAATTTTCTTTAACTCCACTGTCAACACCTCCTCCACAAGAGTGCCCCCTCTTGCTTGAACAAGTACAGTAGAGTTTTGTTCCATTGTCCAATGAATTACAAACATCCACGAATATTTCACAATGCAGGCCTCCATGAGACATAGATTTTTAAAATTTTGAAATGCAAATCCATTCAAACTCCTATTTGAACTACTTCAAATTTTCCTATCCCCTTAGACTTATGTTTTATACTTATTTTCTAAATTCTTTCAGGTTCTAGCCTCTGCCTCTTGCTCAGGATACTCTGTAACTCCTTGCTCCCTTTTGCTCTCCAGTCCAACCACTAGGAACATTTGTCTGGCTCCCTTTCCAGAGGAATTTTTCTTTGTGGTCCTGATAACTTAAAATGCACTACCCATTTCTATTAGCTTTCTCTTTGCTGGACACATTACCTAACACTCATAACTTAATGGATGAATGGTTTAATTTAGCTCATAGTTTGTGGGGATTTAGCCTATAGTTGAATTTATCCAAGCAAGAAACATACTGGTGGAAGAGTGTGGTACATGATGTTAAGTTCATGATGACTGGGAGCAAAGCAAGGGAACTGGGCTGGAGGAACAAATGAGTGACTATATACAAGTGCCCAAGGCCACATTTCTATGACCCACTCAGACACACATAAAAGCTTGCTTTACTAATCTGTTAGGTATTTCTTAATCCAATCCAATGAAGGTGACCTTAAAATTACCAGTCACAATCTAACCCTTGCAAATTTCACACCCAAAAATATTTTAAACCACACTCAATCCTAAAAAAGAGATGCTAATACTTTTGTAATTTGCCTAAAATAATGTAACTATCCTGAATACAAGAAAAAAATGCAATAATCCCTTCCCCAATGCTGTAATAGTTTCAACATTTAAATTTTCTACTCCAAATCTCTTCTGAGACCCAAGGCAAACTTAATGGTGAACTTCTGTTAAAAAAAAAAAAAGAATATATATACTTTTCAAATTAAAAATAAAATTTAAATTTAAAAAGTCACATAACCTCAAGGTAGAATGGCACAGGGTAAACATTCCCAGTCCAAAAGGGAGTGATAAGGGGAAAGAAAAGAATTGGAGCAAAGAAAGACTAGAAATTACCAGGAGAAACAGTAAATTCCATGGTTCTTTTTCCAGTTTCCAGGGCAATAGTGATAAAATGTACATTCCAAAGGACTTATGTACCCCCACCTCTATGTCCTTGCCAGTTGCAGCCTATAAGTCCTCTCTCTTGGGCTGGCTCCACTTAAGAAATACAGCTTTTCTCAGCTGATGTTGCACATTCCTGGCATCTTCAACTTCCTGGCATCTCCACTGTAGTTTCCCCTCATTCCTAAAACATCATACTATGCCCTGTGGGACTTTTTGCCCAGCCTTTCAGCCCTTCCTTTCAAATATGGGTGGAAGCCTCTCTGACCACACAACTCTTAGATTCTGCATGCTAGTAAAACCAGCAGCACATGGAGGATTCCAAGGACTGCTGTCAGCAGAAACAGTAGCCAAGCCCCCTTGGACCATGGTACTGCAGGTTCTGAATACCTAGACAGTTGAGTATGATGAAATGAATTCTGGGGAAACAATTCCCTACAAGGCTCTTCTTAAGTAGGAGTCCTAGAAATTCTGTTCTCCAATGAAAAGTTGACACTTTTTCATCTTTGAACCTGACATGAATGGTGTTTTGTTGATACCTGAAATAACCTTTCATTCTTTAAGTTGTGAGTGAGCAACAGGAAAGCTAACTAACACAGAATATTGGTGCTAGAGAGGTAGTGTCATTGTTATGACTATACCTGAACATGTGGTTTAGAAGCCTTTGGAACTGGTTTGTAGGAGGGGTTTGGGAAAGTTTAAAGATGCTCGCTAGAGAAACTCTAGAATGCTGTAAACACAACTTGATGTATGATTCCGATTGGTACTCAGAAGACCAGGATACTGATAGGAATGCAGACAGCAAAGGCCAGACTCAAGAGGTTTCAGTTGAAAACAAAGTCTCCATTGACAGTTGAATTACAAGGCATGTGTGTTGGATTGGATGGTTTCGGTTTCGGTATATATGGTTTCAGCTAATCCAAGCAAGGAACATCATGCCAGAATGGCATGACAAATCAAGCTTCTTAGTTCATTATGATTGGGGAGCAAAGCAGGGGATTAATGCCAGAAAGGAACAGACAAGGGACCACATATTATTACCCAAGGCTATACCTCTGTGATTCACCCATACACACTTAATGAATCTACTAGGCACTCAACTAATCTACTAGCCATTTCTTAATCTGTTGAGGTTGAATTATCAGGTTTAATGGTCATACCCCTTCTTCTTTAGCTAATTATTAACAATTTGACTACAAATTCTATTCTCAAATTGTTTTACTTCACTGTCAGTAGAGAAGAGGCTATAGGTGCTAAATTAAGGAATGCTAGCATTGTAATTATTTTGTATTTCTCCCCTTGTTACTTCTCAACAAAGTAAAAGTGAGTAAAATTATGTTACAATCTCCTTCTCCATACCCATAATTGTTACCATGGCAGTGAAATTTGAGCTAGTAACTCCTATAAGCACCATAGGATTGGCAAAAGTATACTGTCTTCTTATATCTAAATATATATACTTTGAGATATGAAAGGCTATTAAGATTGAAGACAATTATTTAAACATACTTTCATTTACACAATAATTCATTAAAAAATAATTTTGGACCTTATCATGTACCAGAGACCAAGTCATGAACTTTTATAAACCTATGTTCAGGCTTACGCTTCCTCTTGTTATGTGCTTTCCCTCTTTCCCTTCCATCGGTTCAATGTCCTTAGGGCTCTAACGAAATCCTACTCTTCTTTCAAGGGCCAAACAAAATGTGACCTCTTCTTTGATGTTTCCATGAACTCCTTAGGCTGAATTCATTGCTCCTTTATCTGTGTTCCCAAAGGAGTTAGTTCATACATTTGTAAGAGCACTTATCACATTGCATTATAACTATTTGCATATCTGTGTCCATTCCAGACTTTTTTCTCTATGGCAGGAACCATATAGTACTAATTTTTAAATTTCTCATCACACTGTTACATCGTACAGTTATTATCACAGGGATATTAGCATGTAACAGGCACTAGCTAAGTATTAGTTGTTGGTTAAATATCTAAGGTTCCTTACATGCTTGTGGACACTGCTGTGAATGATGAGATGTAAACAATTATAAGATATATTTTACTATATTTTCTAGATGATTTGTTAAATAAATCCTTATGGCATTGTTGCTATTCAGTGGAAATTTCTGCGATAGCCAAGAGTCCCAATGCTTAGAAAAGACAAAAACAATAGAAAAATAGAAACTCTGCAAAAATCAGGGCAATGAGAAATTTGAAAAGCAAATGGGAATGCAACTATCCTTGGAAATTAGGCTATGTCACTGAGGAAGGATCCAAAGAAGTAGCACAAGAGCACAGGGACATATTTGGGGGACAAAATACAAAAGAAACATAAATATTCTTACTGAAGCCACATGAACATTTTCCTAAATCATGTATAGCAAGTAGATTTATTCTGCAGTTAAAAAAAATTCATCCATGTAAAAAAACATTTAAGAGGAAATATTTGAATACTACCCCCAACTTTCTCTTGTCATTGTAACGGTCTTGAGTTTAGTCATATTATCGTTGATGTTTAGTTAAATTTGTGGCTTGGGCATACCTGAGGGATTTTTAAGAATAGACAGGTTTAAGTCTCCTACAAAATATCAACTTTCTCAGGGGAACATTCCAATTATCTAGCTTGATCTGAGACTGCTAAATGACAACAGATCTCTGTATAATTCTCAGGTTCAGACATCAATGCCCCTGGAAAAATGGATCCAACCTAACCAACTAAACTTAAATCAGTTTGGGACTAGTGCATGATGCTGACTAACTTTAGATTATGCAATAAAGGAACTTGGTTCCACTCTCCAGATCCTGTGATGTTCCTGTTTTAGTAAAGTCCTTGGCATACAGCCTTGTTATTGCTGTATGTGGCTAGAAATGTCCCCAAACCTTGGCCACGTAGAAAGAATCTGATGAAGGAAGCTGTAGGCCCTGAGCTTACTATGACTTAATTTCCATTCTGTCCATTAATTATGCTTTCACATACCTCATCCAGGCTGGAAAATGTTGACCCTATGAGTAAAAAGCAAATAAAAATGGATTGTATCCAATCAACCCTTACCTCGATCATGACCTGATGGAAGGCTTACAATTCAAATTACCCCATGAAAGATGATTATTTTCTAAATAGTGTTTATAAGTGTATAGGATTAAATGATGGAAATCCTTTTTGCTTTGAGGAGGACACAGATTGTATTTCAACAATATTTCTAATTATTGTAGTATTCAGTGATTGTGAATAAAACACTGAACTGTAAACAAAATGAAATATTGTATACATTTTCAAGAGAGAGAGAAGAATGAACCTTCTGAATAGATCTCCTAACATAATCTTTGTATTTGACTAGGTACAGAAATATATTAACCTGTAAAAATCTCCAAGAGAATAGCAAATATTGATAATAAACACAATGACTAGGAATGTCTGACCAGTTTGCTTATATGGAAGATTGTGTATTTAACAAGGAAGCAATGGATCAGAGGCTTTTGACTGTTTTGTAGAAGGCTCCTTTTATGGGGAATCTACCATCCCTTCTTCCCAATATATGCACTATATGAATAGGAATCTCCTACTTGTCATGCAAGACTCTATTACTACCTCATGAGAAGTCTTCTCAGGTCATCTTAATGTCCTCTGTCTCTGTGGTAGGCAGAATAAAGCCACCCAGTCCAAAAAGATGTCCACATTCTAGTTCTCAGAACCTGTGAATGTGTTATCTTACATAACATTAGGAATATCAAGAGGGGAAGAGGATTTTAGAATAGAGATGGAAACCCATTCTCACCCAGAATCTCAGGAAAGAATGGCTCCCTGTCAGCATCTTAATTTTAGGGCAGTGTGTCTCATTTCTGATTTCTAATGCCAGAACTGTAAAATAATAAGATATGTTAGTTTAAGCCTCTAAATTTGTTGTAATGACAATAGGAAACTTCTACAGACTCCTTGGCACAATTTTCACCCCTCTTCTGTTCATCCTTATTATATCTACTAGCACCAGTCTCAAGACATCACAATTTTTTTGTGTATATAGATTGTCTTCCCACATATTACTCCCTCCACCGTTAAACTGAAATCACTATCTTATCATTGTTGCCTCAATGTCCACTCAGAGCCTTTAAACGGATCAAATACCCCAGGATCCTACTATATCAAAATATGAAAATGATTCACCACAGGTCCATTTCTCCTGATGATTTGCTCAACTGTCTTTCTTTTCAGTTTCAAGCTACTCTCCTATTGATTTTCAGCCCCTTGGCTCATGATGCAATCTGTGAAATCCAGTTGAAGCTTCATTTGGCTGAAACATGGAAACGGATTCCCCTTCCTCTGATCTTTGACACTGCTTCATTCCTCCAAATAGTCAAATTATTAAACATATCCTGCCCTATAAAGCTTCAATATACAGAGGACAACTCTAGAGCTGTCTTTATGGACTTTGCCAATGATTAGGGTACTAACCAAATTTATAAAATCTATAAGGAATTATATTTGGTGATTATACAATATTCATTCTGTTTTTCAGTAAATGATAATGATGAAAGTTAGAAAATAGCAAAGAACATCATATAGCCCCCTCAAGCCTCTGTCTCCTATTGCAACATGAAATATCTGTAATTTACTCTCAACTCTAACATAGTTGACCCTTAGTAACATGTCATGATTAAGAAACCACACTATTCTTTTTACTAGTAGAGGCTTGGATTTATGTTTAAAATAATTTTAAACACATGAAAGAAGAAAACAAATATAATTAAAAAATGACTGAAAATAAGCTATAGACAAATAAAAAAATATTTTTTTATTTAATAATTTTTTTATTTTAAATAATTTTAAACACATGAAAGAAGAAAACAAATAAAATTTAAAAATGACTGTAAATAATCTATAGAAGGAGACCATAATCAAAATAAGATTTATGAAGAAAACTAGAGAAATCTGTGCTGCTTTGTTATTAAAATGTGTTTATTGTAGACAGTAATCTCCAACTCCATATGAACCAATAAATAAGATGGAGGGAATATTTTTTATAAACATTTAAAAGCAAGAGCAAAGTTAGAAATCCACTAAGTATGGCTTCCATTTTAAACTGTCGTCTTAAAGATGACTGCTATTTTCCTTTTCTTAATACTTGCCACAAGGCTGGACAAACCAAAGTGGTAAGTGAATTATCTCTTTTTATCATCATTCATATGCTTATTTGTCAGGCAGTGTGCGTGCGTGTGTGTGTGTGTGTGTGTGTGTGTATGTCTCATACATGCTTCCCTATGTTCATATTTAAGAAATTTTTCAAAGGGACACATTTCTTTCTGAAAGCTAGAAATCCCCTTTATGGATTCAAAATTACTTCTCTATAACTGTTAGCAAAAGACTACTGAGGTGTTTCAGCTGGGAGCCTGGCCTGTCCCAAATATCCAAATCCATACATTCACATAGATTACAATTCCTTTTTACCCTTAGATAATCTGGAAAAAAAATTCAGTAGCACAGGAGGTCAATAAAATCTTGCATTAGATATGTGTTTTGTACTGGCGTGAGCTAAAGGTATCTCCCAGTACCAATTTTGGGAGACTTAACTGTGACAATAATGTTGAATGTATAGACTGAAATTCAACAGGTTTTCTGCAGGGATTGTGATCTTTACATTATGAATAAAAATATTGTATAACATGTCCTCTGTGTTATTTTAAGAATTTTTTCTCACAGATAAAGACTGTTATTGTTCTCTAACTAGTAATTAAATTAAAAACTGAGATTATGCTTTAAAGTGTAGGTTAAATGAGAGCCCATGTAGAAGTCTAGAGCCCAGGTCTGCTTACTTATGCTGGTTATAATGGGGTTATTTTTACATTTGAGCACAAGGTAGATTTGTTCTCCATTCTAGTAGTCCTGGTGGCTGTAATATTTTACTCATTTTTAGCTATAATAAGCTTTTCAGTATCTGAAGCTACAGAGTTTGTGTTTCTCATCCAATTTGTTTTAGTCCGGGGGCACTGTGGTGGGGTAAGGTGTAAAACAGTTCACAGGAGACTTCCAATATTAGTTTCCTCACACCTGCACCTTTTGAAAATAATCTCCTTTTTTTCCAAAAATAAAAGTGAAATGTTTACAAGGACCAAAGGAACTAATTTTTCCCCCACCTCAACCAATTTATAAGATTGAGCTGAACACTCTGGAAGCAGGGGATATAGCAAAAACTTGCCTTAGGAGATTTAACAAGCATTTGCCAATAGAAAATATCTTTGTACATTTCCCCCTTCTGAATGGTTTACTGAAAAACCCATTGGGTTGAGAATATAAATGCTTTTAGTAAACTGTTTTTCTTTGCTACTTACATTTGATTACTCAAAGCTTAGCCGTTACATTTAATTCTTTCTCCAGCTTTATGCTGGCTTGAAGTTTTGTACAACATCACTTCGTTCACATCATTATAATTGGTGAAAGTGGACGCAGCTGCCCCAGATGCTGCTGGGACTCCCTCTCCATATAGAGCTTCCTTTAGGTCGTTGTTAATCTTGGATTCTACTGTCTGGAGAAGTTCCAAAGCACTATCAGCCTAGGATTTGTAGCATGAAATCTGTAGTTTTCTTCTAATTCCTTGAAAAATCTGACATGGTACCCTAGAAATTCTCGGCCCAAACAAGGCTCAGTTCCCCAGCTTTACATCAGTGTGTGCATTGTTCAGTATTCTTCTTAAAATTATTAGTGTAAAAATTATTGACATGTCCTTTACCTATTAAAAGTTCTTGAGGCCATAGATGAATTTCATTTACATCTAAAAAGTGTTATCAGTCTGAAAATAACAATGTTTATTTCGTCCCGCAGGAGCAAAATATTTTAGAAGCTCTTTGGTATTTCTACTACCCTTTAAAAAGTACAGTTTTGTTATCAGTCCTCAAAAAAGTTGTTTGAGAGGAATAAACAAATACATATGTTCCCCCCCCCCAAATGAAATAGCATTTCTTAGCTCTCTACTCCTTCATTTAGGCATTTCTTTTATTACATTACTGAGCCAGCTTAAATTTACCTTAATGTAGAAGACCAAAATCCATATATTTTTCACTATATACATATTAGATCTCAATCATTGATTCTCAAGATAATTATAGGAAACACTGCATATGTTCGCCATTTGAACAAGCTATATAGGAACATTCTACATTATTTCGGTGGGTAAAGACTTAAATGTTTTACAAACAATCAATGTAATGAAGTACTGATAAATATATTTTATTTCGATTTGCATCAATAAAAAAAGAAAGCGTTCTATGAAGATCTAACCTAAATCAATAATTATGACTAATTATTGATGTTTACATTACAAGATAAATTATAAATACCCAGAGTATTTAAAAAAATTTTAGTTTGATGTTCTTTAGTTTGTGACACTAAAGAGTTTCTAATATAGTTTTTATATCAATAACTAAAAGGAAAATTGAAGGAAAAAAGGAGAGTATGTAAATAATTATAATAAAGTCAAAGAAGAGAAGTATAAACTTCTCATGGCTTAAAACATGGTAATAGGAGAAATTGTTATATGTGAAGTATTAAGGAATTTGGAATTTGCTCTCCTTTTACAGTTAGAATTTATGCACAATTAAATGAACTGTTTCATTGAAAGTTGGTTTGCCCTACTTTATTTAACCAGTGTTTTCCACTGACAGGAAGTTATTTTCATTATAACCTTTGAGTTCCTCTGTTTTGGCATTTCTAACAGGACTGCTTTCTAAGTTGGGGGCTCATGGGAGGTAAATTCAGATGAAATGTCCAAGTACAAATTTATGTGTGAGGCATAGCTACTGAATTCCTCCTGGATTTGCCTATTGTTGCACAGAGAGAGACTTTGTAATTACCAAGGGATTATGGTAGAATATGAAAGGGCCTGAAAGTAGCTTTCTTGCAAATCAAGAATGTATTCAACACAAACTTAGGAAGATTCAGCTGGGAAGTGAGACAGAAGTGTCTGGAAATGTTAAGGGTTCAAGCAGAAGGGCCTTCCTGAAACTCCTAATTAAAGAAATAAAAACTGCTTTTAAAGAATGTCAAGGACTGTCATTTGTATTCTCCTCCAAGAAAAAGGTCTTCTGAGGATTGTAAATGAGCCGATGGCACTGTCCAAATACCCGGGGTTTGTCCTTTTTTTGTACTGCAAAAGTAATGAAAATGGGGCTTAATGGTACATAAATAAAAATAATTAAATAGAAAATGCTGGTAGTGGTGCATTACCTGAATTAATATACAAGATTAAGAGGCCAATAACCCAGAAACAACTTTGTTATTTTGGTGTTTCATATAAATTAAACAACTCTCAGAGTACAATAAAACATAGCTTTTACGCTACCATTTTGATTCCAAATTTAAAAACAAATAATTCTTTATGAATTATGCTTCTGGTGTTCTCTTTGACATATGGTGTTAGCACATGTTCTCATTGAAACAAGCCAGATTATCAGTTACACCACTTCTGGGTATGTCTTTTTTAATTTAAGGTTAGAAATTGATGTATTTTTCTTATTGATTTTATAACCAAAGCCAGAATCAGTGATTAATTTACATGTGTTAATTTTTGTTTCCTCAGGTTATCTTTCTCTTTGCAGAAATTTTGACAAATGCATAGAGCAATGAGCCATATAATATTGAGAGCCCATAATGATTTGCAAAGCTGTTTTGAATTGGGTGGTTTTAGAAATAAAGGGATAAATTGAATTTGAAAGAGAGAAACCAGTAGAGAGGACTTTTGACTAACAAAAATTATTTCTTTTAAGGAATGAAAAGCAAGATTACACAGCTCTCTAAAATATTACATGTTTTACTTGCAAACATTTGATTAATAGAGATTTGAAGAGAAAATCAGAAAAAATAAAACGTCATTTCTTACAAGTCATTATCCTTCATGTAATCATAAAAAAGTCACGTTTCTCATTATGCTTTTGTCATTTTTTTAACCTTTTATCTACTTTTCCTTGGCTGGGCACAGAAGGTAGTGCTGTCCTCTCCTTTTTCCTTATCCCATCCAAAGTTTCATCCTTAACATTATGCTTTTCCTGAGGACTGAAGACCACACTGATTTTTCCTTCTTTGATCTTATTCAGAGATAGTATTTTCTTTTCCCAATCATTTGTCACTTAAATACATAATTCTTCCACTGATTCACATACATATGCCTTGTCTTATCTTTCAAGGACAAAAACTGTGTCTTAGGTGTCATCAAAAGTCTGTACATCAGCATTGTCCTATAGAAATATACTGTAACTACATGTAAAATTTTCTAGGTGCTACATTTAAAAAAAAATAAAAAACAAATGAAATCAACTTTACTATATGTTACTTAACCCAATACCTAAAAAATTATTTTAATATGTAGTCAATGTAAAATTATTGAGACATTTTTATTCTTTTATGTGAAAACTTCAAAATCTTACCTTCATAGCACATCTCAATTTAGATTAGCCACAATTCAATTTCTCAGTAGCCATATGTGGTTATTGACTACCCCCAGGCATGTCCAACCTGTGGCACACCTGTTCAACACACCTGTTTTATAATAAAAATATTTTAATATAAAGGAAAATTTGTTACTTATTCACATTAACTATATTACATATTTTACGTGCAGCTCTAGATCACTCCTCTTCAGTCAGTGCAGCCCAGGAAAACCAGGCTTGTCCAACCCACAGGTCACATGTTGTACACACCTGATAAACACATCTAGATAATTCAGGAAAAACTGTCATTGATAAATACAGTATCATACATAAAATATGAATGTACTTCCATAATCACCTAAATCTTTTTCTTACAACTAAAATTTCAGTTGCATGTATAGAATTATGTTGAGCAATCTTTTTGCTCATGCTCTAAATAACACTCTGTTTCATTAACAATTTTGGATGTACTTATATATATATATATATATTTCTCACATACATATATTTAGACATTATATATAATAACTCTGAATTTTTAAAAAGACTCCGAATGTTATTTTTCCTTGGACAATTTAATTTTCAGGTGTTTTCATATTGAGATTTAAGGTTATTTTAAATGAAGTAGAAGATCAAATTTGTGACTGACCTGAGACAACATATCCCCAACACAAGCACTTTGGACATACAGAATTGCTCGGAAAGACAGACATGGTGCCACAGTGAACAATGGTAAGGCAGTGAGGAGCAGAGAGAAGATTAGTCAGGTGATTTGCAACCCAGTCCCAGTCCTACCATTAATTTAATACCTGTGCCCTCATTACTTAAACTCTCTGAGCCTCAGTAGCCTCTTTGCAGGTAGAGAATAAGAACTTCAAGGCTGTTATGATGATAAAGTCTAATGATACCTACAAAAGTTACTTACAAACAAGCCGTGAGTTATGTGGTAGACATTATTGCTACTTAGATATTTCTGTATAAAAACATGAGGAATAGGTCAATATGTTATTGGACCCAGGATGATAACAGGTTCTTAGCTTCCATCCATTTTTAGGGTACATTTTAAAACTTTCCCAAGATTAAATGGAAAGTGATGTAGGCCTAATGCACTATTATAGTTAAATTTCAGCACAACTTCATCACAGGTGTATGAATATTCATTAACATATAGAATAATAAAGATGAGTAATATATGGACACTATAGAAATTGCTTAGTAATTAGAAAATTATGATGGATTATGGAATTATTAAGTTGAAAACTTCACCTGGGTTCTTAGTAAAAACTGTCTATAAAGTTTTTTGGAAAGTTCTGTTCAGACATTAGCAGCAGCATTTCTGTTTTTACAAAGAAATAAGCTTGTGAGAAAATTTATTTGGAAGATTTACAATATTATTAATAACTATACTGTTTGGCAGGGAGGTGACATGATTAAAAATAATTTCTAAATGGTATTTCTAAATGATTCTTATTAAAAAAAAAAAGGTCCCAAACTAAGTATGTTTCCAACTTAGGAAGGGATTTCTGGCTTTGTATAATTTCATTCTGTTGTTCATGTTAAACAACTTGCTCTCCTCTCCCTCGGAACATATCCAGAAGCTGCAGATAGGGCAGAATATGGGGTTGTTTGGCCGCTGTATAGATAGAGCTGCAGGGAGCACATTCCATCCGTACTCTGCAGTCAGTACCGCCTGCCTATTTGCTTCTGAGTGCAATAGTCCATGGTCTATAAAGCACTAAATGGCTGGGCCTTCACCACTTAGAGATTGGCCTTCCTCCCTGGGCAGGATCAGGCAATTGAGATCAGCTGGAGTGCTGCTGCTTGTAATTCCCAGCTTCCATCTTCAGGGAACCAGAGGCAGGGAATCTTCCAAGGAAGCCCCTCACATAGAAGGCCTTGCATTTCATTAGCCAGCAAAGAACCAATCTGGAGATCTTTGGGACATGGCAAAAAGCCCATCTTTTAAACAGAATTGAAAAGCAAGGAGTTTCTCCTCTTTAAAAAGAACAATGCAAAATAATAATAATAATAATAAAGAACAATGCATTCAGTGAGAATTCACTAAGAGGCATTAAATCCTTATGTTGAAAAAATACAAACAGTACACATGCTCCTTCCTTGCCTTCAAGTTCCCAATGCTCTCTGCCACTTTGTTTTTTCTGGCCATTTCCTCACTGTTGAGGAACTCTCTGTCCATTTGTTGTCTGGCTGTTTCCTCACTGTTCTCCTTACTAAATGTACTCTACATGAGAGTGAAAGACTAAGTAAGAAAGAAATCGTAATACTTGGTGTTGTTTTTGAAGTTTCAGCTTGAGATCTGACCTAATATGGATTCTCTTTTATGCATTCATTTATATATCTTCATCTGCCAAATATGAATTGAATGTTTATTATATTCCAGTCCTTGTCTAGATGCTTATCTTAGAAAACAAAAAAGACAGAGTTCCTGTCTTTGGTGAGATATATTGAGGAAGACAGAAAATAAGCACAATATGACCTCAAAACTAAGGGATATGAAGAAAAAAAAGCAGGAGGAAGAGTGACCAATTTAACTTTTAGATAGAATGATCTGTGGCGGCCTTTCTGAAGATGTGATATTTGATTATAGAGCTAAATGAAGTCAAAGATCTGAGCCATGCAAATACATGGGGAATTACCAGGTGCAAAAAGTGCAAAACAGAAGCATGCTTAGCGTGCTTCAGTAATAACAAGAAATTGAGAATAATTACAATGAACAGAAAGGTTGAGAGGAATGCAACCTGGGTCAGGACAGGTAAATTCTTTCAGACAATAGTAACAACTTTTGGTTCGACTCAGAATGTCATGGGAAGCCATTACAACAGTAGGACTGTTGATGTGAATTGTGATTAAAACAATCTATGAAGCAAAGTCAGTAGATTAGGTACATAGGTTGGCTACTGGAGTAGACTAGGTGAGGAGTCCCTTGGTCTTGGGTGGTAAGAAACAGATTTGGGATAGACTTTAAAGGACTAAAACTACATTTTCTGATGGAATCACTGTGAGATAAGAGAATGGGAAGAATAGAGGATTACTTCAAACATTTTTCAGCAAATTAGTTAATATATATAATGTTTCACAGAGCTATTAGACATTATTATATAGATGTCATGGGAGCTAAGTAATTTCAACCCATAACAATCCTTATAAAAGAGAAATTTGAGGTTACCATTATCCAATTTGCAATAGGAATCACCACATAATTTCTTTAAATTGCAAGATCTTTTAATGCAGTTAAAGTATAATTCAATTATTATAAAGTTCATTTAGAGATAATTATTCAGGAACATATGCAAAATCCATTTTCATTAAACATGGGACAAAATCGTCAAAAACATGCCCTTAACTGACATCTAAGAGTGCCTCATTAGCCCTTAAATACTATGCATAATTGTTGGCCCCAGTATAGAATGCCTTGGCACAAGTGTCACCAACATGCCTTGCCTTTGTACTCTTAAAAGTGTCTAGATCTGGACAGCACATTATATGCCTAGTTTACAATGTAATCTAAATATGGCAACTAAACACAAGGAAACATCCTTGAGATTACACTTGTAAGGTTATATGATAGGTCTGCTACCCTCCAAATAGTCATAATAATAAATAAATACACAAAAAATTAAATCATTCAGCCATATGTAATATTGTCTTCTTCCCATATTCCCTGTAATTTTCAATTATTCTTCTTACTATCTTCCTGCTTCAGACCCTGGCTTCTCTGAATGTATCCATATCTGACACTGCCTTCACTAGATGCTTTGCTATAAGCCTGTCAATAAGTCACAAATAACACAGTTTTGCTTACTAATTTCCAGAGAGGAAGGGTGTGGGCTGCCAAGGTCTAGATAATTGCATTAGCTTTACTATACTGTGTGTACTACTAATACTACTACCACCATCATCATCAAAAACAAGCTTAATAGCTATATGTAGTGGGAGGAAAAAAAGAGAAGTGAGTGATTCAGTTTGGGCCCTAAAGAGCTTATAATGTGCAAATAGTCACTGTTCATTATATTTGATTGATTCACATTCCTTACTGTAAGGGAATTTAAAATTATAATTAAGGCTTACAAAAGGTCTCATTTTTAGACAAGTAATATTACATGACATTTTGTCGTTCAGCTAGGGATTTCAGGGAAGTTTATAAATATTACCTTGATAAACTTCATAAAACCCCTCTTAGGTATATGTATAAAACTAATTTGCAGGTAGTTAATAAAGAAAATGGCATACATCAAGGTCAAGTGATCTGCCTCAAGTAAAAATGGTTCCTATACTCTCATTTTCCTGTTACTTGTAACAGCAAAACTCGCCACCACAACATTCTATGAAATTTTTTCTGTGAAATTCTGTGAAGTATTCCTAAAGACCTAAAAATAATCAAAAGACTTGTAGAGGCTTAAATCATCATTCCTGACTACTTTCTGATTCTCAGCAACCCTCAGAGGCCAGCACTGTGCTTTAATGCAGCTTCTGACATTCACAGAGGCAGCCACATTCACTGATAACATTACACTAATCCCCTTGCCTACACTTCTACAATTGGCACCACCCTTTGTAAGAAAGAATCTCTTTATTTGTTACAGTGCTAGGAACTGAACCCAGAGCCTGTTGCTCATTTGGGGGAAAGGAGAAAGAGATGGAATGGATGGTGTTATGGTAAAGGAAGCTTTAAATCCAAAATAAGACCCTGCGATGAGAAACTTCAAAGCCTAACAGATGATTTGAGACTGGATTATAAAAGATACGGGGCACTATTTTGAGAACACCGTGGAATAACCTGAACAAAGGAATCCTTGGAAGAGGTTAGCAATTCATAGGATAGATTGAAAGAGAAGCTGGAGGGAGGTAATATCAATGCTTAATTTTGTTAAATATAAGGAGGTAAGCGAAATTTGTTATTTCTATGTCACTGAACAACATATTTAAATGCCAGTGACTTTAGGAATGTGGAAGACTGCCCCTCTCCCTGTACACTGCTGGGCCTGCAGTTCTCTGCTGAGCTGAGGACATGGATCTCTGTTCCACAAAATGTTGTTTGTTAAGGTTGTCAAGGACAAAGCCCACTTTAAGAAATACTGATTGAAATTTAGAAGAGGAAAAAATGGTAAGACTGTTTGCTGTGCTCAGAAATGCTTGATGATCCAGGATAAAAATAATTAAAAGCCCCTAAATATTGGATGATAATTCATGAGCTCCTAGGAAATTGATCTTCTTTTGAGCTACCTGATTTGTATTCTGGCAAGGGATATTTTGGGATAGTTTAATTTTTATTAATTTATTTTTAATTTTTATTAGTATCTGTTTGCAATACATAATGATTATATTCATCATGGGGAGTTGATACATGTATATAACACATATAGCACATCTTAATTCTTTTTACATGCCATTGCTCTCCCTTCATCTCTTCTTTTTAACTTCTCTCTTAGGCTTCATTACATAGCCTTGATTGTCAGATGGCAGCTGGAGTTTGTTTATACAAATTCTCCATCATGTGAGATAGGTCTTTCTTTTTGTTTTTTTTTTAGATCTTTCTCTTTTACAATTAATTTTATTGGTACATTTTGGATATACATAATTGATCACATTCATCATGGAAATTTGTACCTGTACATAATATATCTTGATTCATCTTTTCCCCCAACCCCCTCCTCTTCCTTCATTCTCTCTTCCCCTGTTTATTTATAAAAGCTGTTTCCATTTTTCCTTCTATTCTGTTTTTTTTTCTTTTCCCTTCCTTCCTTTCCCCTTCCTCCCTCCCTTGTTCCCATTCCCATTTGAACATTTTCTTCCTATTTCTCAATATCTATTATGTATTTCATTCCTTATTTCCACTTTGTTTCTCACACCAGAGAAACAATGTGGCATTTAAACATGTGTGTCCAATTTATTTCACTTAAGAGTATAGTCAAAAGGAGTATCCATTTAACTAGAAAGATCTCAAGCTTATCCTTCTTTTTCACAGAATAGTATTCCATTGTGTGTGTGTGTGTGTGTGTGTGTGTGTGTGTGTGTGTGTAAAGAAAATGCATCTTTACGTATTTGTCAGTTGATGGGCATTTGGGCTGTTTTCAAGATTTAGCTATTACAAAATGTGCTGCTATCAACATGGGTGTGCATATAACACTGTGGGATGATACTTTTAATTCTTTTGGGAAGATACCAAGAAGGGAAATACTTGGGTCAAATGGAACCTCTAGTTTTAGTTTTATGAGGAATCTCCACACTGATTTCCACAGTGATTGGACTAGTCTACACTCCCAACAACAGTGGAGAAAGGTTCCTTTTTCTCCACAGCTCTGCCAACATTTGTTATTGGCAGATTTGTTCATAGTAGCCATTCCATCTGGAGTGAGGTGGAATCTCATCATTGTTTTAATTTGCATCTCTCAAATGGTCAGTGATATTGAACATTTTTTCATGTATTTATTTGTCATGTCTACTTATTCATCTGAGAAGTGGCTATTCATTTCAGATACCCATTTTTGGATTGTCTTTAAATTTGGGGAGGTGACTTTTTTGAGTTCTTTATATAGTGTAGATATTGGTTCTTTGTCTGAGGAACAACTGACAAAGAATTTTTTTCACACACTGTAGGTTATCTCTTAACTCTGTTGGTGGTTTCCCTTGCAGTGCACAAACTTTTTAATAAGATGAGATCCCAGTTGTTGATTCTTTGTGATTTTTCCTGTGTTATTGGGGTTTTATTTATAAAGTCTTTGTCTACACCTATGTCTTTGACAGTTATGCCTATTCTATCTTCTAGCAGAGTTGGTGTTTCTGTTTTACTATTTAGATCTTTGGCCTATTTTGATTTTAGTTTAGTGTATGGTGAGAGATATGGGTGTAGGTTTACTCTTTGGCATGAAGAAACTCCCTCAGTGACTTTGTTATTTGTGTATAGGAATGTATTGATTTTTTATTATTGATTTGTATTCAGTTACACTACTGAATTTAGTTATTTAATCTATAAGTCTTTTGGTGGAGTTTTGGAGTCTTCTATGCAGAGTACCATGTCATCCACAAATAATGATAGTTTAAATTCTTCCTTTTCTATCCTTAGTCCTTTTTTGTTTCTTTGTTTAATTTTTGGTACTGGGGATCGAACTCTGGGACCTTGCGCTTGCGAGGCAGGTGCCAGAACCACTGAGCTAAATCCCCGGCTAACCCTAGTTCTTTTACTTATTTCTCTCATCTAATTGCTCTGGGAATGTTTCTAGAAGTATATTGAATAAAAGTGATGATAGTTGGCATCCTTGTCTTATTCCTGATTTTAGAGTGAAAGCTTTCAGTTTTTGACCATTCAGCATTATGTTGGCTGTTGGTTTGTCATAGATGGCTTTTATCAAATTGACATAAAGATTATTTATTTCAATGTTCTGTAGGGTTTTATTATGAATGGGTGTTGGGATTTGTCAAATGCTTTTCTGTGTCTATTCAGATGATCATGACCATTTTGTCCTTGCTTCAGTTAAAATGGTTTATTACATTTATTGATTTGAATATGTTGAACCATCCCTGCATCCCTGGGTTGAATCCTACTTGATATGTGTATAATCTTCTTGATGATATGCTGCATTCTGTTTGCCAATGTCTGTTGAGGATTTTTGAATCTATGTTTATTAGGGAGATTGGGCTGTAGTTCCCTTTCAATTTCATTAAAGAGTTTGAGGAGTAGTGACATTAGATCTTTAAATTTCTTGTAAAATTCAGCAGTGAATCCATCAGGAAATAAGCTCTTTTTTTTGTTTGTAGGTTTGTAATTACATCTTCAATTTCATTGAGTGTTATTTTGATTTACTTAGAATTTTTATACCTTCTTGATTCAGCTGTGGTAATTCATATGTATCTAGGAATCTGTCTATTTCTTTTGTGTTTTCTGTCTTATCAGAATATAGGTTCACAAAGTAGATATTGATGATCTTCTGGGTTTCTGCAGAATCTGTTTTGACTTCACCCTTATCATTCCTAATTGCATGGATTTGAGTCTTTTCTTTCCTTTTTTGATAAGTTGCTTGTCAATTTTATTTAATCTTTCAAGGAACCAAATTTTTGATTCATTGATTCTTTGTATTGTTTTCTTAATTTCTGCTCTGATCTTTATAATTTCTTCCCTCATAACAGCTTTGGGCTTGACTTGCTCTTCTTTTTCTAGATGGTTAAGGTTCATAATTAGGTTGTTTATTTAAACTCACTCTGTTTTTCTGATGTGGGATTTCAACACTATAAATTTTCCACATGCTTTCTTAAGTATCCCATAAGTTCCAGTATGTTTTATTGGCATTATAGATTACTTATAGAAACTGTCTAATTTCTTCTTTAATTTCATCTGGGACCCATTGGTTTATCAGGATGGGTTTATTTAATTTCCATGTATTTCTCAGTTTTTGTGGTTTCATTTGCCATTGTTTTCCAATTTCATTGCACTATAGTCTGATAATATGCATGGGATAATTTCAATCCCTTTGCATTTACTTAAGCATATTCTATGAGCTAGTATGTGGTCTATTTTGGATAACATCTTATGTATAGCTGAGAAGAATGTGTAGTCTGGTGTTGTAGGATGAGACACACTGTAAACATCTACTAAGTCAGTTTCTTCAAAGGTTTGATTCAGTCCTCATATTTCTTTGTTGGTTTTTTGCCTAGTTCATCTGTCTTACTTGTGACAATAGGGTGTCAAATTCCCCTATTACAATTGTATTAGTGCTTATTTGATTTTTCATGTCTGTTAATAATTGTTTTATGTAATTGGGTACTCTGGTATTGGGTGCATACATATTTATTATTGTGACCTCTTTCTCTTGGATTGTTTCCTTAACAATTATGTAATGACTTTCTTTATCTCTTTTGATCAGTCTTGGCTTGAAATTTGCTTTTTCCAGAAATAGAATAGCTACCCCTGCTTTTCTCCAGGTTCATGTCACATGGAGTATTGTTTTCCATCCTTTGATTTTCTGTCTATGATTTCATTTTGTGTTAAATGTATTTCTTTTATGCAACATATTGTCAGATCTTGATTCTTGATCCATTCTGCCAATCTGTTTCTTTTGATTGGTGAATTTAGACCATTTACATTGATTGTTATAAGTGATATATATTAACTTATTCTGCTCATCTAATTTTCCACTCTTAGTTCCCTTTCATTCCCCTCTGTTTAATTGGTTGCCTTGCCTGGTGCATTCATTCTATTGGAGTTCATGGAACTATAGATTTCATTATCTCTTTCTAGAATATTCTTCAGGACATTTTGGATTATGGGTTTGGCAGTCATGAATTACTACTGGTGTTCTTTGTCATAGAAGTATCTTATTTCTCCATCAATTTTGAAAGGTAGTTTTGCAGAATACATCAATCTGGGTTGGAGGTTCTTTTCTGTTAGGGCATGAAATACTTCCCTACAAGCTCTCCTTGACTTAAGAGTCTGTGTTGAGAAGTCTTCTGTGATTCTGATGGTCTTTCCTTTATATATGATTTGTTTCTTTTCCTAACAGCTTTTAATATTCTGTTTTTGTATTCAGTTTCTGGAATTTTGACTATTATATGCATTAGTATAGATTTTATTTTTATCATGGCTAATTGGAGTTTTATACATCTCATTTATATGTATGTCAAATTTGTTTTACATGCTTGGGAAGTTTTCTGCCATTACTTCTCTGAGGATGTTTGTTATGTCATTTGCACTATCTCCTGCCTTTTCAATGACTGATCAATCTTATGTTATTCTTATTTGGATCATCTATTATCTGTTAGGTTGATTTTTCATGGTCCCTTGCTATTTTAAAGAAATGCTTCTTTTCATGATCACTAACTACAAACTTGTCTTCTAGATGTGATATTCTGTCCTCACATTGGTTCATTCTCCTGCACAAATTTTCAATAGAATTCTTAATCTTGGGGATATCTGTTTGAATCTGTTTCATGGATTACATTTCTTTCTTACGTTGGACATTCCTGTTTTCTATCCTTTTCCTAAGCTCTATTTTTTTTTATCTGTGTCTACTCTAGATTCACAAACCATATCTTTCATTATGGTAATCATCTCTTTAGTTATCTGAGAAATTATTTTTAATTTGATGTTTTTCTAGAGCCTTATTCATCTGCTTTGTTACTCCCACTGCTACCATTTCTGAGTGCTCAGTGGGTTGCTTTTGAATCATTCTACTTCATGAACTCCTGGGTTTGTCCTGGTTGAGCTGGAAGTCTAGAATTGCATCTTGCTTCTGTGTCTTCTCATTTTCTACTTTTTAAAAATTCAGTTTCTGTGTTGATGCTTGTAAATTGCTTATAGTAGGCAGCTTTATTGCTAGTATTGATAACTCTTAGGAAATGACTGTCACTCAGAGATGTCTCATGTGTAGCTGGTTTTTGGTCTTTGAATTTGTTGCAAGATCCTATGTCTTCAATTTATTGATGTTGAGAAGTTGCTGACTATTTGGCCTGGCCCCTGGCTCTTTGGCACTGTTCTATAGTATTATTTCTTGGTAGATAAAAGGAGCGGAGAGCCCAGATCTGTGTTGGTTGGTCCCAGAAAGTCTGCATTTTCCAGTTCACTGAAGTCCAGGCTGATCCTCATTTCTGTGAGGATCAGCTGTGAGAATGGAACCCTAGTAGTTCTCCCCACAACACTTCAAGTGCCTCTTGCCAGCTTGAATTTGGCTCCCTGACCTGGGTGTCTCCTATGGCTGTGCCTCACTCTGACACTGGGCCCCCTGAAGTGGAGCCAACATAGGGCTGCTTTGAGTCCTGAGTCCACAGGGCCCCTTTCCAAAATAGTGACCAGACAAGTAGTCCTCTTCTGGGGATGTCTGAACCAGAATGACCCACTAGCCACTGTGGCTCATAGTGTCACTGACTCCATTGCACTGGTGCATTTCTCTATGGAGGCCTCTGGAGTCACCCATTTTCAATGTGCCTCAGTAGGCTTGCGCTGTCTCTCTCGAGCTGCAAACTTCAGTTCAGTGGAAAAGCACCATTTGCCACCTCCCTCTTCTTCACTGAATTTTCTTTCTTCATTCTCCCTGTGGATTTCAATTTTTGCTTCAGATCCTTGCTGGGACCTGAGGACCCACTTCTCTTCTCTTCCCCATATTGCTATATTCCAGCATCTGAACTCAAAATCTTGAAGAGGTTGATTTGTTGCTGCTCACCACTCCACCAGCTTCCTAGAACTCCAGGTTTTTCTTTATGTACAGAGAGAACTGTTTCCTTTAAGCTTCTGCATCTTCTTCAATTAGGTACAAAATGTTGTTAGTGTCTATTGCCTTGACCCATGGTATGTTTCTGATGAACTCCTGTATCAAACTCCCTTTTTTTCAGAATCTAGAGAATCATTTAGAGCTGTTGAAGATAGACAAGACTCCATCCACACTCCACTTTAGGGCCCCAAAAGTTTTGTTGCTAGTAGTAATACTGGAAAGATCTTTATCCAAATAGGCAGAGGCACTAGGTTAACTGTCAACATTTTCCACATTGTATTCCTCTCTGGTCACCCCCACTTGACCTTCAGAGATCTTCTCCATGTCAAACTTTTTGAGGTGCCTGAGAGCCAGCAGTAGGTCAGTATAGTACACTACAACATAATTATTCAAGGCAAAGTTTATATCATATTTTGGTAGTTTGTGTGCATATACTGTGCAGATTATCATACAACTTCTTTATGGGCAAAAGTAACCTGACACGAGACCAAAAGATTCCCTATTAAAACTGTTTTTGTTCAGATTTATCTCATTTAGAATTCTTACAACAGTGTGGGAATTCTAACACAAATTAGTTGAAGCAAAATGAAAAAGTGAGAGAATAGGATAGTTTAATCTGGAATTATAAATTGGAAATTTCAGGTAGTGATCTGGTTTACAGTGCAGCTCTTTGCAGGATGCCATCAAAATCTCACTTTGTCCTTCTCTGGGTTTCTTGAGGCTGGTTCTCAGGCCAGCTGTGCCCCAGGTGATAGCAAGATAACTACTAAAATCCTAGCCTTAATTTCTACCAATTCATCAACTCTTGTAGAAAAATATCTTTTATTTCCATTAATTTCACCTGAATCCCAGATTTGGTTCTAGTGTCCAGGATTGATTCATATGCACACTCCTGACACAGCTGTAACAACAGAAATAAAAATACAAACTGGCCAAGATGGTTCAAACACATTACATCCTTTAAATCCAACAGTATCATTATTCTCTTCTGACCTACATTAACTGAGTAGAAAGAGAAGTGGTTCCCCATGGAAAAGAGTATACTTTCAACAGAATGTGAAGGAACAAGTGCAAAATAATTTTTTCAGGCTAGAACAAATAAATATCAATTATTGTGTACACACTATACAATTCAAAATAACTATAATACTTTTCTATTTTCATAGAGTGAGTTCAGTAACATTTCAAAATTTCAAAGTTAAAAAAGACTTTAAAGTTAATCTTATTTAGCTAACTTCAACTTTTTTTTTTTTTTTTTTTTTTTTTTGACAATGTCTCACTATGTCTCTAAGTTTCCCAGGCTGGGATGGAACTTGTGATCTTCCTGCCTCAGTTTAAAATACTATTTTCTGGTTGACTTTACTTGAAACTCTTTAAATCACTTTCTCCATTTGGGTTTTAGGGCATAGCTATTGCAGGAAAGCTCCTGCCTTTTTAATTGATCTTCCTTAGACCACTTTGACTATTCTTGTTTTTCTTCCTCATCTTTAGATAATGGAATGGTCATTGTCTTCAACCTTTGGATTTCTATTCCTTTCAGTCTATATTCTTTATATTACTGATTCTATCCAATATCCTGTATTCTAATGCTGTAGACTCCTAAATGTTTAGTTCGGTCCTAAGCCTTTTTGTATCATCCTTTTCTCATAATTCAGATTAATATGTCTATCTGCCTACCTCGAATAAAAATTGTCCTCCTTTAAGTTGTGGAGTCTGGTATTGTATCCAGCAATAGGAAAGCTAATACAGAAAATTGATATGAGAAGTGGAGATGCTGTTGTGACTATACCTGGCCATGTGGTTCAGAAACCTTTGGAACTACTTTGTGGGAGGAGTTGAGAAAGGTTTGATGATCTGGGTTGGAGAGGCCAGAGAACACTTTAAGCAGAACTTTCTGGGCGATTCTGGCCAGAGCTCAGAAGCCAAATATACTGACAGGAATGTGAACAGTAAAATCTAGACTTGGGAG
This sequence comes from Heterocephalus glaber, assembly GCF_000247695.1. The sequence continues at coordinate 12,026,754 of NW_004624769.1, forward strand.
TCTTCAGTTTGGAACAAGAACTTCATTAACAAGTAGACTAGAGGCTATGTATGTTTCATTCTGGCAGAAAATTTTTCTACGTTTTGCCCATGCCTGAAACATTGCATAAGAGTGACATCAAGAGTAGAGGACTGCTTGAACTGGAAAGGAAATTTCTATGCAGCCCAGAATTTAATTTGTGGCATGAGTTCTGCTGGTTGCTTTTAGCAAAATTTAGAATGTGAATTGTAGGGGGAAAAAAGTAAAACAAGAAAAAATTGAAAAACTTAAACTTTGGCCCCAAATGAATCATATGTAAAGCTGAAGTCAAAGAAGGTGTAGTTGTTGAAGAGATTGGTGCCATTAAAAAGAAACCATGAGGGCTGGGGATTTAGCTCAGTGGTGCCACTACCTGCATCAAAAGTGCAGGGTCCCAAGTTCGATCTCCAGTAAAAAAAAAACAACAAAAAACAGAAAGAAAGAAACCATGTACTTGTACAGGAAGAAGAACAGTGATGCTTTGAGGGCATCTCAGAAATTAGCAAAAATCTACCAATCACAGATTCAAGGGTGCAAAAGTATCAACATTTTTTTTAGAAGATAGTCCCTGGGTCCCCTACTTGAGAAGGGATTTCTGGGGAATTGGTCTCTGAGATTTGTCCCACTGTGCTTAGCTATGCAAATATTTAGGCTTCTGTAGGCATGGTTCAAAAGGACCTGGCCATAGCTCTAGCTGACAGCAGACACTGGTGTCATCCATGTTGTGCTGGTTTTCCTGGCATAAAAAAATACAAGAGTTATGGAGTCAGGAAAGCTACTCAGATTTCCAAAAAAGGCTTGGGAGGCCAGGCAAGTAGTCCCTGAAAGGACAGTATGTGAAACTGTGGAAATGAATTCAAAGGTGAGTAGAGCTCTCCAAAACTTGGAGATACTAGGTACATTGAACAACTGATGAATAAAGCTGCAGACTATGAGCAGAACCAACCAAGAGAGGGGCCAAGGGGGCTAAAGCTAGCAAGGCTATAGGGATGGGGCTGCTCAAGCCATTTGAAACTCACATCATCCACATCATATGACCCAGATGCTGGACACAGAGCTACAGGACCTAATGATTGCTCTACTGGATGTCAGTGTTGCTTTGGTTTGATTTCTTTCTATCTCCCTATTCCTCCCTTTAGAAATGTGCATGATTATCCTGTGTCAATGTACCTTGGGATTATATGTTTTGTTTTTGATTTTTACAGAAATTCACAGCTAAGAGTTTGTTTTGAATCTCAGAAGAGACTCTGATTTAGACTTTTGAAAAATGCCAAAATGTCAAAACTTTGAGGAAGGGATTATTGTATTTTTGGTTGTATGTAACATAGTTTTGTTGTGTAGGGTGGAAATACTAATTTATATTGTGTTTATTTGAAGATTAAGTATGGAGTAATGAGAAAGGAGATGTCTTTTGGTATCAAATTGACAAGGAGTGGGGTGTAACTGTAAAGCTGGATTATAAAATTCATTGGCTTGGGGTAATCAACTAAGGGATTAGGAAAGCACACATTTGGGTGTGACTGGGTAGGTCATAAAGGTATGAACCTGGGTGCAATATCTGCTCCCTGCCCCTTTCTTCTCATATGTTCCCCTGATTTGCTTCCCAACCACCATGAACTGAGCAGCTTAGCTGAGTACCTTCTGCCACAGTATTTCTGCCTTGGAACCAGACAACCATAGGCTGAAACCTCTGAAACTATGAAACACATTAAACTTTGTTTCCTTTAAATTGTGGGTGTTGGAGATTGTGTCTCAACCATCAAACTCTGACTAGTACAGATATGTAGCAGAGGTCAGGAGCCAGAGGAAGTTACAAAAAATAGAGCTGCTCAGACTGTAAACTGGAGTAGGGTCCACAATCATCCAGGCATTTTCTTGATTGAGTATTGTGTTGGCTTAGCGTAAAACACTAGATAAATAAATTTGGTTTGCAGCTATATGACAAGAGAATAAATACTGGTCTTCTTGTCAGGAATCCAAGTTCTTCCCATCTTTTATTCTCCTAGCCCTAGTATCAGCTTCAGCCAGAGTTTGTGATGAAACAATACCTGTCAAAAATAAGGGTTATATAATTTCTTGTTCAAGGTCAGTGGCAGAGCAGATCACCCAGAATTGTCCAGTTGAACTGCAGGTGAATTATATTAATTTTCCCCTTAAAATTGTCCATAAATATCCAAAGTTATTACTATTTGATCAATAAGCTTCTCTATGATTGCCCACAAATGGGGAGGGAAAGTGAGTTGGAGGGAGCGGGCAGGGAAGAGAGGGGAAGGGGACCAAAAAAAGGAATTAAGATGTTTTATGTACATGTACACACTCCCAAAGATAAATGAAATCATTATGCACTGCAAACACGTACTAATAAAAATTTAAAATAACGAAAAAAGGGAAAACTTTGACTAAAGACCTATAAAAGTGATAGAATGAGTCATATGAATGTGTACAGCAAGAGTTCGAAGGCTGAAAGATGGAGTGGAGTATTAAAAACAAAACAAAATAAAATAACTAGCCGTAGAAGGCCATGGGTGAAGAAAGGAGAGATTTGTAGAAGGTAAATTTGGAGAACATAGGTGCTTATCTATTTCCATTTTTTTCTCAACTCTTTTTTGAAAATATCTTTTCCCTTCCTTTTTTCCTCTCTCCCTCTCTCTTATTCGCCTTTCCCATTTGAAAAAGACTTCTGTACTTCCAAATATCTATTTTTTATTTTGCTCAAAGTATAAATAAGGAGTAAAAAGTTTTGCCTTTTCAGTGAAAACTTTCCTTGCCATTCTATCTAAAATAGAAACTCTTCCCCAACTATTTTTATTACTATCACCTGCATTATTTATCTTAGCACTTAATGCTATCATATTGTTTGTGCCTTTCTCCAGCTGCAAGCTATATGTATGACTTTTTATGTTTAACTTTAGTTTTCCCAGCATCTAGAAAAGTGCCTGATAAATTTATATTTGTATCCAATGAATGAAGGAATGAATGAATGGCTGTAAATACAATTATTCCTACTTTCTCTTAAATTCTACAGCTTGATATCATTCACTTAAAATTTAGTCATAATCTGTCTTTTTTAAGCTTTACATGAAAAAAAAACCCCTAATTCACGATTTGATTATCAACTTGCCATAGAGGGAAATTATGACTGTGCCTTGTTATTAACTTCCAAAGTCAAGTTTGAAAGTGCATACAAAGGTGAATGAATGAATGAATGAATGAATACAGTAGAATTGGGGAATGATGGGCTGTGAAGGCCAAGGATGAAAAGGGGTAGCACTGGAGACTGGAATCTAAGAAGGACAATATCAAATTAAGGTTAAGGCGAAGGCATTATTATACCTATGGGGAGTCCTAAGAGCATTAAGCCAGCTGAAGAAAAAAATAATTGCCCCTGAAGAATTCAGTACTCTGCCTACATGCCAGCTTCTTTCACTCAAGTCTTTCTGTTTGTCAGAGCTATACTTGGCAAATGCCAGACAGTTTTGTTAATTTTAAAAAATAGAAACCATCTAAGCAATTGAGACAAATAACAGACTCCAGATAGATTGTGCTCTTTTCTTTATCACACAAATAATCCCACTGAATCAGTTTTATATGTCAAAAGTTTAGGTGATAGAACTCTGGAAAAATGTTCACCTAGGCTTATTTCCAGGTGTCTCATTCTAGAATAATAACATATCAATTGTAACCCTGAATATTTTAGTTTCAGGAAATATGTATATATTAAATATGTACATATATATCAGCAGTATTGGCTGAGATTATTTATCTCAAGTCATGGCACACAAGCTATCTCATCTTTCTCCTGCTATATGGTTTAATAAATAGCCAGGGGAGAGGAGGTGTATGCATATATATGGATGTATGGTGAGGGAATTAGAGCACAGCTCCGCACCCCTGGCCAAGGACATGGCCTCTACTGGTCATGGCCTTGATTGGTCCATGGCCTCTTAGGGACAGGGAAGCACAGGAGGAAATGAGCTGCAGACCAGCGTGCAGAGCTTCATCTATATTTATAGCAGCTCCCCATTTCTTGCATCACCACCTGAGCTCTGTCTCCCTCAGGTCAGTTGGAGAAGCAAGGGGCTTTTCGAAGTACACTTTGTGAGAACAGGAAACTCTGGGACACATTACAGGCAGGTTTCATGATGTCTTCTAGCATGTCAAGCTCTGAACTTTGTGGCTGTCCTCACCTCCTACACCTCCCAGCAGTCCCCAGGACTGGAGTGATCACCTACATTATGCACAGCACTGCCCCAGTCACCCATGTTCAGTGCCGGACTGATACTTTTACATCACTATGAGATTCACTGTGGAAAGCAAAGATTTCAGAATTAATAGTAATTCCAAATTGAGACTTACTAACTTTCTACTTCATACTTGTTAAAACATGTGCTCTCATTACCTCAGCACCATTTTCTAATATTTGTAATGATTGCAGCTTATGTACAGTTTCTTTCATTCACCCTTTTCCTCTCTGAGACTTTGAAATGGACATCTTTGCAGGTATAGAATCAAGCTGCCAATCTACCAAATATAGACTATCTCATTATCATCATATTCCAACATTACTGTTGACTATAATTTGTGATATGTTTCCATTGCTATCAGTGTTCTAAAATTCTATCCCTTTCACATACTCCTCAGACTCCTAAATTCATCTTTTACCTTGCTTTTAATACTCAACATGCCTTCTAAAACTATGTCATGTAGACTACTCTCATTAGAGGTAAGGAGTATCTCTATTTCTGAGGAAATTATGGTGCATGTCACTCTCTGAGTTATTGGCCCCACCTTCAGATCAGCATTTCCAAGAATCAGGCTTATTATTGAATGTGCTATTCAACACCGTGATTATGCCCCTATTCTTTCCAAATCAATTTCTCTTCAGCTTCTGCTAACTGTAGAGGGTTCTTATGTCTCCCTACTCAGATGATTCTCCTCCTCCTCACAGATCTCATCTGAAAACATGAATTTTCTATCTTTTCTTTGCCTCTTGATGTCTCTCCCTTCTGTTATTTAATACAATTGTATGACTTATCTCTGTCAAGTATCTTGACATACACCTTGCACAAAAGCTGCTATCCATTTTAATACTCATATTATTGTTGAAAGACTCTAGATTAAAAAAAAATCCATGATTCCACTTTGTGTATCAGCAGCTTCATAATAATTTCATGGGTAATAGAGACAAGAAATTTTTTTAAAATGTTAAATTTTCTGATCCTATATGTAGAACAATTCAAATATGTTACATGTGATACATACATAAGACACATTCAAATGCATGGTGCCATGGCAGAAGAATATATGCTACAAAAATATGGCTTCTTTAATTGGATTTGTATTTTTAATATAAAATTATTATATACTGAATAATTATATATAGAAAATTAGTAAGTGAGTAAAATACCTGAATTCATGTTCATTTTGTCTGTTAGCTATCGGAGTGTCCAAGCAAGGCTGTCATGCTGTTTTCTCACCAACTGTAAGATTCCTATTCAGTGCGAGTGACACTGGTTCACTGCTACCCAACCATCCTTTCTCCATTGTTCTTCTTTCCCATGCTTTGAGGCATTCAGGCTGGGCTCTGAGCCACTGAGGCAAAATTGGAGCATCTGGGTTGAGTGTCAAAACAGCAGAGCTTGCATCAATGCAACGCCCCAGAGGCTTCCTGCAACCCAAACTAAAATGTTACATCTGTGGATGCTGAAGAGGCTGTAGAGTCTCTTGCATTAGCATCCAAATACACCGCCTAGTAAAACCTAATTGGAAAACAGTAATAACATTACTGTAATATCATTTTTCCTGTGATCTTAGGACTGAGTTTCTAAATATGTGTTGATGCTACTTAAGAATACAATTCCACTCTAAAAATTCTCAGTTGTTGTATTAATCTTCAAGTTGTTTTCCACACCATGCATGCAATCAGATTAACAGCTTGAACTGCTTAGTATGTGGAAAAATACTGTCAAAAATGCTAGATTCATGGTATGCTTCAGTTTAATCTTTGGAAAGAGGGATTGGTGTTATTATCAACAATATTTACTATTCAATAATGCTAAAAATGTTGTACAGTATTAAATAAAAATCATATAATTATGCTTTTTCATCTTGTCTAATTAGGTGACCATGAGTGAAATATTACTGTCTTAGTTTTTGTTGTTGTTAATTTGCAGGCTGGTGATGGAATTTCATTCTTTTGACTTCTAGATTCCTTGTAAGTAAACATATGACCTTTTAGTAAAATTGAGAGCTGGTACTAAAGCAATTGTTTTGCTTCTTTGCATAAAGCATAAAAATAATACCAAGTAAATATAGTTTCCTTAACAATTAGTTATAATTGCTGAGAATTTCTTGCTCATTTTAGATATGTGATTTAGAGTTACATTCCCTCAACCTTTAGATCAAGAAAGGAAAAGCTTTGGGACAGTCAAAATCTTTCAATAAAGAAATGATTATGAATAGTAGTATAAATTAATACAAAATTAAAATTAGAGGCCTCAAATGTTTTTTTTTATATCTGCATGCCAATTACCATTTATTTGATATTCACCTGTTTATCATACAGATCATAAGAAATGTCTTTGATAGTTATATGGAAAATTTGTTTCCTTTTAAGAAGACTGTTATAATTTGGAAATACTTAATGTATATGTTAAGTTGACTTTTTAGAACCAAATTAGATCAATATGATTTTGAAGATAAAAACTATGTTATGATCAAGTGAATCACTGATGTTGCTGTTTATTCATTGGATCACCCCTCAGCCATACTTGAAATGTTGCACAAACTGCTTAAAGTTTCAAAGTTAATGGTCATGTACTATTGTGATATAGGTATAATCAATCAGATGTTTGTTTTTGTATTAACATTTGGTATGGCTGCTGCTCAGTGGTGTCATTTAGTTAGTGACCTGTTTCAGGAAAAATTTCTACGGGTAGGAAGAGAAGCAAATCATTCTAATCTCTATGGCTTCCTACTCTTTGCTTGGCATTATTCTCCCTCCATGTAGGATCACAATGATCAATAGAAGCAGGAAGAAGTGGTGTCTGGAATGGTAGAAAAACTAATTGTACTAATAATTTTTTTTCTGAAATAGTGGAGATTACTAAATTGAACATACAGATTGGATTTATATTAGACTTTTGTTCTTGTCAGCATTAAGGTTACTGTTTTCTGCTGCTGTGTACCAGAAGCAACTTGAACCCATGGGCTGTACTTCAAATTCAATTGAAAGAATGCTTGAGAAATCAAAATCTTCTGAAAGGTGTGGGTCTCTGGAAATGGTGATCAGAGGGACTTAATAATAGGGATCTTCTGTGATAAAGACATTTAGCTATTTCACTGTTCATGGGCATTTTACTTTCCTAAAATAGAAGTAATTTCAAAGGGAAAAACACAACTTTACCTAGTATATTAATAAAGTATGAATTCTTCCTGACAATACAACCAATAATTAAAGATAAATGTGTAGGTTTTAATACACATTATTTTAAAAGTCATTGAGCTTGAATAGTGTTAACACATTACAACTGGACTAAGTACTGTATTGGGTTCCTGAAAAAAAAAAACACTGTAGAATCCTTGTCATTTAAGAATTCTCAGTAACATCTATAGACACTTTTTGGCAAATGACAAAGTAGTTTGAAAATAAGTCATCATGTACTGTAGATGATACAACAACTGGAGGTGAAGACAAGTAGAAATTCAACACCCTTTAAAACAAGTAGGTTCTTTTTAAGAAGGAGAAAAAGTTAAGAAACACACATTTTGACATGTTATTATCTTAATTAATTTTCTAGTCATTATAGGTGTATTGTAACAGTTCTGATTGTGATAAATTTGTTTGGAAGCCATGTAGTTTAAAGATTTATTTTTAGAAGTATTTATCACTTTAAAATAATTAAGCAATTTCTGTGTTTTAATGAATTTACTGCTTGGAATCACTGACTGTACATTTGAAGACCAACTCAATGAAACTGCCCTGTGGATGGTAATGTTCACTGTCCCTGTAGGCTTTTCATGTTATGAGTTTGTGTTTTTAATGCCTGCCTGCCTTCAGTCAGCAGGATGTTATTTTGAATGCTTAGCTTAAATATCAAGGTCTATTCTATCTTCAGTGAAACTGTCTCTCATCATTTATGTGCTTTAAGGAACAACCCCAAAATGTCTCAACTACTTTTCTCCTCAGTGTTACTGTAAATGCTGTTAACTGAATGTTTCCCTATCCCAACTATGGATGTTTCTGTATTAATCATATACAAAGATAACCCCTGATGTAATACTTCATATTATCCATAATCTGATCAAGGGTTGAAGTTTCTGATAGGACCACATCCCTGACACTTTTTCTACCTTGTTTGGTGCCTATTTCCAAGAAGCTCTCCTGCCTTACCAAACTACTGGTCGGATTTGAGAATGCTAAACAATGTTCTACTAATGTACCTATGATGTGCTGTTTTCTCTTTTTGAAACAAAGTTCATCGGCCTTCTGAATATATTCAAATTATACTCATTTTCAAGTCTTCAGAAAGTATCAGGCTTCTTCCATGAATCCTGATCTACTGCTGTCATTATTATTAATATATTCTTTCATCTTTCTCTGACTGTAAGAATATTCTTAAAAATTTAGTTATCATGCATAGTTTGTGGTTTTCTAGGATGTTTTTATTTTTTGTTGATTCATCCAGCTATATTTTTAGTGCCATGAGAAAACCCCAAGTAACACTTTTCACACAGTAGATGCTCAGTGGAGTTAAACACATGCTTGACTGGGAGGGAAAGAGGCCATTGGATTGTGTAATTAGCTGATCTTTAAATAAAGTTTTGGGGTGGGAAATAAGAGATAAATAAGATTAGGCAAGTGAACACTAAGCATGGATAATCTCAAAATTTTTCACAGAGTAGTAGCTGGTGTCAAATTAGGAGTTTTCTATTCTGTGTGTATTGTTTTGTTACTTAAAGGAAAAGATCCTTGAATGTTTTGTGGAGATGAAGAAAGATGGTATGGAAAGGAGAGATGAAAGATATTATCAAAGATGGCATGTCCCACAAGTCAGGGCTTGGACAGCAAGAAGGAAATAGAATCCCATGTAGAAAGTAAGTTCTCAATTTCATTCAGAAAGAAGTATAATTCTTATTGTGAAACTGGAGATAAAACAGTTAGAATTGTGTCCCTGGTGGTAAATTTGGAAGTAAAAGCCATCCTTCTAATGGATTTCATTCTCTCTGGTTAAAGGGTTCACCTTCCTCTGCAAGTAATCACTGGGGTAGGGCTGAAGCTTGAAGTTGGAAGCTATGCTTAGAAGCTACCTTAAGACAGTGCAAATGGTTGCTGTATAAGGACAGAATAATCATTGCAAATATCACCAAAGGCTCCACTGAGGTTAGAAATCCATACATTGGTAGCAGAATCATTTTATGTGGCTAGGTGATATTTATAGCAATTGTTAATTAGGTTTTATAGAAAACAATTAGAACCATGAATGACTACTTCAGATAACATGGGTTATTTGATGTTATAAATAGAGGAATATGAGATTTCAATTTGCATATCGTCATGAAGTCCAGAATATAATTGAAAGTCATTTAATGGTATTCAGGATACCACAAATTTCTATAATATTCTGTCACCACCTAGTATCAATCATTGACCTCCAAATCTGTTTTTACTATTCTTCTTTTCTCATATAGGCATCAAATGAATAGGCTTGTCATTCTAGTTGTGACATAATAACAGTATTATAAATAATATTTTAACAGAATAACAATTCAAAGTATTTTTTGCTTTAAAGTATTTTATTTTGCTTTATTATTATTATAGCTCTGTGTGTCCGAGTCCCCAAGACCACTCCAGGTTTGTAGTTTCAGTGAAAGAACTTACAAGACTCAACCTGCAATCCTACTCATAGCTACAATTTATTCCAGCAAAAGACTACAAAGCAAAAGCAGTGCAAAAAGGTAAATGAGGTTCAGTGTAGAGGCAGCCAGGTGCAAGCTTCCAAGAACTGTCTCCCAGTGTAGTCACACAGGATGCACTTAATTCCCCCAGCAATGAGTTGTGACAACATGTGTGAAATGCTGTCTGCCAGGGAAGCTCATTACAGACTCGGTGTCCAGGGTTTTTATTGGAGGTTGCTCACCCAGGCAGACTCTACCTGACACATACCAAGATTCTAGAGTCCCACAAGGAAAGCAGGTGTTCAGCATAAACTATATTGTTTGCACAGATAATTTGGGCTCAGTGAGCCACTCTTAAAAGTTTGGGTGGTAAAAACATTCTTCAAATCCAAGTTCCCAGGTGTCAGTCAAGGGCCAAATGTTTAGACCCTTCTAAGGACAGCAGTCAGGCCTAATAGATTAATTCTCTGTACACTCTGCTTCTCCCACTTCTAATTCTTTATTTTCCTTTTCTACACTTCATGATTTTTGCCTGTTTAGATATTTTGCTTCTTCTATATCTTGCTCACTTCCTTCTTTATTTTTTTGGCTTCTGTGCCCTCTACCATCTTTTATCTATAATTCTCCTGTTGAAACCACTCAAGGAGGATCATAATTGGTCCACTAGTCCCTCCAAACCTGAGAAGCAGAGTTTCAGCACTTGGCCACTCAGAGGCCTCTGGCTAGACTGTAAATTGGTCATATTTGATCCAACCAGCTGGAAGACAGAAGACAGAATCAAGCACTGAATTTTGCTCAAAATGTTAGCTCACCGTGTTAATCTCTCAGGAAATTAATATATCCCTTTCCAAAGAAACAATGTCCTTTATGCAGAGAGCAGGAACATAAAGAGATGATAGTTCAATATACAGCTTTGGGAAATGATTAGTGTATGACAAAATGTTGAAGCTACCAACTGAAGAGAACAGAAATATCATTTCAGCAAGCTTATTCATCTTTCTAAATTTTTTCTTTGACCATAGGCTTTATTAGTTTATAGTTACTCACTAAATGTAATAGAAATTTATTATTCTTTGTTTATGACTTTGCATCACCAAGAACCCATTTTTTAGTGTTCTTTTATAATAGACCTCTGAAAAAGAATTAGAAAAATTCCTTCTTCCTCAGAAGATATTTTGGAGTTTTGACTTTATGCAGTTCCATACTGCCATTCAGTGGAATTGATACAGGGGGAAGAGATATAACTCCCAAACCTACTAAATATCCAAAACATGAGTTCATGTTCTCTAAAATTGAAGAATGAATTCTAGGAACAATGGAGGTTAAGAGTAGGAAAACTTTATTGGGAGAAAGAAAGCTTCTGCCTAAGAGAGACAGAAGGGGGACTAAAAAGTGGGTTGCCCGCTCACCCCACTTTCAAAGATGTTTTATACAGCAAAGCTGTGTGGTGAGGCAAGTACAAAGTGGGACAAAACTATAAGACCCAACAGAAATTTACAAGGTGGGCATGAAGTGAAACAAAACCATGACCAACCAATAAGATTACAAGTACATTCACCCAGGTAACATTGATTAAATGGGGATCCAATGGGGAAAAAGTCACATAGCAAATGTACAAGGAACTGAGCAAGAATTTTCGGTGGAAAGGTGTGGATCGGGGATCTTACTTGGAAGATCTTTGTCCCTCACCCAGGTGATTGATACCTATTTAGAATAAAAATCTCTGCTATTCATCCTTCATGGGTGTCATGGTTTCTCTCCTTTTACAATGCTGGCCTTCAGTGAATGTGTCTTCACTGTCCTCCATGTTGGCTCCTTGACTGCCCTCCATGTTGGCTCCTCCTGGGCTGGCCCTGTCTAACTGCCTACAAGATATCTAATTAACTTACCTATCTGCAACAGAATTCATTACCCATATCTTACAATCTAATTAAAATGGCACCTCTTCTAAAAAGCCTACTACAAATCACCACCAAACTGAATTTTCTGTCCCTCCTTGCTGGACAAGTATGTGGCATGAAATAGGGCATGCACTACTCCAAATATTTCCAGCTCCTCTAACTCAACTAAAAGCTATTTTGAGAGTGAACAGAGCTGTATACCATATGTTTTTCATATATAAAACACATTTGTAATAATTTTAACATATCACTTTACATGGATCAAATAGTTAATAAATATTTGAACAAATGAATAATTGTGTTTTTCATTATCACATGAACCAACATTATGAGACTGATATATCTTTCTTAACATTGTAATACTTCAACTGGGCCAAAAATACTGTCTTTTAAATCACTTGAAACAGGATGTCAAATAATTTTTTGCAAGTTAAACACGAATAAGAGGGAAACATTGCAGAGACTATATTAGCTCCTCTTTAAACCCCCACAGCACCTACTATGTATTCAAGTTTCATGGCCATCCTGGGTGTTTTTGACAGCAGCTCCATTGCTTTTACAAGTACCATCAAAATGTGTTATTTTTGATCCAGTTCTGTCATGTGAAGGTCACATTATCAGAAGGATGAGAAATGCCTAGCAGAGCAGCTAGAGGTCCCAACAAATATTCGTACTTCTGCTTGATTTGCAAAATGGGAAAATGTCTTTCTGCCCCATAGATTTTGTTTTAGTAGATGATCATATTTCACAGGTGAAATATGAAAAAAAATCAAGGCATTTGACTGTGAAAAGCCCAATTTTATTGTGCTGTATTCTCAAGGAGTGACATGTGCTTATTAAAGTGCCCTATAGAATGGAATTTATTGATCATACTACTAAAATATTTGTATGCCACCATAATTTTAGCAAATCCTTCAGCATTATCCTCATAGAGATGATATGGTCTTAACCTGACTTTCTTTAATGATCGGTATATGCGTGTGTATATAGGAGGCACAAGAAAAGAGAATTATGTAGATAGCAATGGTATGAAAATAATGAAATATGGCATGTGCTTTGATAAATCAGAATGTCTCAGTCCCCTGCTTCCTCTTCTAAAATAAGCAAAGTTTGAGTATGATAGGAAAATGTCCAGATTTTAACAGAATTGCATTTCTTCCTTTTGTCTTTAGATGAAGTCTATGTTTAAAAATTGTCACCAGGGCAACAAATATAGTACTTCCTCATATTTTTAGAGTTCTCATTAGTACCTGATGCAGTGCATGCTCAACTAGTGTTCTCCTGATCATATCTCCATCTCTAGGTGGCAAGAGTGATAAAATAGACTGCTTCAGATCTTCTCTTCTGGAATTTAAACATTGAATTCAACATTACTGATGAAAATCATTTAAAAGTTTCTCCTTCCTTACAGATCAAAGTAAAACTTATAAATCCATGGCTTTGAGAGCTTTTAAAGTTATTTGAGATAATTCAATTCACTGGTTTTCAACTCTATTTGAATCAAAGCTCCCTTTTACACCCAATATTTACTATAAAAACTCTGAAATAAAATTCATAGAAAATATAACTTCCTTGTAATACTTTCTAAAAATTAATATAATGTAATAAAAAGGGAAATGAAAGTACACTATAATAGAAAACTACATATTTTAATATATAAATACTCATGTGAAACTATGGTAGAAGTCATTGTGAGCTAGTTCATCTTGCACATAAATGTAGGGGCATAGTGCATAGTGTACTCATAGTAAAAATGCAGTCTGATAAATGTATTGGCAACTCAAATACCATGAGTAACATTATTATTAGTGATATGCCTTCCTAAACTAGGACTGGCTTTTAGTAAAATTCTAAACAGAAAAGTGTATAGGTTTTCATTATACAGTTGTTGCAATCTTAGAAATTTTTGTATATATTAAAGCTTTGTCAAAAAAAGGATTGTGTTCATAATTAAATGAAGTTAGGTTATAGGCTTAGGTGAATACAAACAAAATTCCTCTGTTGAAAATTTACACCGGGAAATCCAATACAATGTGAGATTCCCTGGCTCTATCCTCAATGGCCTGTGTTGAGGGTGTGTAGCATTCCAAATGTTGTCACATCAAAAATTACATTTCCTCCACACTTCAAAAGCCCTGGATCAGTATGATTTCTGTCAAGAATCTCAATCTAATTGGGCATCTTTATTTTATAGATGAAAAGACTAAAGCCTGGAAAATTTAAGAAATTTTGGCATACAGCTACTACAGAATATGACTGGTCCAAACTAAATCTGATTTTGTGTCAGCACTGATATAGTGGTGTCAAATAGAATAATGTTCCGGGGAACTATGGCTATGTAACCTAGCCAAAGATGTGCATGTGTTATAGTAACCAGCAACTAATGTGTATGTTACAGTAACCAGACAGACATCTCCAAGGATCAATTTATTTCTTCAATGCATATAAACCAAATCTGCATCTTCCATTTCTACTAATCCTATTCATCTTCCTGTTGTCTGCTTATTAAATCTTTCTTCCCACTCTTGGAAATAGATGGCTTCCAAGCCTTTCCAAGTGCTTGAAATAAATTCCCCCTTCTATCTGACAAACACATCATTTTCTCTCTGTATGGCCTCTAAGCCTTTCCTTCATTACCTTTTCTATGAATATTTTCCACTCTTCTTGGAACTTATACAATTTGTTCACTTCTCCTACGATCACATTTCTCTATATGTATAGTTTTGCTTATGTGTCTGTAAAGATTTCCTTTTCACTCGTTTTATCTATCCTATTAGTTGATAAATCCTGAAGGAGCAACTATGAACTCTGAGCATCATGTGACATCTTAAACACCCTGTAGACACTCCCCAGATTTCTGGCTGATTTCTATCAAACCAAGGACCAGTATAGCCATAATTCTAATACTAGCTTCATATATGCTATGAAGGATGATTCAATTATACAAAATGCAAACATTTCTAGAATCTTCACATCTTAGGGATAACTAACAAGCTTTTCTTTGGAAGTATTTTATGACACTTGATTATTGAAGTTCCTGGATGTGTGACTATTCTGTCCTAGTTGCTATAGGCCATCTCCAGGGAGAATTCCTGTAGCACTCTTCACAGTGAAAACTGGTAAGCATAGGGGTCATCCAATTAGTTCCTATGGCTCCAGGCAGATCTATACCTAAACTGTCATCAATTCTTAACAATCTTCAGAGAAAGAGCTCCTACAACAACCAACAATAACCAGACTGCTGCCTAACAGTCTCTTATGTCAAGAAATCATGCTACCTCTATCTTTCTCAAAAAATATACTTTTCAGTTAAAATTAGTTATTTTTCTTTTAACATTATTGGATAACAGTAACTTTGGGTCAAGATTATTACAATTACAGCTAATGAGCTTGAAGATGTTAAGCCACTTAGTTGCTCTCTTTTGTTGTAGTAAGAAAAGAGAAATAAATTTTATCTTTTTAATATTCTGTTTCTACAAATTAAAGCAGCTATTCATTGAGTTACTGTTGTTATTTATCTGTGCAATAGTCTTCTGTTCTACTTGGTACTATTTATTCAGCAGACATTTATTGAGTACCCCGTGTGAAATAAACTCAGTCCTAAGGTCGGGAAGTTAGCAATACTAAAAATACACTCCTACCCTCAAGGGCTAGGTCTGGAGATAAATATGCATATGTGTACAAATTTAACATCAAATTAAATCAAAGTACCCAACGATATCTTTCAAAAATACTCAAGAGTATTTCATGGAAAAATTAAGTAGCACAGAACTCTGCATATTGCAAGTAACATCAATCTAGCCCTGTCAATTTACCTATTCAGTAATTAACGCAACAAATATCTATTTTCACATTTTGTTATAGACCTAGACACAGTGTTCAGAATAATGAACAAAATGTTTAAAGTGTCCCTTACAGAATTTATATGTTAATAAATTAGAAAACGTCAATAAAAATTACCAAATTATTCTATATAACTGCATACTGGAAAGTGCCACAAAATAATCCAGGATATCTGACATAGTTGGAGAGTAGGGTGGAAAGGTAAATTTCCAATAATAGCATAATGCCTAAACTTAGGACAGGTCGAGTATCCCTTATCCAAAATGTTTAGGATTATCAGTGTTTTGGCTTTCAGGTCTTCTTGGATTTTGGAAGAATTTCATATACAGAATGAGATATCCTGATAATGAGACCCAAGTCTAAACACAAAATTCATTATGATTCATATAAAACTTATACACATAATCTGAAGTTAATTTTGTGCAACATTCTTTTAAGGTGCTTACATTTTGACTTTGAAGCCATCATATGTGGTGAAGTGTAAATGTTTCCATTTATGGTCTCATGCCAATGCTTAGAAAGTTTCACATTTTGGATGAGCATTTTTCCATGTTGCTGGAAAGATTCCAGCATTTAGAAGGGTAAGAGATAGGTGAAAGGAGATGATTAATTTTATTAAAATCTTCCTGAGAAGGTGAAATGGGATGGAATCAGAGTATAATAGACTTTAACATAAGATATGTACACCTCCTTTATTGCTATAAGAGGGAATGTGGAAGATAGTTGCACATACAGTAAACTTTTGATACTAGGAAGTTTGGCGTGTTTCCTTCACCTGACTTAAATTTTCTTCAATAATTTTGTGATCAGCATATCCGCTGAGAATAATGAGAAAAGAAGATATGGTAATCTGAGCTTTGGGAGAATAAAAAAGTTCTGAAATTAGTGTAACATAAAGATATAATACATTTTTTAAGGTGCACTAAAGTTGAGCGTCCCTAACCTGAAACCCCAAGTGCTGCAATCTGAAACACTTCGAACATAGACCTGACATCACAAATGGAATACTCTACTGTTTAGAATGGAGAAGCAAACTTTCAGTATGGTCTCTTAAGCAATAAGCAATCTGCCCTCAACTCCCATTTCAACCAAATCGAATCCTTTCCTCATTCCTTTTTTTTTTGGTACCAGCAATGGAACTCAGGTAGTTGGGCTTGCAAGGCAGGCAGGGAACCGCTGAGCTAAATCCCCGGCCCTCCCCATTCCTTTTTACACACTAGATAATTAGCTCTTTGGTCTTCCAAGTTTTGGTGCTCATGATCTTTTTGTTGTCTTTCCTTAAAAAAAAAAAAAAACTAAATCGTTCTTTTGTTTCCTGAACTTTGAACATATTTTTGCTTTATCTGGATTATTTCCCTCCCTCTTACTTTCCCCTAATAACTCACTTCAACTTAGATTATAAGGAAGTCAGGATAACTAACCTTAACTAAGTCTTCAACATTGGTTATTGCAAATAGCAAATTATTATGAATAATGCCTATTTGTATGATTTCTCCAGTTGGACTCACCTGTCTGGCCGCAGGCATAAGAAGAGGGTATTTTTGCTAAGGCAAGCTAGAGGACTGGCCGGGCAGGAGTAAGAGGAATAAGAAAATTTAGATCTTTGACAAAGAATTTACTTAATGGACTGTGGAATACATCCAGGACTGAGAGGACAGAAATCAGGACAATGACTGATACTGTAGGGTGAAAATAGAGATATTTGTGGACTGAAGGCTTGAATAAGTTGAAGTATGATTATGGTGGAAGTTATTGAATAATTAAACTGTAAAGCCTAGAAAATTATGATCAGAAAAATGACACGCTTGATGTAGTGATTTTGTTGATGGGGCAATTTCAATAAAGATAAGATTCTGGCTATGTCTATCCAAGAGAGTATTAGAGTGGGGGAGAGAAATTATTGAATATGTATTTCAATTTACTCTTGAATTATAATATAATTGAGAAAAATAATTATATCTCATAGTCTCTGTGTGGCACTTGGAATAGATTGAATAATAGATACATACTGAAACAATTTAACTTCAATTTTATAAGCATTATTAATTTTTATGCCACTAGCATTTTAGCATCTATGAGCTTTTAGATTGTTGTAAAACTAACACTAATCAGAATATAGACATTTACTCTTCTCTACACTGTAAAAAAGTGATAAATGTCACTATGATGTTTAACTCTTTTCGAAGTAGAGAAATTTCACTAGCTTGGCATTGTACTTAGAACAATAATAAAAATGACAACAAAATAATTAAAGTTCTTTTCCCAATTATACATTTATAGTAGGTAAAAGTAATAGACATTTTGTAATATGAAGAGTGCTTTCTATAAGAGCCAGATGTTAACTACAATTAAGTAGTAGTGGCATTGTTGAGAAATCATCATTCCTACTGCAATTACAGGTTTAGTAAAAAATTGACTTATATTATGAAACATCTACCAAAATTACTACACTGATTCTGTTTTGTGAGAGAGACAAAAGTCCTAACAATGATTCAGCAAAAAAAGTCATTGTGTTTTATTCTATAACTTCTAATTTGACCCACACATGCACAATACAATTATATATAAATATATATTTATATAAAATATATATATTATATAACATATAATTACATGTTTATTTATTTATATAGCCATTGCCTAGGTAACATAATTATGTAAATAAGCTCCTTTCTCTTTCTTGATTTTCGGGTGATAAAATCTCTTGTATATGATGATTTATTTAATAAGCATGTGCTCATTTATTTTTATACACATTGCCACATGTAGATGTTAATTCTTTTGAGATAACCATATTTGACCCAGATTTTTAAAAATTTTGAATCAATAAGTATACTGAGATAAAACATGAGCAAGAAAATTCAGCCGGGATACACTGAGGATGAAAATAAAACCTGCCCTTGTGGTTCTTTGTGTTTTTCTAGTAGCCAATAAGACTCTGGTCCATGTGTTTCATAAATTTAATTTCAGATACATAAAGAACATTAAAGTTTTTTTGATGTTTAAAATTAGATTAATTGCTTGGATTAGCTATGATTGTCAACAGATTTTCTAAATCTTATCACAAAACACTAATATATTTTCACAATTTGCATCCTTAGTAATATATCTTAGTAATCTTAGTAATATATATCATTTATATCTGTGAGGCCCCAATGCCAATCATTTTCCTACCACAAAGAAAAAAATTCATAAAGGATTGTTGAAGGCTTTAAAGGATGACTTAACAGCTATGGAATGTTTATATGAACTCTCCATCTAATAATAGATAGTTACTTTAAAGGGTCACTTGTCTTTGGCAGAGCTGGAGATATCCAAGATTTATAAAACAGCTTTAATGTATTCCACTGCATTCCATGGATATGGATCTACTGTTTTGTGACAGTAAACTGAAAGACTTTTCTTTCCAATGTCAGTGTTTTATCATAAAACAATGAACTCTGGATAGACCTGTTCAAGGTAAATTCAAATAATCATTCTCATAACATTTCACATTATACCTTTCAAAGTTTATGTGAAATGTTTAATAAGCCTCTCTATATGTCACAATATGAGGCCAGAAGCACAGGATGAATAATCCATGCAATATCTAATATCTTATAGCTATATCAAAACAGCTGTGCTTGTTACGCCCATCGAAATGTGTACACATACAGACATATGATGTACATATATGATTTACCTTCTCCTCAAGTTTTTAGTCTAGATATTTTTCTCTATTCTTGATATTATACAACATAATAATGGAAGATGATCATCAATAATATCTGGGAAAATGAAAAGAAAAAAATTTCTGTGGCTGTGTGAAAGAACCATTTTGCCTCCACTGCTTAAGGTAACTTTAAATATTCTGTGGGGTGCTGAGTGTCCTTTTCAAAGCCAGCAAAATATGCAGCCCAGTCAGATTCAGTTCAAGAAACAGAAAGTGGATGGCAGCTGCCCACCAGCCCCTGCAGGTGATTCTGCATAATCATGTAAGCTGCAGGAACTTCTGCTAGGGCTATGGCTCTTTTAAGCAAAACAAAACCAGTGATTAAATATACAAAAGATCTTTCCTAAAGAGCTTTCTTTCAAAGATATACCTCACAGGGCGCATATCAGACCTGTTTAAAACCTCCTGGAAATGATATTTACAGCAAAATAAACATTGTCAGCCTCATGCAGTGACACTAGTAGGGAAAGCTCTGGCAAGAACCATGTGACAGACAAGGTTTTAAGCAAAGACATTTTAATTTTTTCTGATATGATGACAGGCTATGCTGTTTGACATCCTAATATTCTGATCATTTTTCCTATCTAGAATATCATTATGACTGGGTAGGCAAGGGGTTATGAACTGTACATATTAAAAAGTTTTTTTCCACTAGGCACAGAAATACTCCATCTTACTTTTTAAAATGTGCACCTATGAACATTCAGTAAAAAAGCAACTTGCTCATAAGATTTAAACTAATAATGGCATGGATAATGTATAGGCTTTTTAATCTTTTAAAGCATGTAAATCTTATTAAAGATTCACCTGTCTTTACTCAGCTAAACTTGTTCATTCCAGTTTGTTGAGAATTAAGGTGTACCATAAATGTACATTGTATGGGTAATGACTATCATAAAGGTAGAAAAGAAACCAGTTCAATAGAACCTGAAGAGAGGGAACATAGTTAAAGTATTTCTCCTTTCTATAGGTTTGGTAAATATTCCTGAGCAATTTTTAAATTTTAAAATAATTTACAAAGTTATTTCTCAAATTGACTTTGTAAATATTTGAAATTTTCAACATTCTGAATTTTTTTTAGCCCTCATTTTTAAACTGCTTTGTATTTTAAATTCCTAGCCAATAGTTATTCACATAGTACATAGTACAATTAATAACTTTAATATATGTCGTGAATAAGTATATAGATGTACATGCACATAGTTAATAGTGTTCCAGAAATGATTTTTCCTTGAACATGTGTTGCCCTAGAAATGAATGGCTTTTTTAAAAAGAAACTTTCATGAATTTATTCTCTTTTAGTCTCTTGGAAAGTTATTTTATACTAAAATGTTTTTTTAAATTATAAATTACTTAACAACAATAGATGACTACAGACTCTAAAATATAGAACCATTAAAGTACTGTTACCTTTTTTTTTTTTTTGATTCATGGACTTACCAGAGAATAACTGGAGGGCTAGTGCCATTAATGTACCTTTACTAAAAAAAACACTAATATCAACGCATATGTACAAATAAGTCATTAATGCAATTATGTTTCAATATCAAAATTTTGTGATTAAGTGCGTGAACCAAAAAATAACTAAATGCCTTGTCATTAATATCCCTGCCTAATGAAGTGCATCTAAAGGATTATTTTACTTTTAATTCTCTCATTTATTTAATTTAGGGACCCAAATACACATGCACACAAGCATTTCTAGTTAAAGTGCTTCATCACTGACACCTGGGTTGCCAAGTCTGTATCCTATTTAGCATATGATAACAAACATTGATTTGTAATGTTAAAGCTAGGCAGGACATGGACAACTACCAATGCTAATGTCTCACTGTTGGGAAGTCAAAGGGGATGAATAATGGATAACAGATAGCACCAGTGGCAATTCCTGGTCTGGTGATTTCTGAGAATGGTCTGAATGAGGCAGGGAGGATAGCATGTACTTTGACCTTCCATGTCAGGCAAAACACATTTTGGTCTTCTTTGAGAATTACCTTTAAATTTTCCATATTTCTCCCAAAATGATCTTTCTAAAGTCATTTGATGTGATGTTATATCACATTAAGCGCACATTAAATCTTTGTCACAAGATGTTTCTGTATGCTCTGATCCTAACAGAATCACATCTAAACTCCTTTGTAAGCTTTGAATGCATTAGCCCTGTTTACTTTGCCAACTCCAGTGCTAACACTGGCTATATCTCACAGCTTACTTTAATGATAATAAGACGCACTTCCATACCCTCTGGGAGCTTTGGCCAGACCATTGCTCTTCCACATGCTCAGTCAGAAAGGTTCAGCTCAGGCATAAGCTCCCAGGAACTGGCTCGAGGTCTCCTACACACCTCTGTGTGAAGCTGTGCAGATTCTAGCTTATCGATGTCTGTAATTTATCAAAATAGCTTTTCACAATATTTGTCTCCTCCATCAGAAGATAAAGTCCTTGATGTCAAGATCGACTTATTCAACTTCTTATTCCAGATAGCTTGGTTATGTAGGACAGACAAATGCCTGGTTGCTAGGATATACTCAATGATGTTTTCAGTGGACTTATCTACTACTCATTCTCAAGCATCAATTCCACATATTTACATGCCCTTCCTGCTACCCACTATGGTCCTCTCTCTGGGATTTTTTTTAATGGCATTGAATCGTTCCTCTGGCATCACTCATGTTATTCTGAGTCTCTCAATATTTCTGTGTAGTAAAATGTATCATTACTATAGATGAGAGAATTGAAGGAGAGAAAGGGTGTGATTTGTTAGCCCCGGTTTCCAGTTAACACAGAGCTACAGGCAGATTTTAAGGCTCCTTTTCCTCTCCCTACACTGTATTCGTTTTGTTGATCTTCTCCTGCCTCTCTGCCTCCTTTCTCCTCTCTCCTCCCTATACCACAAAGGTCTTGAAGTTGTTCGTATGTGTCCAGGACCCAGTTAACTATCCTATACAGTATAGAGAAGGCTACACTGCAGACGTTCACTCACCTCCTTTCCTCTACCAGTCCGGCCCACACCCCTCCCAACATACCAAGTATTACACTCCGTGGCAGTTGCAGTTTGGAAACCTACGCCTACCTAGAAACATTTTGAAATGCCAAGTTGTTTTAAACTTGTATGATTAATTCAAATAATAACCTTTCACTAATACCATCAGCTCTTGATTGTTCACAAGCCATTATGAAAGGTGTGAGTTCCCTACTTGTCATCCCTCCCCCAAACCTTCCTCTAGGCTTCAGTGGCTGCTCTGCAGGAGGGAGAGAGGGCCTTGGAAAACAAAGAGCTATGACTTAAAATCAATCCATTGTTCCACATGTTATCAGCTCTGAAAAAAGGTTTTGCAGAGGAAAATGTTACAACTATAGTTTAAAATATGGTTTGAGAATTACAGTGGAATTTATCCATAGTCTCCTTATTGCTGATCCCTGTATTCAATCAAGAGATGAATACAAAGGTAATGCTGAAAGACAGATAGGAAGGAAGGAAAGAAGAAAGGAAGAAAGAAAGGAAGTCAGTAGCCAGTTACAGCTCTTTAATTGTTTTAACATTTTATCTATATTTAGTTGTAAGCAATTTGTAGATATCTCTTTTAAAATCTTATTTCCTAAAGAGGACATGGTATTGTTATCCAAGATTCCTTAGTTTTTGAAAACCCTTACCAATTTAAGTTCCAAATTTCTTGAATTGTGGATCCCTTGATGAGAAGAATACAATGAAGTATTAAAAGGAAAATAAAGGCCTTAGAACTTAGCCAGGTCCTTCTCTCTATTTAAATAAAATAAAGGAGCAGAGGGCCAGACTCATGACAAGCCAGGCCATGCTTTCTCTCCCTGATACTAAGTCTCATTTCAGTAAGCAGGATCAACAAAAAGTGACCAGGATCTACTAAAACCTGCAATGAGAACCAAGGTGCCCACTCATTTAGGCATTTGAGCTTTGCAGAATCAGCTGCATTTTTGTACTATGACCAATATGATAATTTAAGCAACATTATATTATTCATAATTATCTTTTGCTTCATCAATATCTTTGAAAATACTATATTTTGTTGGGAAAATATTGCATATTTATTCAGATCTATTACATAAAGTGAATTGTACAGGTGCAGTTTGGGCAATTATTGTAACTCTTTTGTTCAGACTCTTTTCTGCTTTACTAATCATGCTCACTAGGAAACAGTCATTCCTTTTTCACTGTTTCTTCTATACCCAGGTTTCCATATATTATCTTGGACTTGTAAACAGGTTCTAAGGCTCCCTACTTGTCCAACTCATCAGGTATTGGAGCAAATGTTAATGTTAGTATCTTTGTTCTGTTGCAGAAATGATGATTTACCAGAATGCTAGCAAGTTGAAAGTGCTTGGATATGCAGGACTAAATATATATATATTTTTTGCAAGGATAGTTCTCTCTTTAAATCTTATCGATAGCACTTTTATTTCCTACCTCTATTCAGCAGTAATTTTCCAGGAGAAATATAAATCCTAAAATGAATTAGTTTGTTATGTTTGTTGTTTTAAAACAAAAGAAAAGACCTACTGGAAACAAAATGATATGAAAAGTTTTTATTCCACCGTAGAAGAAATCTTTGCCCAGTCACTGATGGGTAATAACAATTAGACATTTTTTTTTCCTTTTATACAGTTCCTTCTGTCTGTTTAGTGGGTAAAATACAAATTTAGTTTCCATGTTTTTCTTATTAGATACTTTGAAAGTTAGTAAAGATGATACTTATATTAATTTAGATTTTGTTTTGAATTATTTTCAATTCCAGTGGCAAAACACTTTCAGTGTAAGCTAATCATAGGTATGCTAGGATCTTGTCCTCTACATCATACCAGGTTCCTCTTTTTCAAGGGGAAAAGAGGTAAGATGCTGTCCTTCTGTCAATATTATGTTTAATCCTGGTCTGGAACTGTACCAAGTGCAGTAGAAATTAAGAATGGGATATGTGGGAAGGATCTACTCATGTCTTGAACACTGCTAGAGAAATGTCAAGAAATACAATTTTTTTTAAAAATTCTCAGCTGTAAAGAAATCATGGTTCATTGGAGTGTCCAAATCTTTTTGGTCCAATTTTATTACAATCTATCTAGAAACTGACTCTGGGAAGAGTGAATACTGACAAAAGCTTTCAGTCCTCTGAGGGTTGGCACCAGGAGAATGGAGACCACAATTTAAGCTCTCTCCTTCTCTGTTTTACCCTTCCCCCACGCAGTGCTAGGGATTAAGCACAGAGCCTTTAGATGAACTCCTTCCTCAGCCGTTTTTAATTTTTTAAAAAAATTTTTGAGACAAAGTATCTCTAAATCACTAAATTTCCCATACTGTTTCTTGCCTCAGTCTCTCAAACTGTTGGGATTATAGGCAATCAGCACCATGACCAGTTTAAACTTTTTATTTTTAATGAATTATATTTAGAG
Organism: Heterocephalus glaber; assembly: GCF_000247695.1. The sequence continues at coordinate 12,051,543 of NW_004624769.1, forward strand.
TTTACTGAAAAAAATCCTGTTTTATTTTCCAAATGGCTACTCTAATATATTAGACATTTTATTACTAAAACATATTTATCAAATATTTCTTAAAATTTTAATGTCTGCCTACATGGTGGTAAAGAAAATTTCCTTTGTGTTTGAGCAGCCACAAGAATATTAGATACATATTTCCCAGCATACTGTATAGCTGGCCCCTATTTCCTTTCTTCAAATGAAGCAAAGGGATACTTGAAGATGGGCTAAGAATGTGATTGGCCCATAGAGAGCCAATCAGAGGGCTTTGACTAGAAAAACCACCAGTCAGCATGCCAAATTACATGGCAGTCTAGCAACACCATAAAGCCATCTTTACCTCCCCATCTCATTTTTTAGCAAGATGATAAAAAGCAGAAGTAGAGAAAATTCTGAATGTGATCTCACTTGATGGAACCTCAGGGATATATCTTCTTCCATCCATTTCTGAAGATGAATACCGCAAAACCATTAGTGACAATGGGCTTGGGAGGAAAAAACAAAATCCACAGTCGAGTACTCACTTCTAAATACAGTCTGTAGCTTAGAATTATTTATGTGAATTTCCAAAGAATGAACAAAATGCATTTTTTTAATGTTTCCCTACTGGTCCTGAAAATAAATGACTCTGCCAACATTTGCAATGGTGCTATCCATACCCCAGTGATGGGTGCTTTGTTGAACTGCTCGCTTGCTGGCATAATTTCCAGGAGTTAGGCTTCTAAGCATAAAATATTCTATGTTTGTCCTGAATATTTTGCAGTGTGAGACAAGCTGGGTACAATTTATGCTGTAGTGTATCCTACAGCAACTGAGATGTCATGTTGAACAATGTTGAAGGTAAATCTACAGTAATTTATTGTATACCTTTACAGTGGGCTACTTTTACCTTTAATGTTGTTAAATTGTTCCATTGCCTCTGAGGGATTATTTGCATATATTTAACAGAATACAGACCTGGCCACATTTGTTTCTAATGTCTAATTAGATGTGAAGGAACCTTGACTTTAATATTATGCTTTAAATTTAACTCCGGTGAACTGTGACTGAAAATGATATTACAGTCTATTAGGTATGATCTGGAAAAATAAGCATGTAATTTGTAGTAGTATTATTACAACCCCTTTTACTGTATCTGTTTCAAATGCTATTATAAAATGAATGTCACTACCATTACAATTTTGACATTTTAAATGAAACTAGATAAGGAGTCATAAAATTTAAATAAAAAATATTCCATACTATTAAAGTTAAGGCCTATTCATTTTCCTATAAACTGAAAGTCTGTGTTTAATCTGTTTAGCTAGTTAACTAATCGGTTTTTGTTAATGCTGTGGCAGATAATTTTGCACGGTATATGAGGCACTTCTTATTTAGTGAAGATTAACCATTAAAATTTAATTGGCATTCACAATTTAATGGTAATCTCCTGCACAGCAGACTTGCACTTGTGATTTTTAAGTGTTAAAGAAAATATGCAAACATCATATTTTAAAGTTCCCTAAATCTGTGTTGCAATTATACCAGAAATAACACTATTATTTTCAGGTTCATTTTCAACTTTCATATTAAGTTCTCAAATAAATTTCTAGAAATACTCTCAAGTGAGTATTGGGGTCAGTGGACTTGAAGTGACTGGCTAAGTATCTGTGGTGACTCAGACATTTTTAGGAACAACACTCTCCCTGAATTACAGAGTTACCCTGTTCCTTGATACCATTGAACTCAGAAAAAAACACAGCCCTGAGGGAGGGAACGAGGTGAGAAGATGTCAGATTCTATTAACAAATCTATTAAAGAGGTGTTTTTCAGGCACTAGAGTGTTCTGGGAATACAGTAGACACCAAAATAAAAACAAAAACAAAAAAATCTCATTCTGACAATGAATGGTGGTTGATATTTTCATTTCAAATAATGGACACCATGAAACTGAAAGAACAAAGATGCATGTTAGGTCATTGTTTCATCAACTATGTACCTGTTTTCTTTGCTGAAACAGAAAATAGTTTTCAGATATTGGAAGACTTTCACTCTTTACCCTATTCAAAGTGAAAATGGTTATCAAATTAACACATTTTAAGTAAAATCAATATAATTAATATTTTCTCCATTATTTTTGTTAGATTTAAATAAACAAAACAGTAGATCCAGTCCTGATTTGTAGCATTTGCCAATTTCTGTATAAATACATGCACCAAAGTCAATTTTAAGTTATTAACATATTATCAATGACAGTAGAGTTAGCAACTTGCATTCGGCAACTGTTATATATGGTTTACACCATACAGGGAAAGGAATGCTTATGTAATATAAAATAAAATGAAGAAGTGATGAGTTTTGAGTAATTACCTTTGTTTTATTATAACTTAATTGTAAGCATATACAACTTGTTTTTAAATAATTGATGTGCTTAAGAGGAGCTCAGAAAACCACTGAAAATTTAAAAATCAATACTCACAAACTGGGATGAGTCACCCGGTACTCCTTCTGATATGGGGAGAATGTCTTTTGAGAGGCAAAAATAGACACAGGTGGCTCTGATAATAGTTGAGAGAAAAACAGTGATAATTTGAAATAGGGTTCAAATAGTGGAGATAATAAGGAGTAAAGGGACCGGGGATCTGTCTCGGACAATGTACTGATGACTACAGAGGCTGGCTTTAATATATTAACATCCTTGTGTTTGTTTGAATTAAGATCATTTTGATTTTTTGTCAGTTTCTTGTCTACATCTTTCATTATGTTTCTGTCACTTTTAAGCAGTGCAAATAAATATGAAACAGGTGACCTTACGTTTTTTCCTTATTTTATATAAATTTATTTTGATGCCACTTCTTTTTTCTTTAAGTTTATTGGTACATTTTAGGAATATAATATGATGACATTCACCATTGGTAATTTGTTCTTTTAAATGAAATATCTTGGTTCTTATTTTTCCCCATTCATGTGTAAATACCGAATAGTTTCTCTGGTGTGAGAAACTGCAAGTGTAATTAAGGATCAAAATATATAACAGATAATGTGAAATAGGAAGAAAAGGGCTAAATGGAAAGGGGAACTAGGAGGGGGTAGGGGAAAAGAAAGAATGGAAGTGAAAAAATATGATAAAAGCAAAAAATGGAAACAGGTGACCTTATTTGACAACATAAATCTTACAACACAACACATTATTAAAACTAGAGATGAAGAAACCCAATTAAAGCAGCACTCAGCGATTTGTAGAAATGGAGATTTCTGCTCTTTTCTCAAATCACTTCAAAATCCAGATGTTCTCTACTTTGTTCTTCTTTAGTACAGGGCAATGTGAGCAGATTAATAGTTGTGTGTATTTTAAAGGAACATATGAATAATTGATCATTTCGAATGGTTTAGCCCTCTTTTCACCATACCTCTATATGAGTAATGGAAATGTTTACAAAGAAAATATATTCTGAAGAATTATGATTTCTCTGTACATAGTCAAATCCTTATTTTCAACAACAGCCCATAATTTAGCATATGGATGTGTGATTTCTTTAAGGAGAGGCTGAATGTGTGTGACTTATCAACATCATGAGTTATCATGTAAATGTTGAAAAGTTACAAAATCCACATGAGAGTTAATTTAATCACAAGTCTATTCTTCAGCTTGCATCCTAGTATCGTGTTAGTAGTGTAGCCCATGTCTTTTCAGTAATTAAAGGAATTATGAACATCTACTAATATTCTGTGAACATGCCCCACTATCTCTGGGTGGGTGTTAGAAATTTCAATAAGTGGTGATTAGATTAGCCTATGAATTACAATTCAAGTTAGAAACATTATTACTAATTGTTTTTATTATTACTCTTGAGATGAGTCAGCTTAGTTTTCTGCCATTTGCAATTAAGTATAGAATTGATTCTGTTTGGTAAACTTTAAAAAAAAAAGATTGAAATTGACTCCCTGGTTTGACTAAATAATGTTTTCACATTCTCCATCTCTTATTGAAGGTCTAAAACTTACGAAAGTCATAAACAGCAGATCAATGTCTTTTTCTTTTATATTCTGAATAAAAATGTGATTTCAAAGAGGGTAACTGCTGGCTTCCTGGAGTAAAAGTTACAGTTCACTACTAGTGCATTTTGCCACATCAAATGCATCCTATTGTCTCCTTAATAAGGTCAACTGACACAATGCAACTTGTGTTCCTCCTTTGTATCAGTAACAAGTTAGCAAGAGCCATGTGGTTGGGAGCCAGGAGGTCCTGATTTCAGTCTTAAGCATGTGACCAGGTCTCTGTCCCAAAATTTCTTGTCAATAAAAATAAGGGAATGAACTTGACTTCAAGTTTTCTTAGATTTAAAAATGTATTTCCATTTATTATTATTTTCATTTTCAGATCTATTTACAAAAAAGAGCAAGATGCTGTAACTATATTGTAGGATCAAAATGTGTTTTTCTTTTTTGTGTGTGGACATATTGTATACTTTTTATTAGTACACATTTAAAATACAGGCAGTTTATAATCATCTTGTGTAGGGGATACATGTACCTAATACAGCTTGATTCTTTTTTAATCCCCTTCCCTCCCACATGCCTCCATCTTCCTCTAAATCCCCTTTCCCCATTTTTATTCATGTTGATACTTTTAGTATTATTTCATGTTTATAGATGCATTCATTATTTGAAATAAGACTTACCTGATCTCTATGAAGTCGGATCCAAAACCAAGGATATAGAGTGATGCAGTTGGAGACAATAGTCACAGTATATACTTGAGTTAACTGCTTTTTCAACTAAATGTTTGATAAACTTTAAAAATAAATATTTCCAATATAATAGGTTTTTTTGTGGTGGTGATGATAGTGAATATCATCTGTTTGTTTAGGTCTCAATGATTAAGTAGACATCCTTCTCAAACAGCGTGCTGGTTCATTTCTATGATAGAAGATATTGGAATACATTTATCATCTCCATTTAATTCCTCCAAATATATCATTAGATTTTATTACTGTTCTCATGTCTAGTGAATCCACTAAAAAGAAAGTAAGTTATTTTTTTAAACTTACAAAAAGAGGGGCCGGGGATTTAGCTCAGTGGTTCCACTGCTTGCCTTGCAAGGACAAGGACCTGAGTTCGATCCCCGCTACCCCCCCCAAAAAAAACAATAAAACCTACAAAAAGCATTGTTTAATGTTGAGATAAATTAGAAACAAAAAGGACCAGAGCTATATCAAGGGTAAATCAGAAGACATAGTTAGTAGGATAAAGCATATAGAAAAGTAAGACATATTCTTACTTTTATATTTTTTATTCTTACTGTGCTCTTACACTCCACTCTGAGCTCAGCTTCCCACTGAATTTGTGGCTCCAGAGAGAGTTGGTAGAGCTTTTGCATCTGGTCTTTAGGAATCAGTGATCAGACTCAACTGCAAATATCATGCAAAGGCAGTGGGTGGGATGCCAGTGGGAGCTGGTCCCTCACCTCCCACATTTCTGGCTCACTTCTGCCGACCACCCCACAGAGCCATCTCTCCTTGCTCTTCTCATCATTTGTCCCTTAGAAAACTGCAATTTCGTTTCTACACTCTCCACTGATACTCTCTCAGTGACCCCTGAAATACTGCCCTCTGAAGACCTTCCAAAAACGATGGACACCAGACCACATCCAATTCTTCATGCTCACTTATAAGCCCTGCTGATACAGTCCCAGGAACGTTTACCTAAATTATCCAGAAAGTCCTCCTATCCCATTAAGACTCTTCTTTCCTAATTGCCGATTCCAACACACAGGCACACACACACACACACACAAACACACACCTTACAGTACTCATTTCTTTATTTTTTAGGCTACTGCTCTTTCTGTATAACTAACTTCTTTTCTCTGGCCCATCCAATTGCCTTTTTTAAAAAACTTAAATATTTTTGCTCCAGAAATAAAAAGAATTTCTAGATGCATATGCATTTTTATATTCCATGATTATGATGTCTAATAATAAAATAAAACTCAATTTGGCCTTAATAAAATAGCTGTAGACATTTAAAAAGTGGTATACATTTTTTTAAAGTCACTATGCTGAACTTGATGCCCATGTTGTAGATTCTTTTTATTTTTAAATTTTTTTTCTATATTGAAATGTTAAAGCAAACCCAAATATGTATTTTTTTGTTACAGAGCTCTGCTTTATAACTTTGCAGATGCTTTTTATGCACATTTCTGAAGCCTGGCTCTTTGTTATTCTTTTTATTCTTATAACCTCTCCAGAACAAACAGATTAAGGGAAACATACTTTGTTGCCCAGGACATTCTTTGTCATTGACATGACCTCCATTTATTCGAGCTTCCTGATGTTCCCAGGCCATCCTTTTTGCTCATCTTTCCTTTGGCTCCATCACAGTTGGCAACCTATGGGCAAGAATCACAACAATACATTAAACAGTATCCTAAATCTTTGCTGCATTGCTTCAACCAGTGTGCCCATCTCTGCTTCTGGGGAACCCCACTACCCATTCTTTTCTCTTTCCAAGCAGCCAAAGGTTATCAAATAATTCAAGGAAACATCTATTTAAAAGTCGTGCTATGTAATACCAGCCATGCCTTACTGTTGCTTGGCAATCCGTTTATCTCTGAATATTGATTAAACATCAGAACTCTGAAAAATCCATTTGAAAAGTCACAAAAGGTAAACGGTTGGCATGTACAAGCTCATGGAGTCAGGGAACGAACAAAGGGATCCCCAGGGGTAGGCTGGTCTGAGAAAGGAGTGACAAACTGGGCCCCGGAGAGTCAGTTCAGGGGAGAGACCAGAACAGCCTGGTTGGCAGGGTGGTGCTGCTATTTGCACAAGCTCGAATGCCTTTGCCCAGAGCTGACAAAGATAAATTCCACTGTGGTTGAACAAATAGGCTTTCTTCATCCTCAGCCAATAAATACCCAATATTCTGAATAGGATCCCAATTGACTTCGTGGTACAATTTGAGTTGATGGCCTGCACAGCTGTGTAGAAATGAGGGCTTGGGTTACATCACAGACAACCTCTCTGACTATAATTGCCCCATTACAGGAGTGATCAACTGAGACGCCATTGCTAAAAGTCCCTCATTGTGAACTCCCTGGGACCGGATACAGACTGTTTTTGATGGAAGGCCAATTGCTCAGAGATTTACTGCCCTTAGCAGTTCTATTGAAGGCAAAGAGGCTTGCTTTCAGGACACAAGGAAGAAACCATCTGTTTGCTCAGACCTTTGCTGATTGCAAGCCTCATGGTCCCTAAGGGCTTTGTTGATGTTATTGTTATTGTTATTCTTCATTACTTATTGATCATCCGGAATACGTAACGTGCTGAGAGATGATAATGTTCATAGGAAATATAGTTTATGTGTATGAAAAATGCTCAGTCGAATACACTATACATAATGTTTGGAAGAACAAGTGCTTCTTACCTGGTAACTGATTGGAGTTGACTATTTAGGAGGTAGTAGATTTTTCCATTTGTTTTAGGTAGGGATGAATGCTTTAAAAGAAAGTAAATACCTTGAACTATTAGAGTCTTTACCCAAATCATTAAAGTGTGGTTTGTCTACAAAATTTACTTGATCTAGATAAGCGTAGATTGTCTACATGGCCCCTATTCTTTCCTTTGCTTTTCTCCCCTTTCTTTTCTTTCCTTTTTCTTCCTTTTCCTTCCTTTCATTTATCCAGGAAATATTTATGAGCATGTATTATGTGTCAGACATCATAGAATCAAAAATTAATGAACTACTGTCATTACCCCAAAAGGTTTCTTTTAAAAAAGAAGTGAAAGCAATTTACCATATCACCTTCTCATCTTGGGAAAAATATACAGATATTACCCTTAAGATTAATAACCTCATAATTAGCATTGTGGTTAAGATCCTTAATAGCACAATTATAAGAATATTTATTATTTATTATATTGATGACATTAAAGAAATGTTTTTTAAAAACTGTTTATGATACAATTTGTGATATTTTAAGATTAAATTTAAGAATATAAAATGTGGAAGAATTTATCTTAGTATTATAGTATTATTATTATTATACTTATATTTTTGTCTAGTTCTTTTTCCATAACAATATCTTTGTGCAAATTTTCCACAACAAATTTCTCAAGACTCAAGGATACGTGAATGTTTACAAATTTATAATCAACTAAGGCGTGTGGCACGTGTCTGCGGGAGGTCATTGTAGGGCGCTCAGGCAGCCCTCCGGCGGGCCACCCCCCCCAGTTCTGCAGACGAGGCTGTGACCGTTCTGCCCGGGAGGGAGCGCGGGGCCACAGTTAGGCCCGGTGCCCATGGACACTCGTGGGCCGCTCCTTGGGCCGCCCTGCCCTGCTTCCCCGAGCCCCAGGCCCCGCAGACAAGCGAGACGGACTCCGCGTGGCCCCTCGGAATTGATTTCTCCAAGCGCAGGAGAGACATGGCGGTTGTCTTTCTCTAACATTGAAAAGGACATTTTGAACAGTCATGGATGCTCTAAAACACATTGTGAAGCTGAAGGAGTTAAATGCTGCAGGGATTGAACTTGGGACCTTCCATTTTCGAGACAGATGGTGGAACCACTGAGCTAAATCCTCAGCCCAACAGCCAGTATTTTGGCCCTGACCCGCCAGGGTCAACAAACACTCAGGACATCAGGGGACCTTTCTACAGGAACTGACAACTTTGGCTGCTGAGCTCCAAGTGATTGTGCAAACCAGGCCCACTTTCAAGATACAGACTTCCACTGAGGCTCATCAGACAAACTTCCTATGCCAACTTCCATCCACTGCCTCCCCACAATGACCCCACTCAGCTTCAAGAAGCCAGATGCATCATCACCTGTTTTCCCCACCAGCAGTTGGATGGACGTTTCAGAGGGGATAGGAGGATGGGGGGAGGGTGTAGGGACAGGGATCTGTGGATGAGAAAATAAACTAGGGGACTCCTTACATCTTCTAGCTAATCCTGACTAGAAGGAGTTAAAAGTGGACTTTACTAGAGAGATTCCCTGGGAAGCAAGTCAAAGATAGGGCTAGAAAGAGAAAAGAAAGAAAAACCAGATAAAGGCACCAAATGGCCTTGGGACCTGCATCAAGGGACCAGAAAAAGAGCTGACAGGCAGGACACAGAGAGAAAGCCAGGTGCACAAAGGATAAGCCACCCCCACCTCCAATAAAATTAGGAAAGCAAATGGGCTGATTAACATTAAGACAGTATGGACTCACACCTCTGCACTAATGTATGCACTTGTATACATGTGTATTCACTCTAGAGTCACTATATTATTCAATCTAGGGCCATTATAGAGTACAATAGATATCCACAAGCCTCCTTACTAACACTAAGCTAACCAAGAATCAGATACCCTCTTGCCAACTAGCAGGCCAGCCCAAAGATAAGGCCTTTAAAGGTACATCAAGGACGAGGAAACAAACAGAAAAAAAAATCTACACATAGACCACCAGAAGCAATGACATTAGACAGAGGTTCCCAGAAGACAATGCAGTTATGGCAAGGGCCGGGTAGAAGGGAAAGGGTCACTCACCTCCCTATAAAAACAGCTGAGAACAAAGGGTCCTGGATCCTCTATCTTTCCAGAGCCCCCTACCCTGATTTCTTTTTTTTTTTTTATCAGGGTAGCTATCTATCTTCTCCTTTTTCCCTCCTTTTCCTCTTCACAAATAAAATGTCCTCTTAACAAATTCCTTCTGTTAAACTTCGCCCTTCTAATCTATTATTAGGGCTGAGTTACGATCTGGTGGGCTGCTCACATAACAGAGCAGTGGTGCTCATCCCCCAGATGCAACCCATGGAGCAGAAGAGAAGATGCAGAAACAACCCCAGGCCTACTCAGCTACTTTATCGTTAACAATGGGGCCAAACACCTTCACTGCAAGAAAGAGAGCCTCTTTAATCAATGGTGCTAGGAAAACTGGCTTTCCACATGCCAAATATTAAACCTAGATCCATATCTCTCACCCTGCACTAAACTAAAAGTGAAAGGGATCAAAGATCTAAATATTAAAACAGAAACACTTAATCTGCTGTAAAATAGAATAGGTAGAACTCTTGAAGGGATAGGTATAGGCAAAGATTTTACGAACAAAACCCCGATCACCCAAGAACTATTACAACAAATCAACAACTGGGATCTCATCATGTTCATCGTATTAAAAAGCTTTTGCACAGCAAAATTAACCACTAACAGAGTGAAGAGGCAGCCAACAGAATGGGAAAATATTTTTTACCAGCTATTCTTCTGATAAAGGACTAATATCTAGAACATATGAAGGACTCAAAAAATCAGACCCTCCAAATTTAAAGACCCAATCTAAAAATAAGCATCTGAAATGAATAGACATTTCTCTGATGAAGAAGCACAAACAGCAAATAAATATATGAAAAAATGTTCAACATCACTGGTCATTCGAGAAACGCAAATTAAAACAACATTGAGATTCCATCTCACTCCACAAAGAAATGACTAAGATCAAGAAATCAACCAATAACAAATGCTGGTAAGGCTGTGGGGAAAAAGGAACCCTTCTCCACTGTGTGTGGGAGTGTAAATTGGTGCAATCACTATGGACATCAGTGTGGAGATTCCACAAAAACTGAAACTAGAGGTTCTATCTGACCCAACTATTGTCCTTCTTGGTATCTTCCTGAGAGAATGAAAAGAATCATACCACAATGATATATGTACACCTGTGTTTATAACAGCTTTACAATTTGTAATAGCTAACTCTTAGAAAAAAGATCAATGGATGAACGGAGAAAGAAAATGTGTACATAATGAAGTACTACTCTGCTATTAAGAAGGATGAACTTGAAACATTTTTAGGAAAATGGATGCACCTTGAGACCATACTTTTAAGTAAAATAAATTAGACACACATGTTTATATACGGAGTTGTTTTTCTTGCATGAGAAACTGAAAGTGTAAATAAGGACCAAAATTGATGATAGATATTGGAAAGTAGGAAGGAAATGTTCAAATGGGAAGGAGAATAAAGAAGGGGGGGAGAGGAAAGGGAAAAGAAGCAAAAGAGAATTGAAGGGAAAAATGAAAACAAAGCTTTTGTAAATAAGAGGGGGAAGAAGGCTTGAAGGGTGGGGAGAGAAGTGGGGGGAAAAAGAAGAATCAAGATCTATCATGTACAGGTACAAGTTCCCTATGATGAATGCGATCATTATGTATATCAAAGTGTACCAATAGAATTTGTTTTTTAAAAACAAAAACAAAAAAACAACTAAAATAAAAACACATTTTAGAGCTCCTATAAAATAAAATTAGCAGTAATTCTATGCATTTTTATAACTAAAATGGGCATTTAGATACTATATTATAAAAATAGTAACATTTTTAAATTTAGTATATCAAAGCTTTTTCTAATTCTGCATCTGTCTACAAGAAATTTTTAGTAGTTAAGGCAATGTATTAAAGTTTGTTTTTTGTGACTTTTGTAAGCATCAGTGTTTTAACAAAGGTTCAATTATTTCTTTGAAATACTGTGAATTCAATAGAGAGAATACTAAAGAAAGACAAGATTCATCATTATACACATGCCCATATGTAAAAAGTTTTAGTTCACTCTTTTCTTCTCAGTCATAATAATAGTATTCACCAAGGAACTTATTTATCTCCACAGAGTTAATCCAAATAGTTAAAATGGATAGAATTGACTAAATCTAAGTATTATTCAAGGAGTAGGCTCAATCTATTCATAGAATCTGCTTTGAATTGAGAAAAGAACTGTGGTCTGAAGATTGTCTTGAATAAGTATAAATGACAGGCCAAAATATCTTTCAAAATTCCCTACATAATTGTGGATTTTTCTTCTTTCATATTCTAATTTTAATAACTTAAAATTATAGTCAATGAAGATTTTATAAACATTATAGAAAAAACATCCATTAATTGTTTTAGAAAATGTGAGCTCCAATAAGAAGCTTTAAAAATTTTACAAATGCCCTGTGCATTTTGATATCGGGGATAGGAACAGTAGTTGACATTTGCAAGCACTTTCTGAGCCAATTTCTTGTAATTTCAAGGCTTTTGGTCAGAAACTAGTCATCTCAAGTACACAAGATATATCCATTGCTCAAATACTCATTCATTTTTTGATCAACAGATATTTATTAAATTAGTACTGAGTGCAACCCATAGTAAAATGTGTCAGATATAGAGGAGCAAATAATTGCTCTGAAGTTTTTTTCCTGTTATTCAGAGTTTAATAGAAATGTTAACATTTAGGGCATCTCTATACTACACAGTGTCTTTATGAGGTACAGTTGGAGAAGCTTGGGCTGAATTCCAGGCTTAGAAAATCCAGAATGGGACCTTATGATTTTAGGCATTCTCATGCCAGAAACAATCTCCCCAGTCATATAAGGAATCTTTGAGTATATTTATACAAAGTGTGACTGAAAAATACAGTGAATGTCTAATTTTTCAAAAAATTACAGTAAAAGATATATTGCCACTAATCCTCCTAAAATTACTCCCCTTTACTTTGATTACATTCCATCACTCTTGCTACTTTCTGAAGCAGTTCTGAAAGTTCTCTCTTTGTGTGCTTAGTTGTGCTGTCTTAACTGCCTCAATGTTCTGAATCCCTTCAAAATGTTTCCCTTTTGTTGTCATTTTGACTTTGGAAAAGAGCCAAAAGTCTCAAGGTTCCAGATTTGGTGAATGAGGTGGATAAAAAAGCACTGTAATGTTTTTATGAGCTGCCTTTCTACTGCATGGCTCTCAGCAGCAGCATTGACTGTATATTTTACCACATCTGTTAAAGACCTTTGGAAGCAAGAACTTTCAGAACGGCTTCAGAAAGTGGCAAGAGTAATGGTATAAGTGTTCTCAAAGCAAGATGGAATATTCTGAGAGGGATTTGTGGCAATGTGTCTTTTACCGAATAATTTTTTTCAATTTAAACATTCACCATATATTTTTATCAACACTTGTAGTCACAATAAGGCAGATATGGTTAATTCTACTCTCGGAAAAGAAATTTCATGGAAACGTATTGCATGGAGGCTAACGTCCAAGATGGCTTTCGGCAATCTTCCCCTTCTGGACCTCAGGGCCTCTTCAGTGTCAGTTAGATTGGGTTCTTCCCTTCTAACAAAAATAACGGAATGATGGAATGGCACTTCTATAATAATATTTCTTTTAAAACTCCTCTCTCTCTCTCTCTCTATCTCTCCCCCTCTCTCTCCCTCCCCCTCCCTCTCCCTCCCTCCCCCCCCTCCTTCCCTCCTTCCCTCTCCTCCACTTCCCTGGGCAAAGTGACCTGCCACCTCAAAAGGCTGCCCTGTAGAGGACCATGTGGCAAAAGATCAAAACCTGCTAAGAGCCATGTGAGTGACCTTGGGAGCAGGTGCCCCCTTTTCCACTGTCTTCTGTCCTGGCCTATAGTTTGATGGTAAACTATAGGCAGAGGAACTCAGCTAAGTCATGCCTGAATTCCTGAACCACACAAACTATGAGACATTAATATTTGTTGCTTTAAGCCCTAAATTTGGGGATATTGAAGTCTCATCTTTCATTTGTTCAGAAGTCCAGAATGGTGATTCATGAAAGGGTTATCTCTTCTGGGCAACTTTTCTCTGAAAGGTTACTTAGACTTCTTCCCTGTTGTAAAACAGACCTCCTTTAAGTCCTAGGAATCCTTTCCATTCTGCAAGTGAATGGAGAGACATCACAAATCAATGGAGACAGTAGAGAGCATGGGCAGGTGAAGGGGCAGGTTAGGTTTAGATATATTGTACATCATTCCTTTCCATATTCTACTGGCCAGAAGTTAATAACATGGCAGCACTTAATTGGAAGAGGGCTAGGAAATGTAATCTAGCTTTGTCCTCAGAAAGGAAAAGGAAATGCTTTAGTAGACAACTTGTCAGTCTCTGCCACATGGGGCATCAAACAGTTAGGTAAGGATAGAATAGGGTGAGAGAGAAATGGAAATATTCCAGGCAAAGAGAACAGCTCCCTGGGAACTTTGAAGTACTTGGCATAAGAAGCACTGGAGAAAATCTGAGAGAGACCACCACCAGACAACACAGACCCTCATTTTCTCTAGGAAGTGAGTAAAGAAGTAAATTTGAAAAATAGCAAGAAGCTAATTATGAAGAAATAAAATATATATATTTTAGAGATGTAATTATGTCAATTACTAGGAGCTTGCAAGATTTAGAAGGATCAATGCTGACTATTCAGGTCAAGTTTGAGCAACATATCAAGAATATCTCAAACACAAGAATATTACCACAAGAAAGCAATTCAAACAGTCTTCACATGTACCACTTGATTATATTTAAGCAGGAAAAAAAAATTCCTTAAGATAACAGTGATGAACTCCAAAGGAGAAGGCCAAATACCAAAAATCTCACTTCTGATAACCAACAGTACATAAATGAATAATCTGATTGCCAATATATTGCCAATATTATACTTTTAAAATATATTTTGATTGGCCAATTTCAAGCACATCCTTTCAGTTTTCTTCATATTTGTGTTAGTCTAAGGAATGTTAGTGTGTCATCTAACAAAAAATAAATCTGATGTGAATCCTTGTAAGAGACTAGAAAGGTTTGCCTGAAATCAATGATTTGCATATTCTATGATACTGCCTTTCTGAAGTTAAAGATTCTATAATTTTCTTAGTTCTGTGCTAGGAAAAAAATACTAAATCCAAAGTGTTCATATGTATCTACAAATTTAATTAAAGAAATAACTTATTTCCATAATTTATTCTTATTTATAGAACCATAGTGTTTAAAGATCACAAAAGGGAAGATAAAAATATCTTTACTAGACCATATATAACATAAAAGCATATTTTAAATAAATACAGTGAGTCTCCAACTAACAAACAAGTTCTGTTCTGTGAGAATGTTCCTAAATTGGATTCGTTCATAAATCTGACATACTGAGTCTTATACTGAGTCCTTTGACACAAATATACAATGTATTCTAAAGAATAAATGAATATTTTCAATAGATTAAAAATCTCTTTCATAATAATGATTACCAGTGGTGAGTTCGTATTATCATTTGGAAAGCTACTCTTTAATTCTAAAGAGTGAAACTTAATATTTTAATGAAATCTGATTTATATCAAATAAGATTGAGGGAAATAGGTCAATAAATCTTATTTGAATCTAAAAGATGAATACTTGCTTCTCAATGAATATGAATTCTGTTGCTTCCATTTTATTTGAATATTAAAACTGTGGAATAAAATACTAGATGAAATGGGTTTGCCCTTCTTTACTTTTAAAAGTGTTTTTAACATTAAAGTAAAAGAGCATCATTAATTTTGAAATAATTTAGTTGAAGAAAACTGTTGAAATTTCACTACAACAATACTACTGCCACTACAAATATGATGCAATGAAAAGGCACTTGACGTTATTCTCTGCCTGGCATCTCCTATTATTAGTCATGAAGCTTAGGACAAATTATTGTTATCTATATGGGCTGTTTCTAGCCTATATGATACCTATGTGACTTTGAAAATGTCTTCCTCCCCCTGAGTATCACTGAGTAGGGTAACAACTATCCCACTGTACAGGTTGGGCCAGAACAATCCTTACCTATCTAACACTACTAATGGGACCAAAGGGAATTAAGCCCTTTGTAACTTAAAAAGTAGAATCCAAATATAAAGTACTTTTATATAAATCAAGGCTTCCAAATTGATCTTATAAAAAGCAGAATACAAAATATCATAGGTTTTGCTAGCTTCACTGTTTCCATTGCAACAGTAGTAGTGCCTCCTCATCCATGATTTTGCTTCCTGCAATTTAAGTTATTAATGGTTAAATCGTGGCCAAAAATATTAAATGGAAAATTCCAAAATTAAGTTTCAAATTGCTCATTGTTCTACGTAACATAATGACATCTCTTTCAGTCCCTTTCCATTTTCCCAGGAATATGAATCATCTATTCCAGTGTATCCATTCTGTATATACTATCCACATATTAATCATCTAGTGACCATCTGAGTTATCAAATTGACTATTCCATGTATCACAGTGCTTATATTCAAGTAACCCTTATTTTACTGAATAATAACCCCAAGAGAATAGTGCTACTGGCAATTAGAATATGAAAAACAGAAGCCATAAAGTGCTTCCTTTATGTGTAAATATCAAAGTGCTTGCCTTAATAAAGAAAGGATAATAATATGCTGAGGTTGTTAAGATCTATAGTACGAATGAATGTTCTATCCATGAAATTTTGAAAAAAGGAAAAGGAAATTCATGCTAATTTTGCGGTCACCTGTCAAACTACAAAAGTTGGCCAGAATGCATGATAAATGCTTATGGAAAATGGAAAAGGCATTCTGTTATACGGTAAAGTACTATCCATATTTCAAGTATCCACTAGGAGTCCTGGAACAGCGCCCCCCCCCAACCCTGAGACAGAGAGAACTGTAATTCTCAGCTTGGTTGTAATTCAGAGGCAGCTACAGACAACTTGCAACCCTATGTGTATAACAGTTTAAATAAAACTTCATTTGTTGATACTGACACTTGAAATTCATATCATTATCGCATGTCACAAAATACCATTTTTCCCAAAACATTTAAAAGTGTAAGGGCAGGCATGAATTTAGCTCAGCAGTGCAGCACCTGCCTGGAAAGCAAGAGGCCCTGAGTTCAATTCCTGGTACCAAAAAAGAAATAAGAAAAAAAAGTGTAAACATAATTTTGTTTCACAGGCCATATGAAAATAGAGAATGGGCAAGATTTGTCTTGTAGGTTCTTATTTTCAGATTCCTAATTTAGTCACTTTTTTAATTACCCGGACAATTTCAAATCTTGCTACCAAGAATGTGGACCTAGGAGTTTGTTATAAAGGCAGAGTTTTGGGCATCTGTTCCCACTGTTAGAATCAGAATCTGCATTTTTAGTAGGATAATCTAGGTGTTTCTAGTGCTAAATCAAATTTGAAATATCTTCATGTAGAAAACAGTTAAGAACCAGAGAGAGTAAATAGAATAACAGGCTTTCAAAGTAGAGTAATTATGTATCACAAAAGTACATTTAGAACTCTGTGAAATTACTGATACAAGAGCCCTTCAAGCCTTCACTCAGTGCTAAACTTTACACAAACACACTCACACACACACCCCCCCACACACACCCACATTGCATGTACCATATGTGTACACACACAAGCAATACAAATGTGTAGCCTGCTGATAATGTTTATCAGTCCATAGCAAATTGCAAGTGGGCACATTGCTATAAGTGGGGCCCATATGATAGTGGCAAAAATATCTAAAAGCCTAAAATGGTGAAAATATGAAACAAATTAAAATTTTAAGAGATCAGTCACTCTGAACTCACTTTGTGTCAAGTCAGACAATTACACGTGCACTCACTAGTCCCCCAGGGCATCATCATATTACTGAAAAATGCAGTAGCTGATGTTCATAGTGATAACCCTGGGATATTGAGGAAAGGTTATGTTATGTACTTACTGTATTCTCTGTTTAAGAAAATTGGGATATATCAGATCCTTGTACTTTAAGATTTCCTTTACAGGTGATTTTAATGAAAAAAATGATGTGCTTAAGCAAGCTTACCTTCAATTGTTTGAAACACATTTTTATTTACAATGCCATTCTCCATTGATGCTAGATAACTATGGCTTTCTCTTTTTAATCTGTTAATGTACTAAATTTCTTTTATCATACTGGAGTATAGATACCTCAAATCTTTGATTTCACACACTCAATTAGATTTGAGAAAGGCAAGATTATCTTTGCTTTATGTTTGTTTTCATTTTTACTTCTTACCAAGATGAAAATGTTGTTATGGTTTGTTGAAGAGCAAAGAAAATGATTCTCTCTCTCTCTCTCCATCTCTCATAACAATTTACTTCTTATATATTAAAAATATTATGTTATCCCATAATCCTCTTTCCCAGTCTGAAGTCAAACATAACATAGAAAAAACAAACAGTAAAATATGTAGATAGCAAAATAGAGATAAGAAATAAAATAGATTGTGATAAGTAGCATACCAACCTAAGTCCTTATGATCACTGAAAGATTATGAAGATTATTTTACTCTTCTCTTAGAATGGCAGGAGCTAAGGTGGCTGAAATGTGAAAACCGATTGGTTAGGAATCCACCTATAATGATGGTAGTATAGAAGCTTGTTTTATAGTCCTCTCTTTCTCTGGTGCATGATAAGGTAAAATGGGTCAGTGTTAGAAAAGATAGATTTAGAATGTGTAGAAAAACACCTGTAAAGAGAAAAGGAGAGACGGGCTGTGATGGGTCCAATTCTGGTTTCTTCTGTGAAATTCTAATTGAGAACTCAGGGCATAGCAGCCTGCAAAGGGTTCTCTCTCTCTCATTGCACTATGGTCAGGCCTGTCACTGACGTGATATCCAGTTCCTAGGCAATTCTCCCTCGTATGCTATATTTAAAATTAAATGGCAAAATGATCTGCATTAATGAGGGCCCAGAGCACTGTCAGTACACTAGGAGGAAAGTCATACTTATGGTAATTCAGTTTCAATAGGTTGGTCATGTAAAGAGAATGGCTGACAGCAGGTTATCAAAGCAATTTCCAAGTGGGAAACTGAAGATGGGCATTCTGACTGAATAGGGACAAAAGAAATGCTTCAAGGACACAGTGAGCACACGTTCTAATAACGTGGAAAAGCCAGCATTAGTTCAAAAGCCAAGCAGCGTAGAGAAGCCAACAGAGAGCAAATGAATGAGGACTAAGTATAGAAACACGTGGCACTGGGAGGGAAGGAGCCAGCAACAGGTCCTCAGGTTGACAACTATAGTCAGAAGTCATATATCAACATACACATCCATCCATCCATCCAACATGAGCTTCACACTACAAATTAGCCCACCCTTCCTTCCTTCCTGCCTGCCTTCCTGCCTTCCTGCCTTCCTGCCTTCCTGCCTTCCTGCCTTCCTGCTCTCTCTCTCTCTCTCTCTCTCTCTCTCTCCCCCTCTCCCTCTCTCCTTCTCCCTCTCCCTCTCCCTCCCTTCTTCCCTCCCTCCCTCTCTCTCTCTCTTTGATATAGGTTCAGGCTGCCCTTGAACTCACTGTATAGCCTGGGCTGGCCTAGAACTTGCAGCAATCCTCCTGCCTCAGCCTCCTGAGTGCTGGGACTAGGAGCATGTGCCACTATGCTTAGCCACAAATTAGATTTTAGAGTAGAACTTATAAACAAAAAATTCAAATGCAAAAGAAGTTATTTAAGACTGTTTTAAATTAGAAAACACTGGGTTTTTTTTTCTTTCAACAACTTTTTGTGAAGGTATGTAATATGTGTCTGATGTTATGTATCTAATACTGGGCATCAGAAGTGGTGCAAGGAAGATAATAAATTAAAATTTTGCCCTTATGGAGCTTACATTTGAATTCTTGAATAATTCGACAGAATTTCTTTTTTCTGACTGCAAAAATACATCAGTGTTGCTATTCTATCTATGCAAATGTTTTCTGTCTTTTCCCAGCATTTTCTTGCAGGGATTTTTAATTATGGATTATAACCATACATTACCATTTATATTCCTTTGTAAGAATACAAATTCCCCAGTTCTGTGTTTTAAAAAGCCAAGCTCTAACAGAATTGAGGGGGTGTGGAGTAGAAAATATGTTTACCTTCTCACCTAGAAAAACTTTCACCATCAGTCCATCTGCTGGTGCCAAAATGGCCGGACCTGAAACAACCATTTTAGGGCTATGGTATGCGCAATAGGGAAGACTTGTAAGGATCTCTCAGGGCAGAGTGCACCTTGGGTGGTAACCAGGTTACACTGTGATGGGCTCTTCAAGGTTAAGATTGTGACCCCAAGTCATCCTTTTTATAAAATTGACACTGAGGAAAACAGAAAACAGACAATATCTTAAGAACCATTCAGAGTATGAAATAAAATTTCATCATATATATATATATATATATATGACAATATCACATATGGTTAAATGTGACCTAAGAGTATGCATTGACTTTTAATTAACATTAAAGAAAACTTTTTCATTCACTTTGTACACAGAAGTTAGTGCATTTGTAAATAATCAGAAAGTATGGATCACAAAGAATAATTTTTTCCAATGAATTCTTCATGGCATACATCCTATTCACCCCAAAGATGTCTTCCAATAGGGTCTGCGAACTTTATGGGGTGTGATGGGTACAGCTGGATACTGACCCAGGACTTTACTCTTAAATGACTCTAGTGAAAGTCACCTTTAGGCCATTCAATTAAAATTAATGTTTCAGAGAAAACAACTGTTCAGATTTTGCCACAAGTTTCGAGGCATTCTGATGCTTGACTCACTTTATCTAATCTGTTTCACAGAATAGAAGGGCCAATAAACCCACCTTCATTTTTTTGCTTGATTTCTTTCTCTTTTTCTCTTTTGGAGGAGCAATCCTCTAACATACAAAGAAGTTAATTTTGAAAGCGTAGTGACAAAATGATATGAAAAGTCGTTTAATAGAAAAGCAATGGTTGTTCAGTCAAGTTGAAAGAAGCCTGTATTCTCGAATTTACATAAAGCTCTGTATATGGTGCTATTTGTTAAAGTAAGTTGAATAAATAGTACTTAAATTACATACAAATGTGTGTTGTTTTGAACTGTTTATGTCAGTAAAGTAAATCTAATGACACAAACATAATAATACCTTAACTGCTCTTATAAGCAGTTTACAATATTTATCGTTTGTGGAGAACAGCTACCGTTATCTGCAATTCAACAGTAATTTTCAATCACAACCTCAAAATAGTTAACGTTAAAAGGAATCAATATGTACCACATTTTACTGCATACCCATGGGCAATAGCTTCCTGTTAATGATCACAACTGCCAACTTATATCTATCACAGTGATTTTTCTCTTCATGAATTAAATGGAGAGAAGTGTGAAATAAACTCTAACATAATACTATGATATTTAAGTATCTCTCGCTTATTTAAATTTTTTTTTACTTTGACTGTGTCATCCATTATTGGGAATTACAACCACCATGTGCTCAGGTTCTGCTATCAATATCACTAGAGAGAGAGAGAGAGAGAGAGAGAGAGAGAGAGAGAAATACCAAGCAGGCTAGGACTAGTGCTTTTAACTTTACTCGTCATGTTACTCAGAAAGAAAAAAAAACTAGCTTCTAAAATTAGTGTCTATAATGTTACTGAAAAGATCAGCCTTATGCCAAATGTGTGTCATTATAGAAAAAAATTTAGTTTGATTTGCTTTTTATACTGTTTAAGATGACACATTGTTAGAGTTGGAATTTATTGTCTGTGAGAGGTGATTAAAACAGCCTAGTGAAGACCAGTGTGTAGTGTCTTGAACATCCCTCATCTGGTTGTTCTTTTTTACAAACTGCTCTTCTAGACCACCACTGAATTCTCTCACTCAAAGTTAAACCATCTGAAAGTTAAATCACAGTCTCTAAATGTATCCTTGACAGAAAAGGCAGAGATCTCGATCTTCTCACTACTGTCACCCATGCATCCTTGCTCTCTGCTGCTCTGACCAAGGTGCCATCATCTGCTTGTTTACACTATCTTTGCTCCAAGCTTGACAGCCCCTTTATGGCATCCAGAGTAATTAAAACTCTTAGATATCTCATTCACTCAGTCAATTGTCAATATATAGTGGGCATCTCCTATTCTAGGCACTGTGATCCTAAATTTTATAATACTATTTTCCATGCTGTTCTCAGTGTAAGTCTGATCAATTTGCTCTTCTTCCAGTAAGACCTAGCTTCATCTATTGACTTACAATTCCTGATGAGGTTCTAAAAGTTTTAGGTTTATCAATAAAGCCAAATAGTTTCTATAATTTAGGTATGAACTCCTCTAAAACATTGATTTTAATGTTACAGGGGAAAAACTTGCATTTAAGGTGAACTTATTTGGCTAAATTTAAATACTAATAAAGAGAAACCCTAAGCAATAAATGATAATCCCTACCAGAAATATACCTTTCATATTCTCTGAATATTTGGGCTTCTACAGCAAAATATTATAAGATAGGTATTTTGAAAACAATGGAAATGTATTTTTCACTGTTCTAGAGGCTGGGAAGTTCAAGATTAAGGTATCAGCAGATGCGGTGTCTTCTTTCCATGGTGGAAGTTGTACATGCCCTTTTGTTATCTCTTTTACAAGGACATTGATTCCATTCATGAAGGTTGACTTAGTTGATCTAATATTCTCTTAAAGGTCTTACCTCCTAATACTATCATCTTGGGCATTAGGACTTTAATGTTTGAATTTGACAGTACATAAACATTCAGTTCATTGCTCATGTGGCCTCTGTTTCTAGTTTTTCAGTTGCTGCTTCCTAGAGAGCTCCCCTTCTCTAAAAGTACAGTATTTATGAAATTTTGCTCTATAGTTTACTCCCTCCACCAATTCTCATATAATCAAACTGATGAAAAGTGTTCCTTTACTTGTGACGTATAGCTTGTAGAAAGTGTTGGTGTTTTACTTTGTGATGGTGCTCACTTCCTGTCATGTTTTCATGCAAAATTTCCAGCTCAAATAATAAAGCTGTCCTCAGCCTTAAGGATATTTTTCTATTTATATGCCTTTATAAATGTACACACACATCACACCCTGAATTCATAACACAGGACTTATGAAAACAGTATAAATATGGGTAAGAGTTTATACCCCAGTCAATTGTCTGACCTTGATCAGACCTCTCTATGCCTCAGTTTCCCTACCTATAGAATGAGGAAATAACTTTACCTACCTTATAAATCATATTATAATTACACAAATAAGTACAATAATGCTTGGCAATTAGTAAGTGTTGTATAAAATATATGAAAGTTATTGGTGCTGTTGCTCTTGTTATTGGTGTGGGAGGAAGAAAGAGTCCTTTGTTCTTATTATTCAACAAAGAGTAAGTATCCTAAGATTGGAGACTTCAACATTTCAAGCTTTCTTTTTCCATCACATGTGCCCACCTTACCAACCCGTACTCTTTCTTTTGTGTATCTCTATGTCATGTTGCTTATCCTCTGTTACTTTGCCTTCCTATAGCTTTTCTTACCTGTTTTCTTCCTGTGCTCTCAGTCTTTCAGACAGTTGGAAAGATCTATCGCTGGCAATGGTAATAGTGAAGCTCTCATTGATTTCATCAAAATCATTTAGCAGATAGAAGGCACCACTATTTCTAGTGATGGATTAGATGGAAAACCATGAATATTAACATGATATAAGGTGCTTAATAGGTTTCTATCTTGGAGCAGATGACTGAAGCTTAAAGGAGACTTGCAAAAAATCTAAACATTCACATGCTTTCATGCATGGCAGCTCCTCAGAATATACCCAATTGTCTCTGATTCTGGAGAGAAGTACACATGATCCCCAAACAAGGTGATACTCTCACAATAGCCCTCAAATGGGGAATTCTAATTCCAATAAAGTACTTGTCCCCTGACCCTCACTTCTCTCCCTCAATCAATATTCTTTCAGTTTCTTATGTTATTTGGTGTGGAAAGCTTCAATTAGCTGATTATCTGTCTTTAACACATGTCTTTTGCTTCTTACAGTGTTTGATTGCCTCCAAACAAAGGAAGCTAATAATCTATTTTTATCAAGGAAGGTGTTTTTTTCTGCAGGAGTCAAAGAGCATCTGAAATGAGCAGGGACTGAGCTCAGCTTGAGGAGAGGGTTAGATGATGCCTTGATGAGTTATCATAGTTTTAAAATCTGCAGATACTGTATTTTGTTTGGAGATATGTTTTAATTGTGACTATTTTTCATTCATTAATTTTATTGGTACATTTTAGGTATAAAATATGATGACATTCATCATTGAGAATTTGTACCTTTACATGATATACCTTGGTTCTTATTTTTTTTCCCCATTCCCCTGCCCTCCCTTCAACCCCTCACCCTTCCCTATTTACAAAGACTTTGTTTCCATTTTTCTCTTTTTTCTTTTCTCTTATTTATTTCTTTCCCTTCTTTCCTTTCCCCTAACCCTCCCACTCACCCTTCCCCTTTGGGCCTTTTCTTTCTATTTCACATTATCTATTATACATTTTGATCCTTATTTACACTTTCAGTGGTTTTTTTTAAGGTTTGTCTATTTAGTATTTGTGGACTTTAAATAAATGAACCTGGCACACTGTGAACTCCATCTCTGGGAAAGTATGTTCCAAAGATGGCTCTAGATCATCCTATTCTCCCTGCCAAACCACCCTCAGTAGTAAAATCTGTGCTTAAACTCACAGAAAGCCCCAGATTAAACAGATCTGTCTGTTTTAAGATTACTGCCCATCTGACTCATTGTTGGCTGAGGGTTTAAGAAAGGTAGTTCATGTGGCCTAAATCCAATTCATACTAAGATTCTTACCAAATATTGAGATATATTGGGAGCTGGTTGTTTCTTCTGAGACACAAAAATACTATCCAAATAGCACAAATGAGAATTAATCTTTTTACCCTACTACTATTATTAGCTAGAGTTTTGAGGGTGTTTACTATGTAATAAGAATGTTTTAAAATACTTTACTTGAATTCTTTTAATCTACACAACCATCCTATGGAGTCCATTATCACTACTATGTGGATTAAAGAAATTTGGGACAAAAAAATGTTTGTCAACCTGCCTGAGGCTAGAAGTTTGTAATAAGCAAAATAAATGTGATACTAAAAATGGTTTGACAATTACATAGTTTTCTAGAGCAGAAAATTTAATTGTTTTACTCTAATACTTTTAAGAGTTTAGAAAATCATAATGTTGAAGAAAATGCAATGAACTGATGAGATGATAATAAAAATAAATTTCTAAGAGCACTGAGAATTGACTGTAGAAGACATAGGAATTTGGATCCCATTCTATTTTTAATATCTCCATCCATTTCCAATATTTCACAACTGTCTTCCTTACACAATTATAAATGAAAGCATATATGCTACTATGTTCCTAAGTTAGATATGCCACCATGCTCAAATAATTAAACTCATTAAAAAATGTGGTTTTTATTCTTATTCTTTGTGAAGGAGCTACGCTTGGACAGTTCCCACCCATCTGTCCCTCTGGATCATCCTTCACCTTTGTCCTACCTTCTTCATTGTTCTCCTCTCTTCTTTACTCTTCTCAGGGTCTTAGAGGGCTAAGATTTGGAAATGGAATTGATGATTACCATTGCCCATGGCTTATTCGAGGCATTGACTGATGAATGGATGGAAAGAGAATGAGGTTGTGGTTCCCTCCATGACAGGTGGTGTCACTGTTGCATTCCTGGAGATGCCATGGCCTTTCTGAATTGTTTCTCTCCAAATAGCTCTTTTAGGGTTCCACAGCTCTCCCTTCTCTTTATTCCTTTAGACTTGGGGGTATAATAATGCTCCCTAGTCCTCATAATCTCAGAATAATTTCACAAAGCTCCTAACCGCACCTTTATTAAATCAGACTTCTACCATCCTGAACCACCCAATATGAAGGTCATCTATTCCTCCATAGATCCCGATTGAAGTTTCTGTTTAGTATGATTTTACCCATGTAATATTATCTTGGGCTGTATGAAACCATTTTTCTAATTTTTCTTCATTGGAAAGAAACACTATCAAGTTTTTGCTCTTAAGCATATAGTATAATTTCTGTAACTCAGCTGGAATCTGTAAAATTCTGTTCAACAGCAATTCTAAATTGTGAGTAATCTCCATTTTAATGATAGGTAAAAAAAGTAATTATGTGTAATAGAATTAGGTGATGTCATCCCCATCTCTATATATTATTAAAGTCATTGGGATAAAGAAGCTTCTTGATCATGGCTAAAATTTTAGATGCCTAGTGTTGGTTGATCTAATAAATTTTTGCATAGTGAACCCTCAAATAAATTATGCTATGAGAGGTGATATAGATGAGATGAAGACATATCTGTGTACTTTAGCAGTATGTGAACAATTGTAACATTATGAACAGGAATAGATAAAAATTGACAAGAGTTAGAATCTAGATTGATATCTCTTTTCCCTGAGTGTATCAGTTTCCTAAACTCCAAGCTTCAATGCCTGCTGGGATTCAAACCCAAAAGGTCTTATATTTTATGAAATGTTATCTATATTGAAAGAACAAATAGATAATAGACTTTGTACTAGGTGATAGATGTCCCCCTAGTGAAAGGTTTGTGGGATTTTTGGATTTTAGTTTAGTTTAGTTTTGTTTTGTTATTGTTCCTGTTGCTTTTTGAGACAGAGTCTCACCATGTAGTTCAGGCTGGCCTTGAACTCAATATGTTGCCCAGGATGGCCTGGATCTTCCTGTCTCAGCCTCCCAGTGCTGGGATTAGAGGTGTTTGCTACCATGCCTGGCTTTTTAGTGAAAGTCTAAAGGTGCAAGAATTACAGATTGTTATCTTTGAAACTATCTTGTATCTTGAACCAAAAATAAGCTTAATATATCCAGACTTTCTTAAGAGAATTTTATAGAGAGATTGTAAGAAAATGTGAATTTCAAAAATATAATAATGTACTCAAGATATATACACTGGTTATTGCTACAATTAGACTGAGGTAAACAAGAAATTACTCCAAAACTTCGTGGCTTAATATATATTTCTTTAAGTCTTAAGTATATCAGTCAGAAATTTGGTCTAGGCTCAGATTAGTGGTTCTGGTTTCAATTGAATTCATTCCAGTATCTTCAGTGAACAGCAAGGTTGATTGGTAGCTGGCTAGTCTAGGGTCACCTGTGCTAGGAAAACTCTTCTGTGTCCCACATGGTCTCTCATCTTGTAGGCTTGTTCACATGGTAGCTGGGCAGAATTCCAAAGCAGGTCACAAGGCGGCTCATATTCAAAGGGAAATAAAACAGATCCTATGTGTTAAAGGGAGGAGATTTTAAATCATAGAGCAAAAGGCATGGAAACAGGAAAAGTGAACAATTTTAGCCATTTAGGGATCTACCAAAATGAGATAATAAGGAATTATATTGAATGGGCAAAATGTACCAAATATTGTGCTATGCTTTTTGTGACTAGAGGCAGTATATCAAACTCCACACACTTACAATGTTCTCAGCACATACTTCTCAGAAAAAGGAGAAATTTTATCCCTACCACTACTCTACTCTGGTATATTCTCTCCCTCTCTCCCTCTCTCTCTCTCTCTCTCTCTCTCCCCTTCCCCTCCCTCCCTCCATGGCCCCCCCCTCCCCCAATTTACACTTTCTTCATATTTTAGGGGCTTTTCTTTACTCTCTCCATATTTGCTCCCTGACTCCCAGACCTGCTCTATTCCTTCTCTGAGTGAGTTTTATTCTTCCCCGGCCTCTCTTATCCTACTTACTGTCTATTTCAGAATCTGGCAGAAACCAAGTCAATGAAGAAAACACTCAGTCATTTGGCAGCAAGAAGAAGCAATTAGATGCCAGCTTCTAAAGGGCTAGAGGACATTTAAACCTCAAGTGCTGGAAATCTTACTGAAATTGTGGACAGAACAGAGAGAGAAGTACTTGAAGGATTATTAGCTAGCCAGAGCTTGGCCCCATTACATTTTTTCCATTGCCTATTATAACAGGGCTTCCATGTTTCTGCTTGAACCAGTGTGAGAAGGGAGATCAATGAGCATCTGTGAGAGAGTTCCTCAGAACTAATGAAAGCTCCTCTCAGTTCTTTACGAATAAGAACTGGAGAAAGTGATTCCCAGAGCATAATGGAACTCCTTAGATGCTGGTGACAATGTAGATAAGTGTTCCAAATTCTAGGGATAATCCACAGTGCTGTTAATGTCTGAATGGTCATTGAGATGCATATTGTAGTTGGAAGCACAAGAGTGGCCATTCATTTCATTCTGTACAGTACTTGGTATTGAACTCTAACTTATAGTAGGCTATTACTCAGACCTCAGTTTTCTATTTTTCATTGTTATTCTTTTAATACAGACCTTGACCCTTAGCCAAGCCAGGATTGTTACTCCACTGAGGGTTCTTCAGACATCATTAACCACAGGAAGAGAACATAACATAGTGGAAACTTGAGATTGAATAACAACCTTGAAATTCAAACTGACATCACACATTATTGTTTGCATTATATACTAAACAGTTATTAGGAACAATTAGCAATTAAAGACTCTTAGGTGCAGTTATATGGTTTTCTATAATATATCCCAAATAGCAGGATAAGTGCTTTGGCTGCAAGCCAGTCATCAAAAAAACCCACAGAAAACTCTAATCTAAAATGTGTGCTTCTTTATGGCCATTGAATGAGAAGCATGTTAATCAAGCAAAGCCACATACGAGGAAGGGAGACATCAGGTATAAACTTTTACTATGAAGCAAATTTCCATTTTATACAAAATCCATGTAGACCCAAAGAAATAAAATTTACATACATATTTTCTCCATTCAGCTTTTATAAATGAGAAACACATAATAAGTAGCGAAAGAGAGAGATCCAGAAATAATTTTAAAGGAATATATCCTGATTTCAGGACAGAATCAGTATAATCTCTTCCATCTTCTCTTTTTTCATACTTGACAGTGGCACTTGGCATCCATCCTAATTATCCTAAGGCTCTAAATATTCTTTCTGAAGATCAAAGTGATATCATATCATGATCAATCCAATTTTCATGTTAAGTGTACTCTATACATATTGAATTCCTTGAAAATTAAATAGTATATGGGGATTTTTAGTTTGCTCCCAATATTCAGAGAGCCATATTCAAAATCATACTAAATAAATCAAGTTTTGTGCTTTATTATGTAATGTGTTTATTTTATTAACATCAGAGTGCTGGAATCAGTTCATCCTCTATTAATATGTATATATTACTTCTGATTCCAAATAAGACACTGATGGTGAGGTAAGCTGACCTCAATCTCTATTCCACACAATTTTAAAAACATGGTGTAGACTGAAGGGAAGATGTATAGTTTATAGAGAGCTCAGTGTACAACAGTAGGGAAACATATTCAAGTGAGCAAAAAAAAATCAATTATCCACCCACTTTGCTTACTTAAATCTTTGGAGTAAAGTGTAAACAAAGAACTGATCCATACCAATTAGCATGGTTTACATTCTTCTAAGTTTCAAACATACCAGTAATTTCTCCATGGTCTGCAAGATAGAACTGAGAAAGGTAGGAGATTCTGTTATGTATTTGGGTATGAATTGAGCCCCATGAACTCTGCATAGCTTCATTGTATCTTAAAGAAAGAGAAACATGGCAATAGGTTTAAAAAAGCAATTAAATTTTCATTGTTATTTAAACATGAATAAACACTATGAATGGAAACTGCTTCAAAGTGTTTTGTGTTTTTTTTTTATATCAGGGATCGAACTTGGGTCCTTGAGGATCGAACTCGGGTCCTTGCACTTGCGCAGCCGGCGGTGAAACCACTGAGCTAAATCCCCAGCCCCGGTTTCAAAGTTTTAAAATGAAGCATATGATTATAAATAAAAATATTGAAAGCAATCAAAACATTTATGAATTAATTAACTTCTGGTTATTTGTGGTAAGAATTTACTTGTTTCCCTAATAATAAATAAGCAAATGAAATCATATATAATGGAAAAATAAAATATATAAGCAAGCAGACACATTAAAACTTGATAAAAATACATAAACTATGCCAAATTGAAAATAAGGTTACATAACCATACTTTATTTTTCTAACATGAAGATAGAAAACCTGATGCTCAACAGGAAAATACAGTATGGAAAATAAACCTGAATCCAGGCAAGTGGTAATTTTACATTTAAATTGAAAAGTGGTACTAAATGAGTTTGGAGTTTTTCCAAAATATAAGGATAATGAAATCACTTGTCATTTCCTTATGTCAATAAGGGCTTTCTTATCTGACTATGGATTAGTCTGCATGCTAGATGCCTGCACTTGTAAGATGGGCTTATGAGCCATGGGCTTCCTTTGCACTATGACCCAGATAAACCACTTCTCCCAGGAGCTGAAAGTTTTCTACAGCTGTTGTTTGCCTTCTAATTGAGTGTCTCTTAGTGAGTGAGACACAGAAAGTCTGCTGTACACAGTCTGAGGACAAATTGTATTGTGTGCCTCTCTAGCTGTTGCTAGTGATATGCACTTCCAGCAGATGGAGCTATGGCTTAGTCTGAATTCTCAAAGAAAATTTTAAAAAGATTTAAAAATTTGGAATCTTTTTCAGCAACTTAAAAAATAACCATTGCTGCATGGCAATGGAAAGTAGAAAACTGATTCAAAAATACAGATATGTAGACTAAATACAAGAGTTTATTCCTAAAGCACTTTAATATTCTATGCTTATACAAGGAATCAAAAGAGGTTTTCTTGCATAAAACTCATATTTTAGACCTCTCTTCAAGGGGAGAAAAAATACTACTTTTAAGAAAAAATAAAATCAAGCACAGTTGCTGGTGTTGTTTCCAAAGAAAGCCAGCTCATTACAAAATCTGATTAGAGGGTATTCATATAATTATTAAAATATTGGTATTTTATATTTTCCATTTGTTTACTGTAAAATATATTTACTTAAATATCTTTTCTCCACCTGACATTTTCTATCTTTATGAGAACTAGAGATATTATTGTATCAGTTATGAGCTTGAAGTACAGCTTCATCTCATTATACACTTCCTATATAAGAAAGCTCCTACTTGTGGCTGATTTCACAAAATATTGTAATGGAGTTAGTTGTCAACCATGCAGTACAATCATCCAATTATAAAAACCGAATTTATATGGAGAGAAAGTGTTCTGGATTGGTGAGTTAGGGGCTGAAAGATGTTCTTCCAGCTAGCCAGGGCTCTTTCTGCAATAGTATCATAGCAGGACATTCAGAAATAGGATGATATTATTTGTATTTTATTAGTTTTTTAAATTATAGGATGTTCTATGAGTATTCCTTTCTGTGATCCCTCATGGCCATTCAAGTATGTGAAACTGGTATTATAACGAACTAAATTCACCAATGTTTTAACAGAGAATATCCAACTAT
The DNA here is from genome assembly GCF_000247695.1 of Heterocephalus glaber. Next base: position 12,082,494 of record NW_004624769.1, read on the forward strand.
AAGTAAGTGGGAAGGTTTGGCTTATCAGTCACATCTACCACGTTTTCAAATGTTTAACTTTATACAGTGGTGGCACAATGAGGTTTCATATCTATTCTATTTGCTATGTGCATGTGGCAGGTAATAATAAAACGAGGCTTGTGGCTGGGAATTTAGCTCAGTGGCACTGGACCTGTCTGGCAAACCCAAGGCCCTGAGTTTGATTCCAGATACAAAACAAAACAGAAAAATGATAACAACAACAAAAAAAGTCTGGTTTCTGGTGGGCACTTGTAAACATCCTCACATCTGGCAGGACTATCCAAGGATACAAAGTGTTATCAGACTTTTCATCAGAACTAGAAGAGCCCTTGCTTGTGTTTCTAAATGTATATACAGAATCATTTTCGAGATTAAAAGCATAATCAAACAACTATTTCTACTGTTTGATGTCATGATGTAATCATAATCTTTTGTTATTGTGTTTAAGTTATAAATGGTAATGTGTAGTGTGTAATTTTTATTAGAAACTTCAAATACTTTTTTCTGTGCAATAGTAATTATGTATAATATTTTTATTCATTTTATGGTACAATTTAGATATACATAATATGATCATTCATCATACGGAATTTGTACCTGTACATGATATATCTTGATTCTTATTTTTTCCCATTCCCCTCTCCTCCCTTCAACCCTCTTCCCCTCCTTATTTGCAAAAGCTTTGTTTCCACTTTTTCTATTTTTTTCTATTTTTTTCTATTTTTTCTGTTTTCTATTTTTTCTTCTCATTTTTTATTTTCCCTTCCTTCTTTCCTCCCTACCCCCTTCCTAGTTCCCCAAATTCTTTGCACAATATTTAAATATTTTTATGTTAGTTGAAGTTAGGCAAGTGAGGATGGCTGACAACTACTAGCTAAAATTCTATTCTCAGGAAGAAAAAACCCTGAAATTTAGTCCTGATAAAGAGATCATATTTTTCTTTAAATTGTAGGTATAAATCTGAATTGTTGTAATATGTAGGTTTGGGTTTTCTTCTAATTTCTCATGGCTAGAAGTATTCTAGTTAGGTACAAAATATATATAATGTTAGTTTAAAAAAATATGCCATAAATAAAATACGAAGAAAACTGGACTTTAAACTCAGACATCAGTTGGATTCTGGACCTTTCTCTTATCAATTATGTAACCTGAGTAAACTGCTTACCATCTCAGAACCTTGGTTTCTTTAACCATAAAGTGGGCAGGTACTTGACCTCACAGGGATGTTTTATGAAGACTGAATAATATAAAGAACCTTCAAAATCATTAACGTGTTTTAGGACATGCTGTGTCGTGGAGCATACCTTCTTTACTAGTGCTGTCTTCCATAAAATGATTTTGTAAATACCCACTGCTTTGGTTTTTATCAGGACCTTTGAGTACTTCTAATCTGGGTTGGAGTTGAGTAGAGGAAACCAGTGACTGGTTTTGCCAAAGCAATAAGAATTCAGTGACTTTCCAAATTATGTAAGTTTTGTTTTCTCCTCAGAAATACAAGCAGAGAGTGTGTAAATGCTTCTTTCAGAAGATTAAAGAGAAGTGAAACAAAATGAAAACAAAATAATTTCCCCCAAAGGATAGCCTAATAACCTCCCATTTGGGGCAAGAGAGGGTAGGAGTTTGTCAAAAAAAAAGAATCCTTGGAGCAAGCAGCACAAGAGAATTTGCCTGCACATCGTTCCTACCATAGAAAATTGGCTCTGAAAAGACCATCCTGTGTTAGTTTTACCTGTGTATTTTCAGTTGTCACTAGTCTACTCAGGGGATCAAAGAAGAAAGCGATTTTCCAGGACCAGTAAGTCTACAGGGGTCTGAAAGTGGGAATCTGCCAACAGAAAATTAAAGTAATAAGGAAAGCCCATTAACAAAGGCTCTTTTTCTTTTAATAAACATAAAAAAGGTGTCCCACCGGCATGGCTTTTTCCAGGTGTTACTGTTCTTAGCAATTTTTAAAAAATTCTCAAAATACAAAATACAAGAGGAAAGAAAGAGTGACATTTCAGCTTTTCTATGTTTTTCTTTTGAGTAGTTTAATATGCTAACTATACCTATAACTTATTGTTTACTTTCACCTATAAGTTATAGATTTAAGTTAGTAAAGGTGTCAGTGTGCTGTACATAGGGTCCCATCATTAATTATTCATTTTATAACTTTTGGGTAGCTTTAATGCAAGATAGACCAGATGCTGAGTGTGTTCTTTATAAAAATGCACTGTTAGAAATACTCAGGAATGATTTGGGGGGACCAAGTATATTTTCCTAATCCCCCTCTTTCTTTGGCTGATTATTTTGGCTCATTATTTTAATAATGACATTTGGAAATAATTTAGAAAAATATGTTACGAAATCTACACTCTAAAGTTCATGTCCAGATAAAGTAAACCTACTGAGCAACATTAAGAGATGAGAAGAATACAAATGATATGCTATTCATGAAAAGGAAAAGCAGCAATTTGCATTTCTTCTCTCACTTAGTAGCGAAAATTCTGGTTTCTTATTAATGAAGCTTAAAAAGTACCCAGAAGACAGCAGTAGTGAAGTAACAGATTCATCAAGAGATTTAGCTTCAGTCTGTGAGCTTTACAAACACAGTGGCTCAAATAGCTTGTGTTTGAAGATGATGAAGATAATGAAATAGAAAAAAACATTCCCTTTGTGTAGGGAGCTTACAAGCAAGATAGGTAAATATACCATTAATCATATTATTATTTAAGCACACACAGAGTCATTGCTCAATTATCACTGCTAATGAAGAGGAGTGATAGTGAGGGTAATCCAACATGGCAGCTAGAATAATTTATATCGGAGTCAAAAGGACTTTTTGTACTTACATTTGAATATAATTGTGTCTCATATTCTGGGACTCCTAGCTGAGTGCCCAGCGGGCAGGAGAGTTCTCACAGATGCACTCGCTCATTGTTCCCTTGCAGAAGCAAAGGCAGCACCGTGCTCATGCCTGGAAAATGCTCCGCGGCTCAGGCTCAGCCATCTACCCCAGTGCCTGGCAAAATTATTAATCATCGCATAGGCCTGCATTGGTGCGTCGGGCTGGGGATCGCAGGAATGGAAGGGGAAACAGATTTCACCTGTCTGATGTTTGTGCGTCTCTAAATCATGGCTGGATAAGTAAAAGATAATGACATGCAGTGGAAAACATTTTAATGAGAATAAAGGAAATGCATGAGAAATCACAAGAGTAGTGCTGGACAGTTCGCTAATACAGCTGCTTCATGAAAAATGTATGATATTACTTTATATACTTGAGGCCAAGTGCCCATGCCCATGCTTGACTTATTTCAGCAGTACCTGCTGTTTAATAGAATAAAAGATGTATTTTTGCATTTCTTCGAATTGTTGTATTTCTTACCTTTAGCTTGATGACTGGGGTAGATGTAGTTTTCAAAGCAGGGAGGGGAGCGTGGCTGGGAGTTCCAGCAGGTGCTTTAAGGAGATGGCAAACACTTCAGGGTCAGTGTGGTGTTAGAAATAGTTCTGTAGTACGAAAGCTGGGTAGGTCTTGCAATCCTGCTGTGATCAGACGGTGTGTGAGTGCTGGCATCATTTTATTATGGAAAAAATGAGATTTGGGGAGGAAGAGTACATAGGAATGTATATTCATACCCACTATATTGCTTAGGGATGGTTTTCTTTATTTTTATGCTAAGAACCTTTTTTTGAGGGGAACCTTACTGAAAAATTATCAACATGTTGTTTAGGACAATTTCAAATTCTTCCAGATATAATTGAGAAATCATGAGTTAGTGGATAAAGTTGTTAATCAAATGAGAATAACAATGGGATAAATTATCCACATTTCAATAGTTGCTCAAAAAATGATATGTGTAGATTGATGAGTTCCAAACAAAGCGTAAGTACTATATTCAATAAATATCAGAATTCTAGAAACAGATGTTAAAGATGAAGCTTGGAAAATATGACTTGTGACTTCAATATATTTAATATTTAATGGAGAAGCTGGTCATGGTAGTATATGCCTGTAATCCCAGCACTCTTTTTATAATATTTTTCCTTATTTTTACTGTGTATTTTAGACACTTATAAGCCACATGAAGCTCAAGGCTGTGTATTCAGAATAAGAAAACTGTCTTGTGTCAGCTTTGCATATTTGATATAATAGGTAAATTTCTTATATATTTAACTGCATGTAAAATATTTATTGAGCTAAAATCATGAGTGTTTTAAGCTATGAGAAAGTAACCAAATGATAATCATCATAAAGAAATGCTTAAGAGCTGACTGATCACAGAACAGTGAAACAGCCATTTTTACTGTCCTAAATCTTTCTTTTTAAAAACTCACCAGAGTAAGTAGAACTGAGTCAATAGATTTTTTGTGATAGTCATGTCTGTTAGTTGTAATTATAAGAAAGGGAACCCTAATAGCTATGCAAATATAGTTATCTATTAGATCTGATAAAGAGTAGTCCATAAATAATGGCTTCAGGCATACTTGGATCTAATTGCTGAAAGAATATTGCCACGGGACTTCTGTCCCTTTCTTGGATCTCCTTTCCTCTTGCCTAGCATTTTTTCAGACCCTTTTCTTTCCTATATTGACAAGTAGAACATCATAAACTTCAAGCTTACGTCCTAGATTTCTATTCTGTGAAAAAGAAAGTTGGCGGAGTGCCCATTTTCAATAGTTGCACCAATATCTGGGCTGACAATGATTCTGATGGAACTGTCTTGTATCATAAGCATTTCCTAAGTCAATTTCTACAGCCAGGATAAATGAGACATGGTGATTGGCCAGGTCTCGGTCACGTTTTTAACAAGAATGGTCAACTCCCATAGGAAATGTAAAATGCTTATAAGAGAATTTAGTTTGTTGGGCGATCAAAATGGCAGGTATTTAAGAGAATCTTGTGCAAAGTACTTAGTAAATAATCACTAAAGCAAAATGTTGTGATCTTTTAAATATCTTTGCAGGTAAAATACTAAAAAGATAGTTTAACTAACAGAGAGCCACTTTGGAAAATTTAGTAACAGATATTTGATTCATTTTGAGATAAGAGGTATTTTTATACAAGGAAAAACTTCAACATAAAGTCAAGGGTAATACAGTTTCATTCATGTGTGAAACAGCACTTCCTTTAGTACTTTCTTTACTCAAATGGTATTTTTGGGTTTTTTTGGGTTTTTTTGGTACTGGGGATCGAACTCGGGACCTTGCGCTTGAGAGGCAGGCGCCAGAATCACTGAGCTAAATCCCTGGCCCCTCAAATGGGATTTTATCATTGAGGTCTTCCTAACTACTCTCTACATAAGAAACAATGCTTTCACAAGTCCCCTGGGTGTATCAGAACTTTCCACCCCCTTTACCTTGTTTTATTCTTTCACATCTTTTTATTATCAGTTAGAATATTGTATACTACATTATACATAAAAATATATACATCCTGTATATTTATTTATTATATGATTTTCATCAGTAAAACATACATTCTGCAAAATGCTTATTCAAACCTCATTGTTCAACTAGGTGATTAGTGTATATTAGATGAACATTAAGTATTTATTTGATGGAAAACAAAAGATGCTTCAGTGACTAAGTAAGATTTTTTAAAGGCCATAGCTTCTTGGCCTTTTGGCTAAGATCAAGTGTAGAATTTTTAAAGGCCAAAGGAATTCAGTTCTACAAATAAATTCATATAGGAAAATTAATTCATTGATTAAGGTTCTTTTTCAATGGTAGGACATAGAATGCAATTTGAACACATGCTTTTTAAATGTAAGAAAGAATACAATATATGCAACATTCCAACTTCCTTTAATTTGTTAAATTGTGGTTATTACCATAAACCTAAATTACTAATTTTTTATTAGGTTGGAGGTCATGCTGACATTACATAAATTACACTTTTTTTGCCTTGCTCTCAATGTATTATCAAATTTAATTAATATTTAGTAAGTATATTTATACTAAATGATTCTATAATAGTGTTATAATAGATATAAAATAATTTTACTGTGTTTATTGATGCATAGAAAACATTTCAGGTAAAATTGAGATTATACAAATATTTCTTTTGGAGTCAGTGCAGGTACTGATCTGAATTATCAATAATACATTACAGAAAAACTTTTCTCCCTACCAGTAATGGTCCTTCTACACTGTCAAGCTCTCTTCAGAGAGTACAAATTGTTTTAGGAAGAGAAAGAAAAAACAAAAATCATAAGTTAAATTTAAACTATTTAAGTTGTTCACTACTTCTTTTTAACTGGGATAACAGAGAACAAAGAAAGTAAATACCTATACAGACCTCAAACTTCTCTCTTCTGATACTTCCCCAGTATATTCTAATCTTCTCTGCTTTCTAGAATACGCTGTCACTTAGTCTTCTTAAGGCAGTATGACATGTGGTGTCTTTGGAATATCTCTTCCATTGCTATGTTAAACTGTTGTTTATCTTGGTTTCCAGCAGTACAGACAAATGTTTGATGTGATCAAAAATGTAGGAACAAGAAAATGTGACATATATGAGTAAGAAAATACCAAGAGTGTGCAACCAAAATGTTACATTTAAGACACAGTCTTCTTCATCTTAGATGTACTTTAAAGCTTCCTCTGTGGTGCTAGAATGCCAATAAGTGGATTCTCCAAATATAAAATGTACACATCTGCCTAAAAACTTTCAGTGTTCTTTCACTGCTTAAAACATAAAATACTAATAGCTTGCCTAGGTGAATAGTCATCCTTTTATAAAATGTTTTATTTTTGCACTTTCTTCTCCCATTGCATAAAATCTGTTTAAAAGCAAAGAGTTTAACCAAATTATGTCTTTGTTCTGGCCACATGCATAAAGTACATGAGTGAAGTATTTGTCTCATTCCTCGGTTCTTACACATGTCCCAACTGTTCAACATCCACCTTAAATTACTTCTCTTCCCTGAACTCTTACAGCATCCCTAAAGCATCATGCTCTGGCATTGTTTTCCATGGTATTTTTTATCTTTTTAATATACAATTATTCTCCATTATGTTGATAAAAGTTGACCAATATTATAACTTTTTGGATCCCTAAGACTTAGCTGATAATGAGCATTCATTAAATTTTGCTGATACTAATGACAGTGATGATGATGATAAGAATCATGACTTCCAACCTATATTGTATGTTCTTGGAAAGGGTCATGCATTCCAGAAGAAATGAGATGTAGAAATAGTTCACTAGTGGGAAAATTAATTTTCTTAAATAGAAATCAATTTTTCAAATCATTATTTTTATGTATTAGGATATTTTATTAGAGTATGGAGGTTACTCAATACACTTTGATGCCAAATTAGGAATTAAATAAAATGCCACATGATATATGTGCCATATATTTTATAGTACAAAATATTTTAATACAATCTTACCATGATATTCATATCTTTAATTTTTCATTAACAATTTTGCTTCTATGATAGTTGTTCTTAAAATATCATGTAAGTTATAATTTCACATACACCATGAATCCCAGTTATTAAAGAAGATGAAAAAAAGATATGTTATTGTTAGATTTTTCTAAGTGTTCATGGTGAGTGATGGCCCAGTTTTTTAGTGCTAAATATTTTAGAAATTATTCAACTCCACTGATGTAGAATCTACTTCTCATTCTCTTCTAATCTAACCCCTAGGGCCACTGTTATATGAATATCTCACCCTGCTAAATTAAGAAGCCTCTCCTTGTTGTTTTGTGTGTACCTTTTTTAGGCCATCAGCAGACAAAATGGAAATTGTATTTTGTAACCCACAGTGTGGTCCACAGGGGAAATGAAGAGTTGATAAGTATGTATCCAGTATACTTATTCTAAGTGATAAATAAAACGTGAGACCAGAAACACAGAAGAAGCCATGGAATGAAATTGTCAATCTAGAAATTTTCAAATTGAAAATCTCGCCTAACTTTTCTACAAACAGCAGTTTCCTAGAATCAAAGACCCAGCTCTGCTCTCCTGGGTTCAATTTAGAAGAAGAAAAAAAAGCAGAAAGAATGTTCATTTGGAATGCATGGACTCCTGCTGGTGCCTCAATTGTGAGGATGATGTCATTTTCAGTACTTTATGGGATGGAATATAGCATAAAAGATCAAAGACATGGACAGCTTATTGCTTATATTAATAAAATAATCAATTAACTTAGTTTTTTATTCAGGTAAAAGATATCATTTTTATTTGCTTTATAAAACCTTGAAATATTACTTCTTAAAAATGCTTATTGTTCAAATGGCATCTACTACATTCCCCCTGAAACTCACCTTTTACATAAGGGTGCATAGAGCATTTTGTCTTACCCATCTCTAAAACTTACCATTCCACTTGAAGAAATAAAATTTCGTTATTACTGAACTGAGAAAAAATTTTAAAAACATATATTGACCAACTTAATGCAACACACTTTTATTTCTTGACATAGGATTCAGTTTTTATCTTAACTGCTCTCAGTCAAATGTTATAGAATCTAAGCTTCATTATTCCATCACAAAACATTTTTTATACTACACTTGTACTCCTGAAAACTTCTACAGCATTTAAGTTCAAAAAATCAAGACATAGCTCTGTGTTTGAATCTTGACTTACACCTTGCTGAGTGGTCTCAAGTTCTCATATATAACATGGGAATAAAGGTAGGACTTAACTCTAGAATTTTCTGTAACATTTAAATATATAAACAGAGCTCAGCACAGTGCTTGTCTGCAAAAGGGTTTAATAAGTGGCAGCTCTTCTGATGACCAAGTATGGGATTCTGAAAGGACTGGCAGAGCCAGGGCACGCAGCTTCCAAACAAGTTATACACAAAACCAAAGCTATAGATGAATCAAATTTAAATGTTTCTTACTTATATATCTAAAACCTTTGTTGATTTTTACTGTCCTATTAGGTAAAAACTACAAAACTTCTTTAGGAATCATTTTCTGTTTTTTGGTTTTTTGTTTTTGTTTTTTTACTATTGTACAGGTTAAAGCATTGAAAGTGTTATAGGCAGTTTACCAGGATCAAAATGGTAAACTGTTCATTTGAGAAGTTTTAAATTTGTTATGGTAGAAAAAAAAAAGTAGTGTTTGGGGTTGGAGGGAGAAAGATTTTTCCTGAAATGACATGTTTAGGAAGAATAGAAAAGAGAAATCTATGCATTTACAGCTATGCTTGGCACATGCCTGTGATCCAAGCACTCTTGGGAGGCTGAGGCAGAAGAACTGCAAATTCAAATCCAGTCTTAGTAACTTAGTCAATTATTTAGACTCTTCTCAAAATTAAAAAAAAAATTAAATGGGGCTGAGCATACAGCCTGGTGTGAAGGCCTAGGTTACGAATTCCTGTACCAGGAAAAACAAAACACCCTTAGCATTTACAATTGCTTAGACAATCCCAGCAGCAGCAGCATCCTATCAGAGGAAGCTGCAAAACTCCAACATGGGCACTTCTGGTGTCTACCCCTGAACCACATGCTGATGCTTATAAAATATCTTCCACCACATTGAAAAGTCAAGAGACAAAGCAATAATTAACCTACCAGGAACATTTTGTGCAACTGCGTGATTGGATATTTTCAACAGATATTCACCTTGTAAACTAACAAAGAGCTTGGGTTGCAATGATTCCAACCTATTATTATACTATTGATCACTTTGTTCACAAAACCATTTACTTTTAAGGTCTCTAATAACCATCAGCATGCTTTAAATCATACTTTTAATGAGGAGGATTCTCCAGATCCAAAGCATCACTTACTTTGGTTATCTGGAGTTGCTCACTCCTATACAAAGTACAAATGTGTAAGTAGATGGGAGAAATTTATGCAATGGGCAATATACTTGTAAATATACTAGCAATTTTCTGAGTAAAGTAACCCTGCTGTGAATCTTGCTGTGGAGTAAATTTTAATTCTCTGATTTATATTTTGAGTCAATTCAGGCTTTCATATGTGTATGGGAATCTCAAAATTTCAAACATTTGAAAGACACAGGAATGAAGAAATATGGAGTACCTAGAATGTGCCAAACAGTGTGATAATGCTTTGTTTAATTTATACTACCTAATTATTCCTAAACCAGTATCAGAAATTAGTGAGCTAAATTTGAAAGAGTTAAGTGACCTGCCCAAGGTGATGTGTACTTTTCTATATATGTATGTCTCATACTAGTGAGGTTAGAAACCCAGGCGTGTCTTATCTTCAGCATTCATTTGCTGTTTTTAAGCAACATGTGAGTTGTAGATATTTAGAGGAATATCAGATTTAGTACACATATGGAAACCTCCCAACCAGCATATTCTGAGTGGTAAATAAACAATTTGTCTCCATGCAATACCATTTATTGCACATAGGTGTTATAATAAATAAAATACAAATCCACCTAAAATATTGCTCAAGTACACTGTACTTAGTGAACATTTTTGCTTTATTCAATAAGCAGTGAAAGTACAACAACTAAAAATGGGAGTTCCATGAGATTTTGACATTTAAAATTAATTCTTCCAAAGTGGGGAACCTATTAAACCATATGCAAACAGATACACACTTTTAAATATTTAACCTCTCTGAACAGTAAGTAAACAAAAATATTTCCAGTTTTAAAGATAATTCCCCAAGTATAGTCACATTCTGGCATGTAACAATCTTGTTAAGCTTTCCATGGGCTCCAGTGTTAGAGTCGTGGAATCAGGCCCAAAAATAACATTTGCAACTGTCAATCCAATGGTGTCTGCACAGGCACTACTAAGGGTGAGAACATCTTTTCAGTCTTTACAGTCATATTAATATGTAGATACCAAGCTGTGCTAATAACGTGACTACCAAAGTGACATTTAACCTACATTATCCTCTATTGCCACTTCTTCTGGTAACTTCCAATCTATATATTTACCAATATGTAAAACTTGAGATGCTGTTAAACATCCTATGTAGGAATTGATATCATAGGTGGCAAGGCAGCCTGAACATGGTGGGAACATTTTCTCTAGTGTGCCAGTGATGGCTCTGTAGTGAATGATAATTTTCAAAAGGTACATCTTTGCAGCATTAAATAGCATTTTAATGACTTCAAACAGTCCTAGTAGAACTTATAACAGAGCTACAATAATGACTTAAGGCACTGGGGAGAGATGGGAACAATAAGTTTAGTTTTTCTTTTATTTCAATAATTGTTTTGATTTTCTTTTTGACCTCTATCAGGCAGCTAATGAAGTTAGTGATTTGGGGTCTAGACAAATATTTTGGCTTGACACACTATTGAGATGATTGAAATAACTTTCTTTAGATCTACATTTTTTGTGTGGAATAATTGGGAACAGGAGCTCTTTCTCTGTGTGCTAGGTAGAAAATGTTTACCAACACCTTGCTCGGATCACTGTGCTCTGCTTTTAAGGTAAACTTGCTATTAGCCTTAAAATCAGTGACCAACTGTTTATTGACATCAAACTATTTTTCTGCAAATATCTACTTAGGACTTTTATTAGTAGTGTTTAAAATACTTATGTGGGATCCCAGCTGTCTTTCACTCCTTTAGACTCTTTGTACTCTTAATTTTGACCAACTGTCAAATAAAGATTAGATGAGAATTCAAAGTGCCAGGAATTCTGGTCCTGTTGTTAAAATGAGCTATCCATAGACTTTGCTAGAGGGTAGAGGGAGGATGAGAGATTTCACTAGTATATATTACTGTCTGAGCTTCAGAAATAAGAGTTTATCAAAACTTAAACTCAGTTTGTATAATTTCTTGGACACCCATCATACTCAATACCAAATGTCTGACATCAGCATCTAGGTTAAATGTGACATATGGCCATAGTCTCTGTATCATATTTTCATTCACTTATGTTTCTTAATACCTCAGTGTGTAGATATAATGTGGCTAACACCTCATCAAACATAAACTTAGTATGTCTGTAGGCCTTCTTTGCTGTCCTTCACCTTCAAAGCTTCTCCCCATTAAGTGAAATAGACTCCTACATTATCTAAATTTAATCTTACATTTAATATATTTTTAGAAATGCTTTTATCTGAAAGCATAATTTCCATTTCTTAGTACATCACTTTAAATACACACATGAAGGATTCTTTTTAAACACAAATGATTGATAGATAATAAAAGTCTATTCGCTATCATATGTGTAACACCTATTTCAGGTGAGAAGAGTTAAACTTGTACAACAAAAGTAGAAAAACATGAATGTTTTTGGTCAAAGCTTGTTAGGTTCCAATTCTCACAAAGGAAAAACATCTCATGTATAATGCATGTAGCATCCCAAGTACATACCAATTGCATTTGCAGACACAGCACAATTCAGCAAATACTACTCAGAATCATGTGGCTTACAGAAGTGATTAGCTCATTTTGCTGTACAAATGTTGAGATTGTCAACTACTTATTTTCTATAAGAAGATGAGCATTGATTCCATGCTTTGAGAGAAAGTTTGAGTCATACATTAAAATTCCTGCCTCATGTAGATAATAATTTAATCTCAAGTCCTCATAATTCAGTTTAAAAGATATTTGAATTTATTATAATTCCTCAAAGTAAAAAGAAAATGCTGCTGATCTTTTCAAATTGCTTATGTATGTCAAAAGCCAGCTCCCTGAATATAGGTCATAAAACAACCTGTTGATAAAGCAAATCTGTGTTGACTGTTTATTTCAAGAGGTGATTACTTCCCATACAGAATCTTAGTAGCACCTTAGACAGGGTAAGGAAAAGTAGAATATTCTTGAAATTTTAGAAGTTTTTGAACATGAGTTTAAGATTGGTCAAGTTCATCATTTAGTGGTTTAACTTTGGTACCCAGCAAGACAAAACTATAAAAGTCTGTCATGTAGATTTGATGAGCTATCTAGTGTAACTAGTTCCATACATTCAGGAAATTCCTGAAACAAAAAACAAAATCATTTATAGTTTTCTCCCTTTGGATAAAAATTTCCTAAAATAACAAAGATATGCTAATTGAGACAATAAGCTATGGGGTTGCACATGATTTTGGTTACAAATTGAAAATAGAAACTTCAACACCAGCCAATTAACATACCCATAATACATATATTTTTCTTTGTACTGCAAGCTGCTATATGCAAAAATACAGTTTTTAACTTAGGAATTAAAACAACTATAAATGCTTGGATATGTTAGCCAAGTATTTTTATTGTATTGTAGACTTTAAAATTATGATCTGTACAATCAAAATAATTTTGAAAATATATCTAGTAGTTCAGTATCACAATAAAGAAAACAAATCCAATTCTAAAATGTGTTAGGAAGGCTAGCTATACTACCCTACTAGAGGCTGTCTGAGTCTGTTCAGCTTGCTGTAACAAAAACATTACACATGAGGTAGCTCAGGGACCATGCATTTCTCACAGTTATGGGTGCTGAATAGTCTTAGATGAAGGTATTGCCTATTGGTTGTCTATTGGTGAGGAACCGTTTCCCAGTTCATAGATAAATGTCTTCATGTACCCCTGTTTGGTGAAAGGGGAAGGGGAACCTTTATAAGGGTACCAGTCTCATTCGTGAGATGACCTAAACACCTTCCAAAGGGCCCACCTTCTACTACCTACCATTCCTATGGGAGTTAAGATTCCAACCTATGAATTTTGGGAAACGCAGATAAATCACATGTAACAAAGAAGGGAAAATCAACATAGTATGAAGCCTAAAGTGAAAATAATTATTAAATTATCATAAAATAAGGATATTCTAATAGACTTATGTAGGAAACAAACAAATATATTATAATTTAATGTTCTTCATTTTTACTTTCTGCATAGCCAGCGTGTAAGAAAGATGTTTTGGTGTTTGGCCCATAACCAATATTTGTGTAAGTTGTTTCCCATTCTTTTGTTCTGCATAACTGTCACTCTCCTGATCTTGTGTAAATAAGAAAACTATTTTTCAAGGAGATTGTTGACAGGCCTGGGAAGAGAGAGCTACAAAAGGGTAGAGAAGACTCTTGAACCCAGGCCTTCTGAACTGGAATTCTTCTTGTAACCCAAGGGGTTACCAAGCATTATTTTTCCAAACTTCATTTGCTGTTGTTTTTAAGAACACAATTCAGAAATCTCTGCATAAGATGCCCGTGGATATTTCTAATATTTGATCAATTTTTGCCAGTAGAACAATTTAAATAGAATCACTAAGCAAAACAAAAATACACACAAAAATCTTCCCACTACCTCCCCTTTGTCCCAGTCCTCTGATGTTTTCTCCTTCACATTTTCCTACTATTCTTATCACACGGAAAACTGCTCCTAGAGGAAACTATCTGAAATTCATTGATATTATAATTTTTTTTTAAAAAAAAAAGCACTAATGACCACTAAAAGTATTAATTTCTGATCCTTCTCCCTTCCACTGGGATTTGTGCATTCCAAGTAATTAGGTAGAGGAATGCTGCTTTAATTGTCAATAAGAGCCTGTGGATTTTTGTTGTTTTTTAATTTCAGCAGAGAAAGCAATCATTTTCTATCACTTTTGAAGGGAAGCGTATGTTATATATATGCTAGGTTTTTATAGTCATGATCACCTCATTCTCTCTGAGAAATAAAAGAATTTCATACTTTATCAGATGCAAAGATTAAAACTAATATATTTTTTCACACTCTCAGATTCTGTGAAGTAGCAGCACAATATATTTTTGGTAAGGGGAAATTTTGTCTCGTTTTTTGATTATATATGTAGATTTCCCTTGATGTTTCATTGATTCATCCAAAGAATTATTGATCCCTCTACTGTGACTTATTTCCATGACCTTAGAATTTTGTTGTGAGCAAAAGAGATGATAGCTCTGCCCTTGTACTCCTTGTATTTTATGAGTTTTTTCCCCCTAGGAATTCAATGTCCATGAATAAGGAACTTCAATTTCATCTTTCCTGAGAAAATGAACTCAAATATAGTTGAGCCTCCAAAACATAAGTTGTATAGATCATATCATAACATTTCATTAACTAATGATTATTAACCATTACCTATCTTACTTCAAGATACTAAGGGACAGGCTACTATCTGACACACTGGGGAAAATGAAATAGTGCAGACTGGTGCAACTACTGTGGAAATCAATATGGAGACACCTCAGAAAACTAGGCTTAGAGGTCCCATTTGGCCCAGCTATTCCCCTGCTTGGTGTCTTCCCAAAAGAATGAAAAGAATCATGCCACAGTGATATATGCGCACCCATGTTTATAGCAGCACAGTTTGTAATAGCTAAAACTTGGAAACAGCCCAGTTGCCCATCAGCTGGAGACTGGATAAAGATGTGTTTTTTTTGTTTGTTTGTTTGTTTGTTTTTTTAGTAAAATGGAGTACTACTCAGCCCTAATGAATGAGAAACTAGAGG
The DNA here is from genome assembly GCF_000247695.1 of Heterocephalus glaber. The sequence goes on from NW_004624769.1 coordinate 12,097,846, forward strand.
CATTATAGCTAAATGGATGCACATTGAGGCCATACTCTTAAGTGAAATAAATAGGACACACATGGGTAAATGCCAAATAGTTTCTCTGGTGTGAGAAACTGAAAGTGTAAATAAGGACCAAAAGGTATAATAGATAATGTGAAAGAGGAATAAAAGTCCAAAGAAGGAAAAGTGGGAGGGGTAGGGGAAAGGAAAGAAGGGAAAGAAATAAATCTGAGAAAAGAAAAAAATGGAAAAAAAGTCATTGTAAATAGGGAGGGGTGGAGGGGGTGAAAGGAGGGCAGGAGAATGAGGAAAAAAATAAGAACCAAGATATATCATGTAAAGGTACAAATTCCCAATGGTGAATGTCATCATATTGTATACCTAAAAAGTACCAATAAAGTTAATGAATTAAAAAAAAAGAGATGTGCATAGTAGGGAGATTGTCCAGTAATAAGTAGAGTTCAGGATAAAAGAATGCCTGGGGTTCATGTGCATTAGGAGCTAAAAATATAGAAGGCAATTGAGCCATAATTTAAAATATTTCCTAATTTTGACTCTGCATGTGCAAGGGGGAACTGTACCAATTCCGAATATTATACTGTACATGTAGCTCTAGAGATTTGGTTTAGAATACATGAGTTATAAAAGAGTTAATTTTCTGAACAAATTGTTCATGCATTTTTCAAATGCCCAATAAACCTGATAGCCCTGGAGAGCAGCTCAAACACTGGGAGATTCTGGCTCAGTGTGTACCAGAATTGGGTTAAGAGAACTATATAAGGATCGGGAAAAAAATGGAATCATAGAAATTAGAAATAAAAGGGCCTGTTAGATCATATTGTCCATCCCCTGCCAAGGCAAATTGTTGCTGACAGTATATTATAGCTTTATTCTTTGCAGTAGATTTTTACAGACTTCCCAGGAGAGATTTCAGATCTGTCCAGAATAATGAATGGGGTGATTTTTTTTTTCTTTTGACATCTAACTATTAGAAAGCACAGCTTTTTACTGACAACACTAGTTTGGGAAACACATTGAAATCCAGCATCAATTTCCATTAGCTTTGTGTGTTAGTAGATAAAATATACAGGTGTGGCTATTGAGAAGGGAGGCTTATGACATTTTTTTCGAGTTTAGCAGATTGCTTTTCTGAGATGCAATATACTTAAACTGATATGCTCAGTATTTAAGAGAACTGAAAGGATGTCGATAAACTTGAATAAACATTAAAAATTGAAAAATTTAAAACTCCTATAGCTTCTTGGTCTTTTGGCTAATATCCAGTGTAGAAAAAATTCCTTACACTATCAATTCAGTTACTTGATTTTATTGGAATATATATTCCATAGTTAGATAGAATGATAGATAGATCCACTTAAGCCCTAGCTCTGCGTGGTTCATTAAGACATATAAACAGTTTTCCTTTAATTCATTTAATTGATACACACACCACTTCTGTATGACATAATACCGGAATGTTTCTTTTGTAGGTGAGTCAGTGGGATCTGGAAAAAGTCAAAGAACATGGTCAGAAAAATAGTAGCAGTGTGAGAACTTGAACCCAGGACCGCAGACTCCTACCCTAGTTCTGTTTATCCTACTGATGTTGGTGGAAAGAAATATATGAAAGTAAAATGTTGGAAAATAAATCTGTTATGGTTATTTATCTTAATCACTTGTAAGGGTTTTTAATTCAAGTGATGGAAATCTCATCAGAAAATCAATTTTACAGCCTTTTCCACTATGTTTATGTCCATTTTTTTTTAGAAATTGACAAATATCTTTTTTCTCCTCTCAGTCTTTCACAACTAATTTTAAAAATAGCAAAATAGCAAACAAAAGCTTGTTTTATCACTCATAAGCTACTTTCACTAATGGAGAATTTATGGCCTCATATTCTTGCATCTGGTTGTCTTTGGAAGAAAAATTAATTATAAAATCTTGTATCTGGGTCAAAAAATGTTAATTTAGGTGCTTTAACAGTTTGTAGAATGTTGGTTTTTTCCATTTTTTTAGTTAACTTTTAATTATTTATTTATTGCAGTTTATAGAGACTGGGTAGTCAATGTCTACCATTTTATTTAAGGAAAAATAATGATGGTTCAGAGTTAAAAATTCAAACACTGGTAAGTAGTGGGCAAGTTATAAAATACTTGATGAAGTGAGGCAGACATTTTCAAGGGCAAAGTAGGAAGCCTATAGCCCAACCACAGCATCTAACAAGAATTACCTATACTAAGTATTTTGGGCCACATATTCTGGTGTGCAGCTGACAAGCATTAACTTTTTTTTTGGTACTGGGGATCACACTTGGGCCCTTGAGCTTGTGCGGCAGGCAGCAAAAACACTGAGCTAAATCCCTGGCCCCTGGGCATTAACTCTTTCCCACTGCAACTTGAATAAAGAAGTACAACTGTCACCCTCATTTTAAAATCAAGGAAACTTCAGCATAGAGAAGCTAAGTACCTGGCCTAAGGAACACAGTCAAAAAAGGCTAGAACACAGAAGTAAATTCCTCATCCACATTCTCAACCACTGTGTAGGGGCCTCTGACAGCTCCTCAGCCACAAGATCATTTTGGATTGTTTAAGAAAGACAGAAACCCATATTTTTTATAATTTCTTAGTTTTCCAATGTGAGCAAAGACTTAAAATTATATTAAAACACAACGTGATTCCAAGAGAAAACATCTGCAGGCTGAATCTGGGTATAATCCTCCAATTTATGACCTCTGCTTTATGCATAAATAGGACATGAGGAAGACTTACAAATTCCCTGGAAACTTCCTGAACAGGCCAATTTTAGTTTTATACCCCCAGGGCCCTCTCATGAATTAGACTCTGTCCTCTGACTGTGAGCACAGGGTATGAGATGTTCACTGGTCAAAGAGATTTGTAAAATGGGGGCAGAGCATATCTTGGAACCCTCAATAAAACTTCAGAAGGAGAAAGTAAAAGAAGATTCAGGCAAATCCAGCATGCTTTTGTACAGAACTACTATGAGAGTTCCATTTTTAAGCAGGACACATACTGGAACTATTACAAAAGCCACTTTATTTCAGAGCAGTTAAGAATATTGGAAATTAACCCAGATTTGAAGCAGACTCTTGAAATCAAGGCCAAGACCAAAATGTATGTCTTATTACACTCTCATAGCCAGTTAACAAGCTTATGATTCAAATGAGATGGGTAGATCCTAGATGACAAAGATTTTTTTTTTCTCAGTTCAGTGCTTCTCTTTTTTCTCTGAACAGATTTTAAAACATAGGTTATATGTTTTAATTATTAAAGTATTGTCTTAAATCCCAAATGAACTCCCTTACAAAGAAATGGTGCTCCAACAATCCAAAGATTCTTAAGAGATCCTCCAAATGCACATTTAAAATAAAACAAAACTGAAGCTCTAATAATACATAACATATTAATTTATCACTGCTTCAACTGTAGGATTAACTAATTCATTTACAAACACCAGTCATTTGATATCTTCACAGTACGACGAACAGTACAGATGGAATTTGCCCACATTTCTAGAACTACCGAAAGGAAGATCTTGCATTTAAGCATGTCTTCTGATACCAGATTCTATGACTTAACTATTTATTCATTATACCAAGCTACCTCAGATAAGCAGGATTTCCCTAAATAAAAAGAATCATTCATGGATTTAAACCTGGCAGAAATTGGTAATGAATAGTTTTTTAAACTAAGAGTCTGCCTAATACTTTTCTTCTAATGAAAATAATTGTAATTATAATAAGAAAAATATATATTATTTTCATCAATAGTATCTGTTATGGCATGGGGAACACAGTAAAAGAAGTGAGTTTTTAAAGCAATATTCACAGTAATGAAACAAAATGAGATATTTTATTTCCTTAAGTTATACTGCAGTTAGGTTATAAGACTTTTCATTGTTTTTTTTAGATAGTGAACATGGCAAACGACAGTAATGTTCCCCAAATGTAGGTATAATTTGTAACATTTGAAAAGCAACTTTTTAAATTTTTTTTTGGTACCGGGGATTGAACTCAGGACCTCGTGCTTATAAGGCAGGCAGCAGCACCACTGAGCTAAATCTCTGGCCCACTGAAAGGGAATTATTTTATTAATTTTAAAATCGAGATTTTTTTTTTCAGAATAAATATAAATTTTATGACTCAGTTTTGGAAATGTGGAAGAGAATAGACCAAGACACTTTTTGAAAAAAAGAATCAGTTCACTAAATAGCCTGTTCCACTTAGTATACTACATATGTTTCTTCAAAGCAGGGACTATGTTACGGGTGTCTGTATTTCCTTTCTCAACTCCTACCACAGTGTCCCAGTATCTAATTATACTGGTTGGCATTGGATGAATGATTCAACAAAACAATGAGGGGTGGGGGAGAGAAGAGAAAACAGAGGAGAGATGATTTCTGTATGTTTCGGATAGTTACACCCTGATGGATGCATCCATAACCAAGGTCACTTCTATGAAAAGGCTTGTTTCACTGAGAGGTGCCCTCTGTGCTCACTTACAATATACACATGAACCCCCTCTTTTCATAAATCCACTCTCAGAAAACATAACCTACAGCTTTTAATAAATCCCAGTCTAAAATTCTTACAACTTTGTGTTGTCCAAGGACATTTTATATTTAATTTCTATGTCCTGATAAAGGAAATATAAATACAGGTGTTTTAGGAAAAATGGCAGCAGAGTCTTTCCAAAACCTGAAACACATTCTAGGGGAAAGAATATGGTGGGGCTAAGTAGGAGGAACTGACAGAGATCGGTGGGAAAATGAGGAGGAGCAAGTGAATTACATGTGGTAAATCAAACTAAACAAAGTTGTAACTTATACTGAGATTGTATTTTACTATTCTAAGACCTTCTGGCGGAAATCAAAGCTACTATCTTTTCCAGACAGCCCAGCGGCTCCCTCTATTCCAGGCCCTGATACCCTAAAGACATGTGAAGAGCCATTTTATGGGGCTAGGGATGTACTTCATTGGTTGTCCACTTACCTAGCATAGAATGACCCTGGGTTCTTTCTCTAGCACCACCAAAAGTCATTTTATATAAAAAAGAAAATGATATGAATTAAAGAATTTTGGTTTGAAGTTTCAGAGGCAGTTAATATGGATTTCTAGAACCTTCAGAGAAAAAGCTGGGTTACCTTTCCACCTGGTAAGAAAAGATTCTTATATGCAAAATGAGATGGCACAGTTTTTCATGGGACACTGAGGTATATGTTGAAGGAGGAGAAAAAAGAAAGAAGACAAGAAGAAAATATAAATGCCTACCATTTATTCATATATTGATTTGTCCACTGTACCAATTTTCATAATAATATGTGTAAAATCAAGGAAGGCTATTTTCTTGACTTTACAGAGAAGAAAACTGAGGCAAAAAGAAATTAATAAAACTGTCTCAGAATTTATAGCCATGACAGACTAGTAGTAAGATTTGTTTTTTTTAGTATTTACCCAGGATATGTTTCCATACAAGTACTATTTATCAAATTTTAATTATCTGACCACAATAATATAAAGTTGGAAGTGAGAATATAAATTCATCCAGATGGATCAGCGAACATTCATATATTTAAAAAGTAGTTCTTAGTAAGATAAAGATGTTGAGAAAGGGCTTTCTCCACAAAATTACTGTTATTTCCATAGTTTTAAATCCCTATACAATTTTATTTGTTAATTTAGCAAATTTTGCTTCACTCATAAATATTAAAGATGTTTGGTTTAACTATCTGGCATATATATTTTTACATACGAGTGTACCTTAGAAACTCAATATACTATATAATAAAATATGAGATTTGGTGTCAAAAAGGCCTCTTTTCATATCCTAGTTCCCTATGTGATGCTGAACAAATTTCATTAGCAAATGCAGGTTCAAAGTAGAGAGAGATAAGGTGATACAGTCATTTATAAAAATCACTGCCTTGTAAAATATGCAGACAAAGAAGATGCAAACAGAAAATAGGATGATTTATCCAAGTGTTAGAGCAGTTTGTAGGATAGGAAAGCTATAATTTTCTCTTGCACAGTAGTAGTATTTTCAATATTTTAGCTTAGTAAAGAAGTTAGATTCCAGTTGAAATCAGACAATTAGCAAATTTTATTTAAAATGGGATCATCAGCAATGGTACAATTGAACATGGTGTCCCACCATTACAATGCAATTGCAATGCATTATTGTTGGTGTAGTTTCAGCCCAAAGTGTGTAATTTGAATCTAATTCTGAGAAAACATTGGAAAAGCCAAATTAATGACCATTCTACAAAATGTCTGGTATGTAACTTCCAAAAATGTCAAAGTCATGAAAGTCAGGGAAAGGCTGAAAAATTGTTTCACATTAGAGTCCTAGATTTGAGCTTTTTACTCAAAGAGCAACAAAGCAAACATAATGCATATGAGAATTCTAACTATTCTTGCACTGTTTTCCATTTTTCTATAAATTTGTAATTGTTTTTAAAGAAATTCTTTTTTAAAATGAGATTATGCTGGTAAAGTATTTGACACAGTGACTGACATGCAGTAGGTGTTAAATAAATGTCACTTCTCTTTCATTTCCACAGTCAGCATACAACACTTTTAGTTAGACATAACTTACTGAATGTAATGTCTGCTATTTTAATGTTTTTTAATACAAAATAAAATTGAAAATACCACAAAGACATCAAGAGCCTTATTAGATTATAAATTCCTAGGCTTGAGGATATCGTCCTCTTCCTTTTAGTTTTATCCTCTGGGACTACGATGAGGATTTGGGCAAAGCAGATGTCCAATAACCACTCATTGAATAAACTATTTGTAATTTCTTCAAAAAAATAAAATAGAGATAAAATATTTTATCCTCTGTCATGTATGACATTTGATAATTTACAAATAAGCTTCAGATTTCATTGTCAGTGCGAACTGATCCAAAGGGTTTAAATACTTATATTCAAGTATAAAATTTAACTTGAAGCTTTTCTTCAGAAAAATGAAAAGCAGCAATTGTAATTATGTTTTTTGCTGGTCCGTTGGATCACACATTGAATAGTACCTAACTGTGTTCTTCTATAGGTAAAGGCAAATGTATTTTTTATTAACTATCTTCAAATATTTTGTACTAATGTCCTACCTTTAAATTAAAATGCATACCTCCCAAGCCATTTCAGAAAAGGCTTGGATTTTCATTTTCTGCTGTCTTACATGATTCTGCTGCTCTAAGAGAAACGGAATGAAATCAATCTCATTTCTTGTATATTTTATCACCTGATTTCAGAGACCCTCTGCTTTGATTACTTAAAAGATGGTTTAGTTCTATGATGCTTTCACTGACATACAGATTTAAAGCTTCAGATAAGAATATATGGCTGTTAGAAAAAAAAGGCCTGTGCTCTACTAAAACCTACTGGTAATTTCTCAACTGGAGGTGAGGCTTGTAGAACCTGCACAGATAGGGTAGGAGCAATTTGCACCCACACTCCAACCTTAGGAGAAATACTAACTCTATTCTCCATTTTTAGGGCCTGAAAAGTGTCCCTCAGAAAACTTTTAGCCATTCTCACACTTGTTTTGTGTGATTGCTGATTAGAGCTCTGTGATTCTGTTCTTGATCAAGCACATGATCTGCCTGAGAAAGAGAATATAGAACGCCCCACCCTGCCTAATTCCTAAATCATTCCCAATGTTTAATATGCTAAATCTTATCCAGGTCTTTAACAAAAACAGAATTTGTCCTCCTAAGTATCTAAATCACTCCACAAACATAAAGTAACCTTGGACTTTTCCCCTCTCTTTTACTATATGATATGATTCTCATATGTAAAAAGAAAAGTAAAAACCAATGATTCAACCATCAGAAAGGAACTGAGTCCAGTTTTCTCCATAGGATCCTATCCTGTTGCTAAAGGCTGTAAATATGGAGTTACTCTGTAAAGTAAAATCAAAACCTCTAAGAACAATTGGAAAGCCATCTAATTCTCATAGTAGGAGACTTCATGAAGAAAGATAAAAAATGGCTTTTAACCCACACATCAGTGAAAACTATAGTCAAGAATAGTTTTTGGTCTCCAATGTGTTACTAAATAGTTTTATGATAAATATATAATTGAAGATTGCCAAATCTCAACATTCTAAGTATACCATTTTTTTATGACTCCATAAAATAATGTGCACACTCCCCCAGGTCAATGCAATCATTGTGGAACTTCACAGAAAACCCATAGGTGGTAGAATTTCAAATACTAGACTGTGGAATTAGAAAAAGGTGAAACAGGGAAGGCAAAATTCCTCTTTATCCATGAATTAGTTTCCTTCTGTTATATACAGTGAAAATGTACTTTTGAACCCAATTATAAAGGATTCCAAAGGGTGTGCTGTATATCTCATCAGGTAGGTGGTTATCTTGTGGGAAGGCAACAAGGCATAATGTAAATTTTAAATTAGTATTAGAAAAAGCACCTACAATGGCTTTGATTATCCAGTCAGCTATGAATAGAATATTACTTGCTGGCTTTTATCAGTGTGTTATTTTGTTACCACATTAAATTATTCATAATGTATAGTAATAAACCTACAGCTTTTGGTATTCCAGAACATCTTTTTGTCCTCTGAAGACAGGGGCTTGAAGCACAACCTATTGATAAAAGAGAAAGGAACAAAATGGTCAGTTCGTACCTCAGCAAACCTCCTAAGCAAAGCTTAATAGCAATTTATTATGTATCTTTAAAATGCAATTACATTTCCTGAAATTTTTCAAAGAAATGCTTCACTAAAGTGAGACAAACCATGACTTGGCTGAGATTGTGTTTAACCTCATGAATAATAGCACATAAACATGCACAGTGCACACTCAAGCTAACTATCTCATTGTCTTTCTCTGTAGTGGAAAAGCATGGAATAAAACATACTGAGAAAAGTAATTCAACACCTGTGTCACACTGGTAGCCCTTAATGGCTCTGCTCCCTCTTTTTGCATGAAGCAATCAGTTATAGGGTGGCTCTTCTTAAGGCTGACCACGAATCTAATGGGCAGTCACAAAAAGCTAAATGCCACCTGCTTTTGCAAATGGCTCTGGGAAGCATAAACCACCAGGTGATTTTTGTGTATTGTCTTATGGAGGGGATTACTGGTCATGAAATTCTCATTCATGCCATAATTGTGCATCGAAAGAGGTTGGTGTATTCAAATAAAAGGGCCTATAGTCAGGAAAAAAAAAAAAAAGCGCTCCAAGCAGTGCATGAAGGTAGAAACGTGACATCGATGCACAAAAGCACTGGCTGAGTAGGAGAGAAAATGGAAATGGTAGGTTGACGCAATTTATGGAAGGCCTTAGATTCTGTTCTAACGATTTTGTCCTTTATTATGTAGGCAGTAGAAAGTATCAAATGACTGTAAAACAGTGAGAATATTTAGATACTAATATATAGGAATGTTTTAAATGTCATGCTTTCTCGAGTCTGTGGATTGCCTGCCAAACAGTGCTTCGTTTTTCTCTCCATGCACCTTTTATGCTAGCAATCCTTTTCACCTGGGATTCTCTCGCCTCTCCACTTCCACTTACCCTAACCAACCCTCATGAACTCAAAATTAACTCCCTGCCTCATATTGCTTTCCCCTACTATCACCTTCAATAGTCCTTAGATGGTTAATGACCATTTTAAATTGATTTTTGATGGATGATTTTTTATCTTCTAATAATTCTAAAACCCAAACATGCCTCACATTGAATCATTTTTTAAAACTGCTGACCACATAGTGGTCACGTAGGCCTGTGAACATCGTCCTAACTGCTACTTCTTTCATTTCTTCAATAGAGTTATGTGACTAGTTAACACTAAACAAGTTCAGGTTAATTGCCATTTAAAAGGGCTTTTTACAAAGTAAACTGTGCTTCTCTGCTGAAACACAAGTTATTATGTATATATGTAGAAGGCACAGAAAGAGCAGAGGGTCATGAATTTTATATTAGTGAAGCAAGTATTTCAAAGCAGCAAGTACATTATGGGACTCAGTAAAGGAAAATACCCACAAGTAGATGAAGCTACCTCATTTTATTATTGAGGTGTTTGCAAAAGGGTTGCTATCACACGCCATGCCACTCAGCTGACGGCTGGCTGGAGCATGGACTGATAAAGCCCTGAGAATCTGAAAAAGAAATTTCAAAGCAACAAGAAGCTGGGAGGACCACTCTTGCTTTTGGGAGAATAACATGATGGTAGGCTGCTAAACTTAAATTATTTTTTTTTCTTGCTTAATGGCACAGAAAATAACATTATTCTTAAAGTAACAAATCAAATTAATTATAAATTGGCAAGACATAAGAGTTTTTTGGCCTCAGGTATAGTATTTTTTCTTTACTTTTTTAGGGAGTATATTGTTTTTCCTCCCTCATAGATTTGTTATAATCTCAAATGGGTTATAAGGGACCAGAAGGCAGGGCCCTTTTCTTCTATCTCTTTATATCATTCTCTGCCATTTCCTCAGTGCCTTCCACATAATATACAGTTTTCATATTAGAATAGTAATGGGAATCATTGTTTTCAGGTTTTACATTTTGCACAAAGAGAAAAAGCAATTAACAAAAAGGAGGCTGAAAAGTTGTTTCAACAAGGTCTGATCACAGAACTCAAATCACTTAGATTTGGAAAAGTGATCCAGTAGAAAAAAATAGCAACTTTAAGATAGACCTGAGGTCATGTGTAAGCCTAACCACTGATAAAATGTATAACTATAAAAAGCCACTTAATCTTCATAAACCACGTTTTCCAACTATAAATTAAATATAATGGTACAATTTACAGTAATATTTCAATGGGAATAATGTTTAGGATTTTTTGGGTGACTCATATAGTACATGTTTCAAAAATGTGGATTTCTTTCTCATTTTCTAATCATCTTGTTTATCTGCACCAAAGTAATCAGCAAGCTGCTCATTTCCTTTAGTCCCAATACAGTGGACCCTTAACTTATGAACTCAATGGTTCCCGAGTACTGGTTGTAACTCAAATTGGTTGTAAGTCAATACAGCTGAGATCTGGATGTTTACCTGGGTACAAGCTATGGCTAACAAGAGGCAGGTGAATCTTCCATTAACCTAATTAACCCAAGTTGTTTGTATGTCAGGCCTATCATAACTTGAGGGTCCACTGTATAACTAAACATATTCTACAACAAAGTTTTCAAGTCTAGGCCATTAAAAAAAGTTACCTGTGAAGTTTCTGCTTCTTTGTTTAACAGAGATAAAGGTTTCCCACTTTGCAGATTGCAATTTATAGTCTGGAATGATGGCCAGGAATCTATTTTTAAATGGCTCTCCAGTCAGATGATTATGAAGTACTCTTGAGATTGGAATTATCATGCTAGTTAATACTACATTTTACCATCCTTCAGTCTAATTTAAAGGTTATATTATGTTGAAAATCTATTTGGGGAATGAGAAGTGTTAACAAAAGAATAACAGTGACGAAAAATCAATAAAAAGTGTCACACAATACTTTCTGGACCAGTTCCTTGAAGGGGGAAAAATCCTGATTTTTAGTATATTGTTTTCCCTTCAGAGTCTTATGATACTTGGTGATAATTTTTAAAGATGCATGCTAAAATGCAGTCTCTGGATTCACACTAAAATTAATGGTTACAACTTAGTCTTTAAGTATTTAAGATAAAATCTGCTCAGACAAATCCTGATTCTATCCTTCATATAAATACTAGCTACCATGGGCTGTTATTATCTCTCCCAAACACCATGGGAGTGTTATAATCATTAATGTGGACACAGACATCTTAGATTACTCAAATGGACACAAGGATGAGAGGTAATAAAGAAAATGGTATGGTGATCATTTAAAGCATTTTAGTTTTCAGATTTCTGGAATATCATCGTTATTAAATGGATCTTGATGCTAAAATACATACATATAGATACAGCAGATAAAAATGTTGATAGACATTACTTTTAAATTCCCTTGACTTAAAAACCATAAATTCCTTAAAAGTATACAACCAAGAAAAAAAGCAGACCATTTGTTTAATGCCTGTTTAATACCAGGCAGTATACAAGGAAATTTTATGTATACAAATGTAGAAAATGAGAATTACATATATTTTACTAAAACAAAAAATATGAACCAACACAAATCAAACTATATTATGAAACAAAACTGAGGCTCAAAAATCTAACTAACTTGCCCCAAATTTGGATAGTAAGTAACATGCATAGAGACATGGCTCCTAAAACTAATCGTGTTTATTATGCCAATCCCATACACAAATCTGAGAGGAAAAAAAGGCAAAGAAAATACACTGGCTCTGCTTCTAGCACAGGGAATTTTAAGTCGTCAATGAGAACTCCTTCCCGCCAAAAGAAATTTCACCATTTAGCACGCTTGACCTCAATACAAACCTGGAAGGGTGTGTGTCTGACATGCTGGGAAGGCCTTGGTGCTCCCCAAGTCCTCCTGTACCTACCTGTAGTAAAAAAAGAGCTCTCTTGATACTAGGGAATTCTGCATCAGAACTCTACCCAGCAGCTTAAAGCTTCATGCCTATTCAAATTCTCTTCCCCCTGGGAGGTGTAACACTTTAAACTGTCATCAGCCATTCACATTTCAGTTTTGACCTGGGGATTACAAAAGAGGAAAGGAGGGCACTAGTGCTTGACTGCGGAGAGAAAATATCTGAGAATAGAGCTGCTTCACTGACAACTCTCACCCAAGACCTAATGTAGCCTAAAGCTGGCCTCATACACGGCGCTCTGCAAAGTGGAATATGCTGTAGGATTTTGATTAGATACAATCTTCTTGTCCCAGATTCAAGAACTACCCCCAAGTAGCCCAAAGACTCATCATATCTGGGCTAAACTGTGTATTTATTTCATTTATATATCCTAAATTTATTTAATCACTATATTCCAAGTCATTATGTATGAAGAAACTGTTTTAAGGGATTTTTTTATCCTATTAATAATCTTTTACAGAGAAAAAAACCCCCTAAGTATCTATATCTAAACAGTACGCTTTAGCACTTATCAGTTGAAGTTTGATGCATCAGAACGGTATCCTCTGCTCATTCCTTTACCCATTCATACATTCCAACACACTGTTTGTCCCAGGGGAGTAACCACAGGAAGTTCTTATGGTGGTCACACTTTAGGGGAGAGAATTAGTGTTGAAGCTTTTCCTCCTGGAGAGAGAGCTGTAGGGGGCAGATTAGGTAGCTAGCTGCATAATCTCAGGGATGTCTTCACTGTTTTGCTTTACTCTAACAAAGTAGAAAGCCACCTGCAGTAATGTTTCTGAGGAGAACAGAAACAAGAATGTGCAATAAAAGTTTTGAAGCAAGGAATGCAAGTAATTTGATGTTATCTAGAGAGAGGTTGCCCCATATCTTAATCTGATAGTGGGCATTAGCAGTTATATTAAGTGCAAAGGTTCTCCTTGGGCAGCACGAGTTGACATTTATTTCATCAGATTGTGTCCTGAGTGTAACTCTGAGTATTAATCTCAAAAGGATATCATACGTGTCATAGTATGTGGAATTCTATTCGTGCTGGATAAGTAATCAGCCACTGATGCTTATGAAGTCTATGTAATAACAAGGAAATATACTTCATAAAAGGTGAAAAAGTAAAATCAAAACTAAATAAAGGCACTGATGTCAAAGATGAATTTTTAAGTATGCCCTATCATCTCAACTATCAAACAAAAGGAAACTAATGAAACACGGCTGTGGTAATAACTCCTAATTTCGGATGATACAATCTTTGTTTTCTTTTTTCTATTTCCCAAATTGTACATATAAAATGGTCACATTACTTTTTGAAGCTAGACATGTTTTCAAGTTAATATGCAGAAAGAATTAACCTAGATTTATCTGATAATCAAGTATCACATATATTTTTGAAATTTTAAAAAACCTTGTTTTTTTCAAGTCAGTGTATTCCTCAGTGTAGGTTAGAGGCTAATAAGGAGTTAATTTAAAACAAGAAACTACTAGTAATCTCTACATTTCCCTGCATAAAATGAGAATGTGGTGCATTTGATTTTGAATAACATTTATTGCGCTGGGGTTTTAGAAGTTTTCCCTGGATTTAATATAGTAGCAACAAGCGTTTAATAAAATAAATGTACTGTAGAAAGTTAAAAATGAAGTATGAACAGTATGGGGTTTTTTTACTTGTTTATTTTTATTTCCATTTATTTTGACACTGGGTTGTGAAATTAATTCACCCTAGTCTAAGAAACCTAAAATGTATTTTTTAAAAAGGCTTCAAGAAGTTACAACTACAATGTCAGTACCATGACAAGAACTGCCAGTGTCCTCTGTTGGTTTAATTGAATTCTAGCGTGTTAACACCTAGTCTTTGAACACCTCCCTTCAGGAGTCAGTGACTCAGGCCCCAGAATGAAGCATTCAGCAGCCCACCTGAGTGTGCTCCAGAGTGTGCAGAAAACATAAGCACACCATATCATTAATCTAAGTCACCCAATAGCTTTCAATACACAGGTGGAATCTTTAACGTCCATCTTTAGTGTTTAAAAAAATACCTAAGAGGAAAACAATACATAAGTGTGAAATCATTTTTAGTTATTAAAGAGTTTAATTCCTGCTCCTTTCTTGATAGCCAAATGACTGCTGACTTGATTTCTAAGTTTTTCTTTTTCTGACTTAATTTCTTAATTTTCTTATATCTCTTTTTCTGATTTGGGTTCCAAATAAAGCAGTCTTTCTCAAAAGCTAAAACAACCTCATACAGGTAGTTAAAATGGGTCTGCGTGTGCGATCCTTGAAGTGGGGGAGAGGATGGGAAGCAAGATAAAATGGAGTAGAAAGTGGGGAGGAGACTGACACAAAAAAAGTCAGTGGAAGGCTTTTTCACTTCTGATTTTGCTATTGAAGCGTTACTATTGGTCTGCTCTGTTTTCAGATTTTGCTATGATTTTTAAAAGTAAGTTTGAATTTATCTTTGTCCAAAACAGAGAAATTAATTTTCTGTTCAAGTACATGAAGTAGCAAGTATAACTATAAAGTTCTGAAGAAAAGTAAGATGATTTCAATACCTGTCATCTAAGAATTTATACACTAATCAAAAAACAAGACAAAGTACGTTAGCTACATGACAATATAACACTTTAATATAAATTAAAAATTGTATATAATTTATATCCATGTATTCACAATTATGTGTTAAAAGTTACATTATATTATATATATTTATGCACTCTAGAGAAAAAATGAAAAAGTAGGCAAAGATATAGAGGAGAAAGGGATTGGAGAGAAGAAACAAAATACAAGAAGCCTAATTTGCAATACAGAGCAGTGATTTTTATTCTAGTGTCAAATGAGAGCTATTTTGTAACTTTTCCATTTGGACTTCATAAACTGATGCTAATGCTTCTACCACTATTATACTAACACTACAGTATTTTTTAGAAATCAATTAGTGTGATCAGAGCACTTTACTACATATTGTACCATTCCATCTTATTTAAGGTTGATAACTACAGTTAGGTGCAGGCATTTATCTTACTTTCATACTGCAAGTTTGTGTAAAATAAGCAGAACGCTGAGACGTAAAATCACATGCAGCTCGTTGCAAAATCCAAGCTCTAAATCTGCATATGACTCCCATTTTTCAGGTTAAAAGCATTTTATGAAAGGTTAAATATGTATGATCATAAAAGACTGCGTATTCATTTTATACCTAGAAGTTAAGGTTTAACTAACTTGGAAAAGACTACACTGCATGGATTGTTTTATACCTAGGACAAATTTGACTTTGAACTAAAAATTGAGTTCAGGGTTGTTGTCATGACCTTTCAGCCCTCTTCTTTTGGCCTGAAAAGAGTGATTTGCACTCAATAAATTTGTGTTAAATCAATACATCAATGGCACAACTTTTTTAGCTTTTCTTTTTCATTTTAATATTTATACTTTAATGTTGGTTAAATTTTTTGGTATGCTTGTGCACTGATAAATTTTTGTCTTTCCTATGCAACCCTCATTCCTGCTATTTTGGGATGAAAACAATCTTTTAAAGGGGAGTTATTTTTCTCTTAACACTGGTTTAGAATTCAGAAATTTGAGTTTCAGTCCCAACTCTTAATGTATTAACAGTGGAAACTAAAGCCAACTGAAGCGCGCTGAGCTTGGGTTCCTCATCTATACATGCCAGAAAACATGGAAACTTAGACCCCTCATTTAAAGCCCCAATAATCATGTAGCTCGCTACATCCTGTCTGGCGCAGAGAATGTGTACAATCTAGAGGAGTTCATTTTTCTTTCTCCCGCTCTATACCACTTTACCCCCATTATTTTTCTAAGCAATTAAAACCTCAGATTTTCTTTTTTAAAAATCTGGTTACATGGAAGAAAATGTAATCTATGAACAATGAGTCATAAAAATTTAAAATGATTTACCTTCACCCTGTCAATTTTTCCGTTCAACTACAACTTGTCAATAAAGTCAAGGTTTTTATTCCTCCTAATGGCAGATACATTTAATCCTTTTAGTATAATATGCTACAATGAGGTTCATAAAACTTTGAGTTTTAAAATAATTAATCTACCTGCCAAAATGGCCTCCAGCCCATACTCCTGGCCAAAATTTGATTAAATCCACATTTTACGTTTTTGTAATCCTTGAAAGTTACAGGAATCATAAAATAATTTAAAAAGAAAATCTAAAGTTCTAGTTCTCTTTTTATTTGAATAGGTTATATTCAAATGTTTACTAAGCAATTTTCTGGGGCAAACAATATATAATGAGATAGAAAGTGAGAAATTTTTTAAGTGTCAAAAATCATCTGCTTCAACTAAAATTGGTAAAGTGAAATTTAAAAATAAGTACAGCTCTCAGAAATATTCCTTTCCAGTGCCTTCTCTCTGTCATAACATAGGAATTCTGGCTTCCATCTAACCAGTCCTCATGGCAATTTTAAGTTGTCAGCATGTTACACTATTAAGTTGAAACAAAAAATCTTTATTTTTTAAACTAATATTCTGTCAAAATTAGTTCGGAGTTTCAACCACTCAGTCATTTAATACTTCTTAGGCTAGTTTTCATTCTCTTGAGAAGATAAATTGGTCTCAGAAGCTAATTTTGTTCCTTTCTTTGCATTGGCTGACAGAAGTCTCAGAAATAAATGTAAGACAAGTGAATACTTGGCAATCTAAAGTATGCATTTTTGTTTATCAATTTTGCTTCCAGCTCTTTGTCCTGTTCTAATGTTTCTATTATTCTGAATTGCTTGCTCATATTTCATTGTAAATGTTTGTCTATACACTATATTTAGAAGTCACATTGAACCATTTTTTAAAAATTTGGGTGTAGACACACTTAAAAATAAATCAATTCCACTAAACTTGATATTCCTCCTGCATTCTGCACCTCAGTGATTCTGAAGATATGATCCTTAGTCTTTCTTGGCCATACTTTTTCCTCACTCCCACATTCAGTGGTTTATAAAATCCTGGATTTTCTAACTCCTAAATCCATCTGAAGGCTCTCTTCTCTTTCATGCCACCATCATTGTATGAGTTTAGAAATTTAAATAGCTTTGTACTTGGTTTCTCAGATATTTTCTCATATCTTCAAACCATCTTTCATACTGTTGCCAAAATTGCCCTTTGAAAAATGCAAATCTGACTGTATACTCTACAGTTAGAAGCATAACAAAGTAAAACATGCAAAAGCAGCATACTGCTGGCTCTCATGACTGTTGCAAGCCTTATCATCAGTACGCATGCTATTGTGAAAGATGAAATGCAGTGGAGAATTAAGTAATTTCAGTTACATTATCATGATAGGGAGAACATTTATTAAGAAGGAAGCCTCTAAAAGTAAATACAACTGAGGGAGAGAAGTGTGTGAGAAGGGGCCTGGGATTTTATAGAACCAAGTAGCCACAGTGTTATGAGTTCTAAAGAAGTAATGCCAAAGGATGAAGAGAAGTGTGAGCTATTGAGGAAGGGTGGAGGTGGGACTATGGTAGTCCAGAGTGTCCCCTGTCTGTTAGCCATTTCTGGAAATACAGAAGGATGGGTATATTTTGGAGGAAAAGAAAAGGATGGGAATAGATCTTAGTCACACCATTTTCCAGGAGTACAAGGTTCTGCCAATCTGGAAATTGCCACTATTCTTTTAACAAAATTCTCACATTATATTAAAATAGCATGTACAGATGAAAATGGAAAGAAATACCAATTTCCTGAGTACCCCTACTGTTTCCCTTATATGTCCCTATATAATTGGTGCATTTGATCTTATAGGGGAAGTAAAATAGATGGAGATGTTTATAAAATAAGAAAGAGATGTTTATAAATTAACTTTCAGAATTTTTACTGATGGGGTAATAGAGCGTGGGATCCACAAAACTGTTTTATGCAACAGATGCCCTCTCTACCCTCACAAAATATGATGTTGGTGGAAATCATTAGCAGGCCATGCTCCAAGAAACCCTGGACTCTAATATCATCTACTGAAACCTTTGCATATAATTGAGGTGTTTCTCACTTACTATACTCCTTACTTAATAATCATGAGCACCACTAATTCCTCCAACTCAGGCAAGGAGAATGAATTCCCCGCTGCTGGTGGAGCAATTGTTTCAGATCACAATTGATTAGGGATAAGGAGACATTTAGTGGGCCTCTAGTTTCCAAGAGTATCTTAAGCTCTAATTTCCTAGGCATTAAATCACCCTGATTCTTCCCTGGTAATGGCATGTTGGTAGTGCAGTAACAGCTCACTAGAGAGCAGACTTGCCTCGGCAGTTCTCGCCTGCGCCAGGTGGTCAAAGGAAAAATAATTTTGCTTACCTGTGAAAACAGGTTGCCAATAAATCAAAAGAGGTCAAGTTATGTCCACCAGATGGAGGTTTTAAAATCTTAATGTGTAAGTTAAGATATAATGGATTACTGGAGGTGAAATTTCAGTAAGGTTGAATCATTTTGTTGTCTTCTGGGATCTAGAGGCGCGAAAGGTTACTGTTACAGTGAACAAGAATAAAGTCAGATTTTCATCTTAGGTGACCTACTTACAAAAGATGTGATTCTGACCTATTAATTTTCAAAATCATATCTAATTATCTATTGGTATGGCTTACTTAGGCTCAAATATGTGTTTTCTCTGCTGAGTGTATAGTTTCTTTTGCATGAATACTAAATTTAGACACATTGTAATTTTACCCATAAGATTATTCTGGTTTAAATTCAAGATTCAACCTCCTACCCTTATTTCTTTAATCCTAGAAATATTAATTAAAGTATTACAGAAAGCAGGAAGAATCCAAGTCCTTCAGTTTTCTCTTTTTGAACAGTTACAGAACTGAAACATTGTTTAATACAAAGCTTTGATGTTAACTCTGTATTTCATTTATCCCTGTTCCATCACCAAAATTAACTCTAAGAACACATTTGTCCATGAATGATTTTTTTATTATGAAAAAGACAATCATAAGGAAAGTTGAAATATTCCATGAGTGGCAAAGGATATTACCAAGAATACGTCTATGCTCCTGTGTATGAATATAGTGCCTGTACAAAATAAATGGTTTTAGATCATTTTAAAGGCTTGTTCCAGCTAGAACATTAATGTATTATTAATGTATCCCCCACATACACTTAATCTCTTTTAAAACTCTATGGTACCTGTTTCTCACCATTACTTTTGAAAAAGTATGAGAATGTACATAAAAACACTTTTTTTCCTGGCATACTGAGAAAGTTTTCCTTTTTGATCCTCCACCATTAATTGTTGAGTTTAACATCTTGTTACACGAAAGAACATGACTTTTTTTTTGTAGAAAGAAGGACATTTGGGTACCTGGGTTGTCCAATATGTAGATTTCTCTTGGGCCTTTTAATGTATATTCTTCTTTCCTTCGATAACCAGATACGTTTAAAAACTCTACATTTACATTTCAAATCTGTGTTGAGATGTTTTTCTTTTAGGTATAATTTTTAAAAGTTCTTCTATATTAAAAGAAGAGTCTATTTTAAAAGACTTACATTTTTGAAACATATAAAATCATTTAACAGATACTATTACCCTTAATGGAAAAGAGAAATAATACACGTCTCAACTTTCCTTTAGCAAAGTGACTTTTGATGAGAACAATGGAAATGTGAATTGTGATTTTCGGTGTAACTCATGTTTTGACACAGGTTCCTGACTTGAAGTCATTTAATCCTATGTACTTTTAATTCATAGGAGCCAGATTTAAAAATCTATTTCTTCTGCTTATTTTTAAGTAGTTATAAAGTAAAGGTGAACTTTTATTTTTATTTACATTGAATTATTAGTTTGCATTATATTTTAATCTTAAGTCTCATGTAACTCTCTCCATTCTTTTAAATTATAATTTTCTTAGGGGTATTGGACATCAGAGTTAAATTAATATGTAGTAAGTTTCTCAAATGCCAATTGATTCTGAAAAATAAATTCATGGTAATGTCAGGAGTGACATTTTAGTAAGATGGTTTTAGTTCTAAGTGTTATGTGTGAAAGAAATTAACATTAGAAAAATTGAGTATGAATTCTTCACCTCAGTGGGAGTAGATGTCCACATATATGGCCATATATATTTATAGGCATTTATACATATATAGATATGTATGTGTGTATATATGTGGTTATACATATACCTGGCCATGCAGATACCTACGTATGAACCTGATAAAATAGCTGTGAGCTAAATAAAATATGTACTGCCCCATCTGCCTGATACTTTGACATGCTATTAGTATGCTGAAGTATAGATAAGGACATCTTTTGTGATAATACATTTGGAAAACAAAAAAAACAAAAACAGACACTCTGGAAGTCTTATTTATTCCCACTAAACCAACAAATGCCTCCTTTAGATTACTGCAATAAGCCACTGACACTACCGGAAACATGCTTTTCACTCCTCTCTATGCTCTACCTGTTGGAATTTACAGATTCAACGACAAAAAAGGATATAATTTCTCACTCAAGAGCTCAGTAAAGCATTTCACTAGAATATTTCTTAGAAACTAAAGAGAAATATATCAGGAATGTAGTTTATTTCATGAATTAGTTCTTAAAATATATAAAAAATAATTGGGTAAACCAAATATTTGTATATTGCTACTGAGGCTACTATAGCAGTTCTTGTTTCACTAGATCTTACTTTCCTAAGCAGTAGAGGAAGCTCAACAGTTGGTGATCATCTTTTTATGTTAAAGAACATTGTGTGGTCTCTTGGCTATGTTTAATGTATGTAATTCATTCCGGCAATAGGTATAGTGCCCTCACCACCATAAATGAACATTTCACTGGGGTAAGTAGAAAAATGTCTTCAGACCTTGAAAGACAAATCTGTTCAGTATTTTGAGTAGTGTACTGATTTTCAATTGTGGAAATGACCATTAATTTATTGCAGTAATAAAAATAAATCATACAATGTTCTCTCATGGGAATATAAAAGACTATAATTCAAAGATTTGCTAAAGGTAAAAAATGGAGTAGCATAGGTTATGAGCCCAAGTCTTTTGAGGCTAGTGAATCAAGTTCTCATGATTATTTCAGTTTACCTTTTAATGATGCTAAAGTTGGAGAAATAATGGCAGCAAGTACACATAGCAATTAGATATTAGACAGGGATGGTCCACACATTTACACATAAATTTATTCTATTACCAGAATAGCCCAAAGAGGTTGGTATCAATTGTTCCTATTTTTTCCATTACTAGGGATCAAACTTAGGACCTTACACTTGCAAGGCAGGCGGGGTGCAACTGAGCTAAATTGCTGGGCCCCTCAATTGTTCCTATTTTATATTTGGGGGGAAAGTTAACTAGCCATGATAAAATTTTGAAGGAAGAGCCCTCATTTTGGATTCCTCTTTTTTGGACCCAATCTACTTTTACATTTACTGTAATACAAAATTCAGTACTTAGCTATGTGTCCATGGGTAGTAAAATAAAGACTTGGAATATGTTTAAAAGTTATGTTATTGAATGGCTACTTATAGATTATTGAATATCTATTGAATTTATTTCTGGACCTTGACTCAGTATCTGGAGGGTTGAACCTTCCTTCTGGTCACTTGTAAGATACTCATCCCGATAAGCCTTGTCCTCTGAAAGCAAGCCTACTTTCAGTCAATAACACCTTCCAAGCAACTCAGTTGTAGACCTACTCCTTTAGGTCATCATTTTTATGTTTTCAGAAGAATGTAATAGGCTTTACAGAGAGTCCCTATAAAGTGCTGCAGATCAGGAAAACCTTTACTATGCTTATGCATTGTAATTACAACTTCGAGATTTCTTTTTCAATCTATGATATATTGTTATAAAGAAATGAATACATTATAGTAAAATCTTTTTTTTTTTTTTTTTGGTACTGGGGATCAAACTCGGGTCCTTGTGCTTGTGCAGCAGGTGGCAAAACCACTGAGCTAAATCCCTGGCCCCTAAAGTCATATTTTTTAAAGACAATGGAAAGCTCTGGAAGTAACAAGGACTAGAGGAAATAGAGTTACAGGAGCAAACAGCCTTTAATATGTAAGCTGAAAGGTATTTTCCTTCCTACGGTTAGTACAGATTTAAAATACAAGAACAAAGATGGAGGCTGGCCTAAACAAACACAAACCAACAACAGAGGGTTTTGATAGTCTAGTGGGTTAGTGTGATAAATAGGAATCTAAAAGCCTGCCAACACAAAGCTAGGTTTTCCTAGAAAACATTTGCTGGGTGTCGGGGTACAATGAGAGGATGGGGGACTCTTCTGCATTTTTGCAGTAATTAGGAAGCAAGATCCCTCTGGAGGTGACATGTCACAAACACATAGCACATGCTCTGTCAAGACTGTAAAAATGTGAAGCTGTGTGGGGCAGTAGGCTAAAGAGCTAGACTCAGATCTCTGAAGGCAGAACTTAATCTCCAGTAGACTTTCAGAGATCAGTGAACAAGGACCTGCCAGACTCTTAATCAAAAGTCCATGAGGCCACATCTGAGGAATGGGAGCAAATCACATATGGACTGCATTTATCTAAATCTTCACCTCTGTCAAAACCAGGCCCAGATCTTAGGATTAATGTGGCTAAATTCTGTACATTTGAAAAAGAAAAACATAACCTTTTCTGGGTGGGAAAATATCCAGCATCATCTGGACCAGTCATCAAGATTTCTTAAAAAGCAGACACATATATCATTCAAATACTGAAGTTAATGGGCAACACTATTTTATATTAAATAAAATAGTTCAAAAGATAAGCAAGCTAGATAAAATGATAAGAATTTCAAAGGATAATTAGGATCTCTGAAAAATTATATCTGTCCTTGATGAGAAACCTATTACCTACATTGAGATCGCTTAAAATTCTCTGGCCCTTAATAGCTAGATTGTAGGATATTAGAGAGAATATAATTGGAAAGAAAGGAAACAAAAGTCTGTAAAATACCTAATATATGTTGGACATATGGTAAGATTTACATAAATTGCATTCCTAATTTGCTATGAAGTAGTTATTGTTATTTCAACTTTATAGAGCAGAATTACACATACAATGTTAAATATAACAAAGTATGTAAGGAAATATCGAAATCCCCACTTGCTAAGTTCATTGCATACATAGCCTCTTAACATGGGACAATTGTACCACCAGTAGCTGGAGATACCAGTACCCCAGGAGGTACCTGAAATCCGCTGGAGCTGAATGAGGATATTCCTCACCCAGAAATGTATGCATGGCCTTTAAGTGGGAATTGGAATTTAATCAGAAATGGAGAATTATTAACCTTATTTCATGTTTTTATTTTTATACTTATTAAAATGAGCTGAACATAAGGTATAGAATAAGCCACATGATTAGAAACACAAGGAACTAAAGACCGTAAATCTTCTTTGTAAAGATGTCCAGTAAAGTACCAGCTCTATTATTGATGGTGGGTTTTCTACACATGCCTGATCTTTGAGTTACTAAAAAATACCACTAGAAACTGCATTCTGGGAACAATAGAATCTCTGGTGAAGTATTTCCTCCCTGAAGAATAGTAAAATGTCAAACAGACAAAAGTAGGAAAAATTATGTCTTCAGACAGCTGCATTGCTAGTATAACTTTAGAATGCACTGTTTTGTACGGTACACAAAGTCTGTTATCCTTCAACTATTCTACAAAAATACCATTTTGATAGAGGACAAAGATTTTAATTATTCACTGATCTTTCCTATCTAGCTTAGCTAATGTCAATAATAAAAAGAAATCTGCCCATTTTGCCCACCTGTGAGGCAGGCACTTTTCCATACATATCTGCTACTTAATCCTACCCCAATTTCCATTTTATGATTAAAAAAACATTGAATAAATAGGATACAAATTTCCTTCAAAATACTTAGGCATTAAGAAGGAAAACCTGGGTTTAAACCCAATTTTATCATAAGCCACAACCCTTCTATATTCACAGAGGTTGGCTGCCTTGGCAATTACAGCACATAATCATAAAGACTCAAAAGGATCAAGGGAAGCATAATTCCACAAAATCTTATTTGGTCCCCAAACTGTGGAGTTTGGTCATTAACTTAGACTTGAGGAGACCTGCAAACCGATGCAGAGATGGAGCAATGCACATGGAGAGGAGTCAGGAATATTGAGATTTAGGAGGAAGAGAAGGGACACATTTGGATCAGTGTATGGGGAAAGAAAGAAAGGTAAATGCTCTTCATCAGCTTACTTCACAATGAGCTGGAAGAATTACCTACCTGTTAAAAGACTTTAGTAATTGGTAATTGTGAGTAGGTATGTTTAGCCTTGGCAGAGACATTGTATCTTGAATGGGAGCTAGAGGAAGTAAAAAGCCATATCAGTGAGTATGAAAAAATGATCCCAGCATCTAATGTTTCCCACTTATCCTGTTTTATGTAGACAAGTTACGTAGTGTATTCTAAAGTTTCCAGCATGAGACATATAGAACATTCAGAGAAGGAGGGACCCAATCACCTCATTTCACCCCTGCCCCTTGTAAATATTTCCACATAAGGGCTCAACCTCAATCCCCAATTATTATTCTACCATGTATGTTATTACCCATAGGCAGGGATATGAATTTATCAGCTATTGTATATATTATTTCATTTTAATTAAAGTGCCATTAAGTAATGTTTTCCTTACCAAAAGTTGAAAGACAAGATCTGTGTTACTGAAAAAAAAAAAAGTAATTTAGGGAGAATATTCCACAATGGAAGTCTGTTATGCTCCGTAATTCTAGGTGAGTAGATGCAAATCTCATAATGCAAATTATTACTATAGAGAAAAAGGTTATTATGATATTGTTATTTAGATAATGATTAATAAGAATAGTGAGTCTTAACTTAGTATATTAACCTTTTGGTATAAAGCTAATGATAGTTTGTCTAATCATGAATATCTGGGGCTTGAATTTTTAGGGGATTTTTAGTTAATTTTTTTGCCTTTTTCTACTTGTATTTTTTTACTTAAATTTGAATTTTGTGAATCTCTTAGTCCCTACAGAATTCATTAACTTTGTATCTAGAGTAAAAAAAGAGCCAATTTAGCTGTAGAAGTGTTTGGCGATTCTCATTTGGAGCACAAATGTCTAATCAACACCTGCAGTCTGGGTGTGCATTAGTTAGTTTACTCTGCATGCTGCCGGGAGGTAACCTAAGGGTGCCTCTGATAGACGAAGCATTTGCAAATGAGCCCTCCAGTGCCTCTGTTATTCATGCAGTATAAAGCAAGAAGGGCTGGTTTGACTACTTTACCTTTCCTTCTTTATCATGACAGATACGTTAGGTTGATATTATTTAAATACGTCAGCAGACTATGCATCTGTTATTTAAAATGTTAACTTTTATTGATTCAAAGAGTCAGAACAGCACACTTAATTATTTGACATTTTTCTATGCATTTTCAACTCGATTTTTTACTTACTATGAATGATATTTTCCATTATTCTGAATAATTTTATAAAGTATTTGTTAAAATAAAATTTTAGTGAGTTTGTATTTTAAAAGAATACTATAGCAACTTTTATGCATAAATGAAAAACACATATGCATATCCCTCACTATTAAGGATCATGTCAGATAAAACAGAATAGCTTAATCTATTAAATAAATAATGATCTTACTATGAAAATTAAAGATATTACATATACTTTGTTCTGTAAAATAAGCTTAAGTGCTAATGTTTATCTCTGAAATTCAATATGTGCTGCATAACACAAGTTCGCGTGTATCCAGTTTCAGATGTAGAATAAATGCCAAATTATTTTATTGCAAAAGTGAGGACTGTTTTATTTTTCTAAGAGTAAAGGGCAGAATTTTCATTTAATTTTAAATTCACATCAGAATCTAAAGGATATATATATATATATATATATATATACACACACACACACACATATATACCAAAAATGTATACACACTTCAGGAAACAAAAAAACTTATATACATATTTTAATACTAAATTCATTGAGATATCATGAGATTAATACCTTTGGCCTCTACAATTACAAGAGGTGTTAAAAGTGCTGGCAATTAGTCTGCAGACATTTGTTAGTATAGTGAGCTCCTGCTTAGGTAACCTTGGTCATTGATATTGCTGGAAATGCATTTTCAATTTCTTTGCTAAGGGCCAGCAGTGTGGTGAGTTTTCTATGATATATGACATCCTACATGATCCCTCATATGAGGGTAACACCGTCTGCTGAAAAAACATTGTACAACTTTTCTTTTCCTGAAGTGTATATACATTTTTTGGTGCACTCTGTCTCTGTCTCTGTCTCTGTCTCTGTCTCTGTCTGTCTGTCTGTCTCTCTCTCTCTCTCTCTCTCTCTCTAACTGAAAGGTCAAATAAGTCCATCTTTTCTAAGGGAAGCTCAGTAGATATTTATGATTTATTATTAGACTGTCCCTGTCAGCCACAAGTACCTATTTGAATTGGAACATGTTCCAAAAGTGATATTCAGGATTGGTCTGCTATGATGGTATGGAGTAACTAGTGTTTTGACCCCTTAGTTAGAGAAGGAGGAAAAACGGAGGACTCCCTAGCAAAGTTCCAATCAGAAGGCCCGGTCATGTTTTATATTATGTCCACAGGCAGTCTGACAAGTGAGCAAACGGTGTAAAAATTTTGTTTGCGTCCACACATCCCCCCCTTTTTTTGAACAATACCAGTGCCTAGGTCTTGACTGTACCTCAACTCAGACACCATTTGAACTTGCGAGGCAAGCCTAGCTCAAGATTATAGAAAAAAATCAATGTTGAAAACATATAAGAAAAACCGAAAAGTGTATGTGAATTCCGAATAACCCTCAAAATCTCCATTTTGGATGACTTAGTACAAGCTGCATCAAAGACAGGAGCATTGAAGACAAAATCATAGGAAGGATGGTTCTAGAATTCTGAGAGCCAGAGACAGTGGGTGATAATTGGTCAAATCTCCATCCAAACCATGTTTGTACATTGTTTTCCCGTTTACATTTGCAGTCTTCTTTCAAGATTGACCTGAATCTTCTAAGAGATATTTTATGATGGTTGTCTTTTAAACTTAGCCCAAGCCTCCACCATTTCTCCTGTTAGCTGTCTCTGGTTGCCTCTCTCCATTCTGAGTATTCTTCCATCATAAATTATTCTCATTCCTCTAGTTTGTCAGGTAATAATTATACTTTGAGAGTCTCTTTTCATGGCTACAATTCTTAAGAGCACAGGGTTTTTCCTTGTGTCCCCAAAGCCTAGAATAATAACCTACCCACAGCAAGCTCAACTATGAGTGTCGAATAAATGAATTACAGATCTTCTGTTGCCTCCTCCTGAAATCTCAGACAGTCACACAAGATCCCATCTTTTTAGTTGCTCACACAAATATTCAACTTCTCTTAGTAAGTGGTAAAGTTCAGAGGTAAACAGCCCTGACTGTTCATGCTCAGTAAATACATACTGAAAAATAGGGACTGAAACGTTAATGGAAGAGTTTTTTCTTGTCTTTTTTGAAAATTTTATTTTATTGGTACATTTTAGGTATACAATAGAATGACATTCATCATTGGAAATGTGCACTTTTACATAATCTCTCTTGGTTCTTATTCCCCGCCCCCCTTCCCCTGCTCTCCCTTCAACCCCTCCATCCCTCCCTATTTACAAAGACTTTGTTTCCATTTTTTCATATTAATTCCATTCCCTTCTTTCCTTTCCCCTACCCCCCCCATTTCCCCTTCTCCTTTGCCCCTTTTCTTCCTATTTCACATTATTTATTATACCTTTTAATCCTTATTTGCACTTTCAGTTTCTCACACTAGAGAAACTATTCGGTATTTACACATGTGTGTCCTGTTTATTTCACTTAAGAGTATTGCCTCAATGTGTATCCATTTAGCTATAAATGTCTCTAGTTTCTCATTTTTTATGGC
This sequence comes from Heterocephalus glaber, assembly GCF_000247695.1. Next base: position 12,126,217 of record NW_004624769.1, read on the forward strand.
TGAGTAGTACTCCATTAAAAAAAAACACATTTTCTTTAGCCTCTAGTTGATGGGCATTTGAGCTACTTCCAAGTTTTAGCTATTAAAAATTGTGCTGCTATGAACATGGGTACACATATATCAGACAAAGAAGTAGAAATAGCAAATAAACATATGAAACAATGTTCAACATCACTGGTCATTCAAGAGATGCAAATGAAAACAATGCTGAGATTCCACCTTACTCCAGAAAGAATGGCTACTATCATGAAATTAACCAATAATAAATGCTGGCGGGGCTGTGGGGAAAGAGGAACCCTGCTCCATTGCTGGTGAGAGTGTAGACTGGTGAAAGCACTGTGGAAATCAGTATGGAGATACCTCAAAGAACTAGGACTGGAAGTCCCATTTGACCCAGCTATTCCCCTGCTGGGGATCTTCCCCAAAGAATTAAAAGAATCATACCACAGTGATATAGGTGTGCCCATGTTCATAGCAGCACAATTTTTAATAGTTCTTCTTGTTTTTTTGTTGTTAAGTTTGTGAATATTTTCATTGTTGCTAGCTACTCAATTATTCTCTGTATTTTGTTCATCCTCTGATATCCTCATTCCCAAAACTTTCTTAAATTTCTTCTAGCAATAACAGCACAAGTAGTTAGGATTTCTCCTGTTTTTCTATATTGATAAAGTGATTTTTACCTGCCCCTTTTTGACAGGAAAAGCAATTAGTTCAGGTGAGCACAAGAGGAAAACATTTTCCTATAAGAATAATCTCATCAAGCTTTCATCTCCAGGTTTCATATTGTATACTTTAGAGCATTAAGATTATATCTTTTTAAAGTTATTTTTAAAGTAGTAATTTATAACCTGTTCCAAAGCAGAAAAGCACTGATTTTCTAAAAGAAAAAAATCTGAAGATAACTAGCAAGAACTAGATAATTTCACTTTGATAATCAGCAATGTGAAGTAGAATATACCAGGGGAAACATGAATGTTCTAGGATCCACTTACTGGTTGCAGTGTGATCACACCCAGATCTACTCAGAGTCTACAAAAAATTATTCATTCTGAGGATAACTTGGAATTTACCAATATCCTAGAAGTTACATGGAAATGAAGGTACAGACATGCACTGCAATAATTCTGTTCTTTTTATTTGCTGGTCCTTATCCCAACATTGCAGACCAGTCAGTTCTGGTGTTGACATTGCTGGAGTTTGAAGACTTACAAGCGGCTTATGTAAAAAGCTATTGTGGGAGTGCTGCTGTTGGTGTGATTGACTTTTTGAACATGGGACAATATCTTCTCCTTTAATGAGCATTCATTTCCACCTTTTGCTATTAAAAACAATACAGTGATGAGGATTTTTATATATATCTTTTAGAAACTATGTCCTAGAGTTTCTCTAGGACAGTATTTTTAAAACTATGAGCTGTGATCCCATAGAAGATTATAAAAATCAGTTCACTGAGTCAAAATCAGTATTCTTTAAAAGGTGACTTTGGATAGAATAGAAAATAGTAGAGTTTATAACGCATAATAAGAATTGGTATTATTTTAAAAAATCTTTTTGTGTTTTATATATGATATCTATTATAATATACTTTTATTGTAGAGTATGATAACTATCAATGAAATGGGAATATAGGTATATTAATAACATGGTATTGCTGAGTTATGGGGTATGGACATATGAAGTCTCTGAGACAATACCAAATTGTTTTCTAAATTTATTTTTATAAAATTAATGTTTCTACAAGCAGTTTACAAATTTCCATCATGCCTTAGCTTCAGCAGTGGATGTTTTGGCAGAATTTTACATTTTTCCCAGTGAACAAAGGCAAATGTCTTTATGATTATAACACTTGTCCCTTGATTATCAATCTTGTCCATCTTGTATTTAAGACTATTAGGATTTGCTCTTTCAAGAAGTGTCTCTGTGTCTTTTCTCCATGTTTTTCCTTCTTAGGTTGTTTGTAGTTTTTCATAAAAATTTCACTATAAATGTTTCATGATTTTGAATTAAAGTATATTTTACTAAATTGTGAGTAATTTTCTTCATCTCTGTTATCCTTTGTATAAGTTAATTTTATGTAGTCAAATTGATCACTGTTTTATTTGTGAATGTTGTATTTGTTGAAGAATTCTTGCCCTACTTTAAGTGACAAAGCTATCATTGTATATTTATTTTCTTTCTTTGTTTCTTTGTTTGTTTCTTTGTTTGTTTGTTTGTTTCTTTCTTTCTTTCTTTCTTTCTTTCTTTCTTTCTAAAGCTTTGCTACTCAAACACTCAGTTCATCTGAAACTGATTTTGGTGTGAGGAAAAGACACAATTCCACTTTTTCTTAAAGAGAGACAAATGTCCAAGCATCTTTCCATGGAATAGTCCATCATTTCTTACATTGATCTGTAAGCTATAATCTACCTCCATGTGTCAGTGTGTTCATGGACTTTTGATTCTGTTATAGATTTTCTACTTTTTAACTTATCAAATCTTAATTACAACTTCCTCAGTTTTTTATAAGTCTTAAACAACTATTTTTCATCTAAAAAATGTCTATAAAATTTTTGGGTCTTTGCTTTTCCATATAAATTTTGGGGGGTTATTTCCTTGTAATTTTTAATTTTGCTTTTTAATTGACACAGAAAATTGTATAAATTTATGGTATTAGCATGTGATATTTTGATACATGTAACACTGTATAATGTTCAAGTCAGGATGAACAAAACTATCTCCTCAATATTTATCATTCACTTATTATTTCTTTGTAGTAAAGACATTCAAATTCCTTTATCCTAGCCTTTTTGAGATGTACAGTACATTTTAATGTATATTCACGCTACTGTGGAGTAGAACACCAGATCATATTTCTTCCAACTATAACTTAGAGCCCCTTAATCAACCTTTCCTTATCTCTCCCTCTCCCTACTTCCATATAAATTTTAACAGTAGCTTAAAAGTCACAAAAGGGCCTTTTGAAATTTTTATCAAATGTATTTCTGAATACTATGTTGGTTTTATTGCTATTTTAAATGTTAAATTTTATAAACTGTATTCTACCTTGCCTTATTACTTTGCAGAAATAAATTTTACTTATATTTTTGTATTTATTCTCATAATAAACCACGTTGTTTTAACTACTTGTATATTTTCATATTTTGCCCAGCAGATATTTAGGGCTTTTTCTTGGAGGGGCGTTAAAATTATTTCTTCTACCCACCAGACAGTGTTATTTCTTTCTTTCTAATCCTTATATGTTTTTACTTTATTTATTGATCTGAGTTGGATATTCAATACAAATTTTTCTTAGCCCTGACATTAATGGAAATGCATTTAAACATTTTACGGTTAAATACAGTGTTTGTGATAGGGTTTTGTAGGTATCTTTTGTCAGTTTAAGTAGGTACTTTTCCAATTCAAGTCTTTAAGCCAGATTTAATCATGAAGTGATATTAAATCTTATTGAAAAGCTTTCTATGTTTGTTGGCATAAACATGTGTTTTCCCATCTTTAATGAATGTATATGAAATTTTGGGTGTCAATATTTTTCTATATTTCTATCATTTGGGGAGAGACAACAACATATATTTATATACGTATGTGTATATATATATATGTATACACATATATATGCACACACACTTGTATGTTGTTGTAATAGTTCAGATTGTTGTAAAAGTTTGTGAACTATATAAGGCATTCATATTAATGAGTGAAGTTAGATATGAATTTAAATGTGGCATTCCTAAAGGGTGATAACCTGAATTAAGTTCTGAAGTCATATCAATAAGTAATTTGGAGGCAAAAATTTTTCAGGATGAAACAAATATAAATATGATTAGAAAATAAATATCTGGTTTTGGAAGTTATATTTTAAATTATCTTAATGCTGAATATTCACTAACTTCAGAAATTTAATGAGAACTTATGTAGTAATATAATTGTTTAAAAGTTTGAAATGGGGTGAACTGATTTTGAATCCTGGCCCTCTTGCTCACTCATTTCACCTACTTTATATGCCTAATTCCTTCCCTTTAACCCCAATTACCTTATCTGAAATATGGACATAATAACTGTATTATTGTATAATTCCTATTTTATGAAAGCATTTTGAAATCAAATCATTTCATCTATCTAAAGAGCCAAGAGTTTGCTTAGCATACAGTTGATTCTCAAAAAATGTTATCTACTTATATTATTTTAATTTTTGAGGGAAATTTGATTTTAGTCATGAATCAAAATATGTTTCTATGATTTCTTTTAAATTTGTTAAAATTATTTTTAATTTTCCTAAACTTTAACTCATCTCCTGCTTTAAGTAGGAACATATAGGGTATAACTACTTCTAAATTTTCATTCATAGAAATTCTCATTTTCCACATTGTGGCACAGAAGATGACTTAGTTTTTTGTTTGTTTTGAATTCCATTTCCTCATCCATTCCGAACCCCCAGCCCTCCCTTTGGGAATAGGGTTATATTCTCTGCTGGGGTTAAGTGGAGGTTGAAAGCTGTCTGCCAATGGAAACTGTGTGTGGATAGTACTGTGCAACTGACTGCAAGTGTCTCCTAAGAAAAGTATCACCAGGTTTAAACAATGGTATATACAGTGCACACTGAATTTATCTAGCTTGCTTTCTCTAATAATTGTGTAATGAACTCTAGCAGTGCTTCTCATTACAGCAATTTCTCCACACTTACTTAACAGGAAAATTCCTCACAGCTAGATCCACATTTAGGTATATTATTTAAGTGTAACAGAAGAACAGAATTGATAGCTAGACAGTGCAGATTCAAATCTCAGTACAACACCTTGGGTAACTGCTGGAATATGTACCAGACTTTTCTTGTCTTGGAGAATAATAATTGTTTGGAGAAAACAAGGGTAAATGTACTAAAAATGGCAGTAATCCGTGGCTATTACTATATGTATCTGTATAATAGTGGAGAAAAGCTATCTTTTGATTACTTTCTGGGTATTTCCTAACAATATATTTTAATATGCTTAAAGTATTCTGTTTAATTTTTCTTTTACCAGTACAAATCTTTTGTAATATTAAACTCGTTGTTTAGCCTTAGTATATATTATTCCTAAAGAGCAAATTATTAGGCCACCACATAGCAATCTTGTCTTGAAACAATCTAAATATTTGAGCCTATTTTCTCTTATAGTATCAATATTTTTAAATAAAATATTTAAATATAATTATTATATCAAAAAATTATGGAATCCATAAATTTTCCCATTAATACTTTCAATCTGATAATATGTTCCAACTCAGAAATTTATGATAGCAGTATCCAAATGAGTTATATTGTATCTTGTGAGAAGCAATGTGTCTCCATCAATGTCAAAATACTACCATATGGACCATACAGTCATTATTCCAAGTCAAATTTTTATCCTTAAACTTAAATATATATTTTTCAAATAAATGCACTTCTTCAATTCCCAGTAAATATATTTTTAGGGGGAATGAAAGTCAGTTCAATAATACCCATGGGCACCTAAAACCCTTGCATAATCATTCTGACTTGGTTGAGAACAGTCATTGTATGGACATTACCTACCTCATAGGAATGCTGTGAGGATTAGAGAAATACCTGAAAAATGATTTGAGCTTCTTCAGAAAGATGTTATTAATATGAGATAGTATTTTTATTTGAATGAGTAGGAGATTGAAAGAGGATTATTCCTGAAGTGGAAGGGAGGCTTGGTGGTGAAGAAATCAAATGCTCCACCTTAAATAAGATGGATTACAATGATATCAAAGGGACATTTTGCTGGTTCAAATCTGAGTGGCAAGAAAAAGGCAGGCTCTAATCTTCAATCCAGCCAGCTTTAGTTTGTCTGAATAGACTCACTTTCAAGGAGAGGAGGTAGCAATGGAAAATGCTTGGAGTCAACATAGTCAGTAGCTGTTCAGCTAACAAAGTTTTCACTCTCCTACGTCACTCAGAATGTGACAGGCTGCAATTTATGTGCCACTGTCCTGGAAGTGTAGAGGAAGACCACAGTAAAAAAACTGATGAAGTGGAATATATATTCAAAGCAAATGTCAGTATATGAAAACTACAAGTCTGCACTACTGCATCTCTGGAAATATGCATGTGGACATTTAATCTAGGTGTAAGATCGCAATGAAAATTAGTTGATTTTAGAGTAAATCTAGGCCCCCACCAGCATCAAATTAAATAAACTAGCACCACTGATGATCATACTAGATCATTAAGCACTTAATAAAATAAGAGTTGAATCTTATTAATAAATTTAATTTAAAATTAATTTGTGAGTTGCTGTAGTCTATATATATATATATATATATATAAAATCACATATATACACAGGATACCAGGGGAAGAGTGATTGAAATTTATTTATACATACTTATGATTATAGAATTCATACTTATGATTATGGAAGCTGAGAAATTCTACAGTATGCCTACTGCAAAGTGGAGAAGAAGAAATTCCAAGGGTAAAATTTAGTCTGAGGTTGGAGACAGGGTAAAGATTCTAAAGTCCCAAGAATCTGGAGCCCTGATGTCCCAGGAAAGAAGTGATGAATCTCTATGCAAAAAAAACAAAGAATGTTCCTTTCTTCAGCCCTTTTGTTCTACTTAGCTCCTTCCATTTGGTGAAGGCAAACTTACTGCTCTAGTAATTCAAATGCTAATCTCTTCCAGAAACCTCTCTCTAACTCTCTGTTTCTCTCTCTCTCTCTCTCTCTCTCTCTCTCTCTCTCTCTCTCTCTCATACACACACACACACACACACACACACACACAGACACACAGAAATAACTTTCAGCAGCTCTCTGGATATCACTTCTTTCAGTCAAGTTGACATAGAAAACAAACCATCACAGTTGATTTCTCAGTTGCCACTTTCAATGCTATTTCACTGTTTTACTGCATTTCATCATCATAGTTTTTGCTGCACAATATATTCTATTTTTAACATTTGTAAAACAACACAATATAGTCATGTGGACAGTCATAATTCCAAGTCCAGTCTGTGATAAAAAATAAAGTAAACAAAAACTTTGCACCAGATACAACTAAGACAAAGCTCTTAGGAATAAACATTAATATTGTAGTTTAAGAGTAGCTGAACTGTCAACTTTTGTGCAGTTAAAGATGAGAATTGTGAGATCCTTAGAGATATCTGACTTTCCTAAACTAGAATAGGAAATAGTTTTGTTAAGGCATGGGCTCTGGGGTAGTTTCAGAGCTGGCTATGTGATGATGTTGTTTACTTCATGTGAACTCCCTGAACCTCTATTTTTTAATGCTGTTACACAGGAATAATTTGGTATTGGTTTTATATTTTCTTGTGAAGTATAGAGAAATAATACATGTAAAACATTTAACATAGAACCTAGTATATGTTTAATACATAAAATTAGCTCCCTTTATAACTGCTATAATATAATGTTTAATATCTCCCATATGATTTTAAGAGAAAGCAGAGCCACAAACTTACAGTATTGGCTTGCATAAGTGCTGTGAGGAGTTAGAGAAACAAAAACCATTTAAACTTAAGCATAATATCTGGAAGACGCACAATGAAAAAAATGGGTCATATGTTTTTCAGTGTGTAAAAGACAGATCCAAATCTTGTGTCTTCATGCCTTCTCACTGTACCATTAGGTCAGATGGACATAGTCAAAACACACAGGCCAGGCCACATAACTCTATGTGTAGAACTGGTTCATAGGAGTTAAAAGAGCTGCAAGTCAAATAGGGTCACTGAGGGGCTGGGGATTTAGCTCAGCGGTTCCGGTGCCTGCCTCGCAAGCGCAAGGTCCCAAGTTCGATCCCCAGTACCAAAAAAAAAAAAAAAAAAAGAGAGAGAGACTGGAAATAGGGTCATTGAGGCAGGCTAGAGATTAGTAACAGCAGGAAGGCACCTTCATACCTGTAGCTTAAGGGACACAGCGAGGATGTGGGCCTTACTGAAGCCCAGACACTGGGAAAAAGCCAGGGAAGTGATGCAATCATGGCCTGATCCATACTTGAAACAGAATGAGAAGCCTCTGTCCTTCAGCCTTCTGCTAGTGCTTCTCACTGACTGAAGCTGAGCAGAAGCAGGAGATAGGGGGTCTAGAAAATACATTACGCAAGAGGCCACCCACACAGCCATGGAGAAGGCAGCCCTTCTTCCTATTTTAGGGAAATTAAAAATAATAAGATAAATAGCTTACTATTATAAAATATCACCTATTTTTAAAATAGCACACATTTGAAAAATACGTATGTACAGAAAGTGGAGTTTTATTAAGCTATTATTCAAATTAAATTTAATTATGATTCAATTATTTTTTTCTGGGGAAAGAGGAATATTATTACATATACAGTGGTACCTCAGTTCACAAACTTAGTTTTACAATTACGGGGAAAATGGCTGCGTTTGTGTTCCTGTGGAGAAGATGGGCTCAGTTGTGTTTCTCACTCAGTGTGGAGATTGTAAAACCGAAGCAAAATTTTGTGGAACACTTTTGCCCAAGAACCGAATTGTTTGTATACAGAAGCATTCATGAACTGAGGTATTACTGTAATTAATAAACGTTACATGACCTGCTGAGTGTAATTCTTATATGGCACTATCACAATTAAATCAGGGATTTTCAGTATTTCTCATGTTAGTGTTTGAATCCCCATATTTCTACTTCAAACTCTTAAAAAAATCTCTGAAACCAACACTTGAATTTAGGGATGAAGAACAAGAAGCAGAAATGAAGTATCTTTATTTGTGAGAAACTGAAAGTGTAAATAAGGACTAAAAGGTATAATAGATAATGTGAAACAGGAAGAAAAGGGGCAAAGGGGAAGGGGATGTGGGAGGGGTAGGGGAAAGGAAAGAAGGGAATGGAATTGATATGAGAAAATGAAAAAAAGTCTTTGTAAATAGGGAGGGATGGAGGGGTTGAAGGGAGGTCAGGGGAATGGGGAAAAAATAAGAACCGAGCAGATTACATAAAGGTACAAATTTCCAATGATGAATGTCATTATGTTGTATATCTAAAATGTACCAATAAAATTAATAAAAAAATATTCTCACTCAAGTAAAATCAACAAAAATGCAATCAAAATATAGCTTGAGACTAGAGAAGTGTTAACAGTAACCTTTCTTCTGGTTATGGACTGGAAGCCTGAAGAGCAAGCCCTCCAGCTATTGTGAGGGTTTTTGAAGCTTCCACAGGGTATCATCAGATATAAGAGTTGGTGGTCAGGAATCCTTACTGGTTGCCCCAGCTCTTCCATCTTCACATGACCTAGGTTTCCTATCCATCCACTTTCCAGCAAGGCCACACAATCCATTGCCACTATAAAGTTAATCCTCTCTCTTGACAAATTCCTTTTCTTATTATGAAGGATAATTTGTTCTCTACTAGGTATTTCAGCAAATCCCTCCTAATGTACTTTAGCCATTTTAAGTTAATGTCCTTCTCTCTCTGCATGTATAATTTATGCAATAGAGAGAGATGAACTAATACAAATAAGTGTATGCTTCACAAAATTGCTCGCACATAGAAATATTTCCACGGTAGTTCTGTGAGTGCAGAAAAAACAATTTCATTGAGATTAGAGATAGGAGAGCTTCTGGCTAGTTCAAAATTTTTACTCAAATTATTTCATCTAAAAATACAAAGAGTAGAAGCACGTACATGCTGATGCATTTATCTACATGTGAGTGTGTGTGTCTGTAAACCATTAGATATCTGAGATAGGAACTATAATTGTTAGGTGAAGAGGAGGAAAGAATACAATTGTTAAACTAAATAAATTCAAAGCACAGTGCAAATTTAGAAATGAAAAACTACAACTGGGCACCTCTTTAAGGAAGAAAGTGTTTCAGATGTTACAGAATAAATAAATTGACCTGGTCTTGGTTCTCAGACAATTTACACTCATAACTACACTTCAAAAGATACTGATAACTGGTACAACCTAGAGATTCTGATTTAATTGTCCTGGAGTGAGCTCTGGCCACTAATGCTTTTAAAATGTCCCCATTTAATTCTATATAATATACAGGCAAGAATAATAAGTCAGTCTTTCTCTGATTTCAATGTGAAAATGAAGTATTCAGAATCAATTTGGGATGGAGCCTGATTTTTTTGTTTTTTAACAAAACCCTAGGTGCTGCTGGTCTGAGGACCACACTTGGAGTTGCACAGGCACAGATAAAAGTTAAGAGCTATCAATGCTTGTAGGAAAAACTATTCAGTTGCTTTAAGCTTCATTTTCAGTAAAGGACTTCTCACCTGGACTCCAGTATCTCTCTCTTCTAGAAAGATCAGAGCTATCCCTGATCGAGCCAGCTGTGCTATTTTGGGTTTACACCAGAAAGGCTCAGTATAATAAGCAATTTGCACACCTTAGCTGGTGTCTGTTGTGGTGAACACTTAGGGAAGGATGTGACAAATTTCTGTAAATCTATTACATTTCTATTCCTCAAATTTCACCCTATAAATTATTTTTTAGACAACACATTCTCATGTTTTCTTCCTCAGGTACTTAACACTTAATATCAAATCAGAATGTATTGTTATCCTTTAAATTTTCTTTTCCTTCAGGTTTAAAGTGTTCTTGTGGCACAAAATCTTTTACAAAAGGAATTCTAATATATTTCCAGTGCAATATTAAAATCACTCATTTGTTTCATTTCTTATTGACTTGTATAATTGTATGTATAGATATAGAAAATATGTAAGTTTTTAGACAAAAGAAATCTTACAATACTGAATCTTTGATTAAAAGCCCACATTATTGTTAAGTCAAAGCAAATAAATGGAGCTCAATTTTCCCAATTTCTACTCTGTTTTCTTTACGATTGAGCAAGCAAGTTTAAAAGTACATGTCAGAATTGCCCCCAAAATGTGTTGTAATTCCATTTCAATGTGACAGTACATTTCAGAAGAAACTGTTTCTGAGGTGATCCCAGATAGGTTACAATGCTAATCTCACAGCTGTCTCTGTAGCTATCGGTACTCATAAATCATGTGGTCTGTAATAAGAGAAGTAAGTTTGAGAGGTTAGAAATCTTAAGAAAATTGTGACAGAGGTGATAGATGATATGAAATGACTACATTCTAAAGATGTTATATAAAAGGGAATGTGTTGCATTTGAGATAAGTGCCTCCAGGATATTTTTTTAAATGTAAAAGTATTAGCAGTATAATAACAGGGCATACTTCAGCAACATTATTTGCTAAATGTTAGGCATTTATGTATTAAAGAGTTTTACATATAATCAAATTTCATCTGAGTTTTCAGGAAGTCATACTGGCCATTCTGATTAGTTTGGAATTTTTAAAAAACATCTCATGTTCTCAAGTGTGCCTCATGCAGTTGTTGAAAGTATTAAATTTCTTTATTTTCTGTGAAACAGGAAGCTTGAAAAAATAACTACGAGATTACACACATTGTGCTGGACTAGGAGGGCACTGAAGTTGGTTATACCAAAGAAATAAACTTTGACTATCTTTACCTAAAGGCAAAGAAGTTGGGGTCTGTATCAATGCTCATAGCAAGAACACTGTTTCATTATTTTGATTTTTAATTTTCAACTTTTGAAATGCCTAATTTGAATTTAAGTAGAACATATTATAATTATTTAAATAGTTATTGGTAATTTTAATTCCTTTAATTGCCCAATACTTTAGAATATTACTGTCAAATAATTTTTAGTCCCAGCATTGTATATTGATTGAGCACCTCTGAACAACCTGCAGTTAGATCAGGAGAATAAGTATAGAACCAGGAACAACTCACTGAAGAATTCATGCCATGAACATATTTTTCTTATTCTCAGTAGTTTATTGTTCTGATATAATAAAGCACTTAGTTTTAAGGCTTAGTAAATCTTTATTTTCTTTTAAAGTACCTATACATTTCAGCAATATTTATGAGTGATTTTTTAAAGTTATATCATTGTGAGTTATAAAGTCTAACTTTTATAATAAATATACGTAAATAAT
>NW_004624769.1:12140927-12156240 GCF_000247695.1 Heterocephalus glaber
CCAATTGAAATCCCAGCAGCATACTTCACAGACCTCGAGAAAACAATACAAAAATTCATTTGGAACAAGAAGAGACCTAGAGTAGCAAAAGCAATACTAGGCAATAAAGACAAGGTAGGGGGTATCACAATCCCCAACTTGAAACTATACTACAAAGCTCCTGTGATAAAAAACAGCATGGTACTGGCAAAGACACAGATCTGAGGGCCAGTGGAACAGACTAAAAGATCCAGAAACAACTCCAGACACACTCAGCCACCTCATCTTCAACAAAGGAGCCAAACACTCTCCCTGGAGGAAAGATAGCCCCTTTAATAAATGGTTCTGGAAAAATTGGGTTTCAACTTGCCAAGGACTAAAACTAGACCTATATCTCTCACCGTGCACTAAACTAAAATTTCAATGATTAAAGATCTAAATATTAAAACAGAAACACTAAACCGGCTAGAAGAGAGGTTAGGAAGAACTCTTGAAGACATTGGTGTAGAAATTTTGAAACAAGAAACAACTTTTTAAATGATGGTAATTTAAAAATAACTTTCCAAATTTTCATATTAATAAAGAGGAAGTCATATTTACAGTTAAGCTACTTATAAAATAGAAAAAAAGTACACTATCTAGGATATCCTGGGAGAACCAACAGCATATGTTAGTATGTATATGAGCACACTTACCCATGTGCAAGCAGTAAGCATCAATCTAATTCAATCTTATTCACAATATTTATCCATGTAACTTATTTTCTATCTCTATCTGTTACTTTACAATTTAGAGTTATTAAAGTCAATTCAAACTGGTTTTAAAAAACTGAAGGTCTCTCCCTGTGACCTCTCTTTTCACCTTGGAACTGTGTCTTAAGTGTTGGAAGGAGAACTTCATTATTGCCACCTAAATGATATTATCATTGTCCTAGCAGGTAACATGTTGCTCTTCATTTTAAAAATAATTTGCCCATGTTAACTCATTTAACTCTCAAAATACTGAAACAAAGTACTATCGGTATTGAAACTTTAGAGTTAAGAAAACAAAGCATAGAGAAGCTAAGCAATTTCCTAAAATTTAAACATCTTGTAGATGGTGAAGTAGACAGTTGCACTCTGAAGTCCAGCTTCCTAGTGGCTATAGCATTCTGAGTGATAACGACATAGGTAATTTGTTCTCTTACCCTCAGTGTCTTCATGGACCTTGTTTCCTTATATATTTTTTTACTGGCCATGTGTTTCTTATAGCAACAGAGGATTCTTGTTTCACTTTTAGTTCTAAGTAGGCATTTAACTTGTTTGAACTTAAACTTTAAACCCTGATTATTTTTTTTAGTCTGGTCCCCTGTGCTTGCGGAGTTTGGTGATCAGGCTAGCATGTAGGCAAAGTTAACATTCAAATTATGTGCTTCACACACTCTGTGGAATCCTTGCCCCTGGAAAACCCTCCTCAATTTCTTTCTTCTCTTCCAACTTCTACTTCTTTCTGTGACACCTAATTTAGGAGATGCTTTTTTATTTAAAAAGCAGCAAAATGCACATAATTTCTGTCCATGCAATAAAGCCTTTCAGGGATAAACTCTCTGAAATTTTCTCTCTGGGATCTTCTTGCTAACCCCACCGAGTGCCGCCTAAGTTTTGTAGTATGTCTGTTCTTCGTCTTCTCTCACTTCCAGAAATTTAGCCTTAAACTTGCAGTGTCTCTTCTAACACTGCACTCTCTTTTCTATCTTTAATCAATGTGGTAAGTCTACATTTTTCTGCTATTATGGCCATAAGTTTTAGGAAGAATGTGCACCAAGAAAACTAGAAACGTGTACCTTTTGCCCTTGTTACAGGCACTTTTCAAAAGTACCCATTAATTGACTTCTATCTGAAGTTGAATACTTCACAGCTGTTTCTTTGGAGCTATGGACTCACTTTACCATGTCAAACTAAGATAATAAGCCTGTGTGTACTTTTCCTCCTGATAATCTAGGGACTGAGAAGCATGCCTGAGCAATAAACAATACAAACTCTGTATCTTCGAGTTATAATTTTCCAAGCATCCATCCACTTCTGTATGCTTCTGTGGTTAGTGAAATAGAAAATTCTAATCCAAATATAATGTTATCTGTGAAAATGTTTGCATAACCACCTGGCTCTATTGCCATTACTGGAATTTTTCCAAATGTATTTTATACCAAACATAAGTACATCTACACAAAAGTTCAATAGTTACAAATCACCGTTTTTGAAGTGAGGAAGTCTGAAAAGCTATATTGCTTTATCTTCAGCTGAGCTCTCTTTCATGAGGTCAAATGACACAAAGTGAAACATGATTATATCTTTATAATCAAGTGCATATACTTTATAGTTAGGGTGACTATGGTTCCCAGTTTGCCAGGACAGTCTTCATTTATACCTGTTACCCAATCATATATTCTACTATAATTAATAACTTCCTTTCCACTCTCAAAAATCCATATAGATTTTATTAAGTTTATAAGATTTATAAAGAATGAGTCATAGTGGGATAGGGCCAACTGTAATTCACTTTATTCTAAATTAATAACCCCTGTAAAGAACCTACAGTTAAATCTGGTTATATTTTGAGGTACTAGGGCTTAGAAAAATAACGTGAATTGGGGTAGGGAGTGGGTAATTCAGCCCATAGCAGCCATGGACAGCAGTGCTGTATCCTAAGTACATAGGTCAACTTTCTTGTTGCTGGAACAATATAACTGACACCTGCAACTAAAAGGAGAGATTTTTTTTCCTGGTTCATGATTTCAGAGGTTTCAGTCCATGGTCAGCTGGCTTCAAGGCAGAAGCTGGCTCCGTGGAACAAGGACATGGTGGAGGTAACAGAATGAGAACAAGAGAGTCAGACAAGAAGCCAGAACAAAAGAACAAGAGAATCAGAAACAAGAAAACTTCCCTTCCAGGTTATGTGCTTAATAACCCACCCCTCCAAACAGGCCTGACATCTTAACAGTACATTCACTATGAACTCATCAATAGATTAGTCTTCTGATGAGTTTACCCCCCCACCATCCAATCACCTTCCAAAGACTCCACCTCAGAACACATAAGCTTTATAGGTTTTAGATCAAACCATCACAATGACACTTAGTATCAGAGTGGCAATGTTTGAACAATATAGAATTTAATTACTTCCTAATTATTGAATGCTTAAATAAACCAGATGTCATTACTAGTGCCCCTTAACACTATGCTTTCTCCATATTTATCAAATTGATGGAAACAACAGTGTGCATACTGCATTTCTAACCCTGCAGTCATACCACATACTTCTTACCAGATCTGCTTTTGCTTTCTGGAATCAGTTAGTTTATCAGTGATACCTGGGAATGATGAGCACCAGAACCACCTGGAAGGCTTAAAATGAAGAAGCCACACCAGGCCACCTAGATAAAAATGATGGTGGGCAGCTCTTCAGAAGATTCTTATGGCTCCCTACAATATGAGAATAATGGAATCTACCAAGATGTCTGTAGGTGCCTATTACACTGCTTTTGAAGAAAACGATAGTAAATGAAACTGAAGCAAAGTCAATGAGTCAGTCACTTTGGGTCTACCTTCAGATGAGGCAAGACAGGCTCTGTGAACACTTTGAACAAGACCAATTGCACAGCTCAAGTTACACAAGAAATTCAACATTCAATTTACACCCTAATGCAAAGGAGAGCTAGGGTTAGGTCACGAGGGAAGCAGTATTTATTCTAACAAGTTGCATACCATTTGAAGAAGTTTTTCTCTTACAAGGAGAAAATTGACTTGTTAAAAATACCTAGGTAAACAATTTTATAGGCAGATTTTGTTAAACACATTCTTCAGTACCTAGAGGATGATACAGATCTTTTTCACTTATATATCTTGACTTTGAATAAATATTTTTAAGCCTACCTAAATAACTGTGGCACTAGTTAAATCAGATTACTGTCCTGTAACAAGATTACAAAAATACAATAATAACCTAAATTGAATGGCTGACTTTTAAAATGTTAGCATTTTTCCTTAAGTGAAATTGACCTTGTCCTGACATATGTCACAATACTCTTTTCTTGCTATGATGAAATATTACCGCAAGATGATTAACATTTATGTGGAAAGGTAAATGTTTTAAGGCCAGTTACTCTGTGATGCATGCACGAAATTGTGGTTTGTTGTACCTTATAGAGTTTCCATAATTATTACTCGATTCGGTCAATAAATTTGGAAAGATGGAAAAGATTACAGAATGAGAGTACTTTGCATTTTAAAAATTGATCTAATGCCCGCTTTGACTAATTCATCCATGACAACCAAATTTGGCCCAGAATTCCACATGCACAGCTCCCATTGACATCCATAGAATTTGTGCATGAGTTACCGAGGTTAGAATTAAGCCCTAAGGAAATAACTAAAGATTTTTGGTGAGATATACTTTTGTGATTAAATAAAATCATTTTTATGGGCTTTGTGTTCTTGTTTTCAGACTGTTCCTTATGAAGATAAATAGCCCAAGTACATTGAGGTTAATATTGCTTTTAAGCTATTTGTCTCCATTTGGGAACTAAATGCAAAGAAAAATGAATGTTTACCTCTCAAAAGCTTTCTTCAGTTAAATGCTTCCACTAAATCCAGAGTCCAGTAAACTTTGCCAGTTTCTCAGGAATGGGCATGAGTCAACTCCAAATGTTTTAGAAAATGGTGGAAAAACCTATCTAATATGAAGATTATTAATGATACACTTGATATTCCTATTCTTGTACCAGCACAGTGCAATCTGTTTCCCTATGTAAAACTAAGGAATGTGTAACTGGATTTGCAAAAAATTAGATGGCAACACCTCTAAAGTGTGCAAGTCTTGAATGACAGTCTATTTGAAACTTTAGAAATGACTCTGAAACAACTAATTAAGGAAATATCTAGTAACTATTTTAAATTTATTTTTCCTGAACATACCAGCACGCTCAGTTTGTAGAGAAGGGGCACTAAGGAACTAAATGGTGTGGACTAGGCTGTAGACCAGCACATGATATGTATAGTCCCAGTTTTCTCTTAAAGAGTTCCCAATTTTTCCTATTTCAAATTATCAATTATTCATTTTAATCATTTTAACCCTTATTTAAACTTTCAGTTTCTCAGACTAGAGAAACTATTTGGTATTTACACATGTGTGTCCTATTTATTTCACTTAAGAGTATGGCCTCAATATGCATCCATTTAACTATAAATGTCTCTAGTTTGTCGTTCTTTATGGCTGAGTAGTACTCCATTTTATTAAAAATCCACATCATCTTTATCAAAAGGGGTAGGGGAAGTGGGAGGGAAAGCGGAAAGGAAAGAAGGGAAAGGAAAAATTATGCGAAAAGAAAAAAATGGAAACAAAGTCTAAGTAAATGGGGAAGGGTGGAGGGGATGAAGGGAGCATAGGAAATGGGGAAAAAATAAGAACCAAGACACATCATGTACAGGTACAAGCACCCAATTATAAATGTAAATGTATAATATACCTAAAATGTACCAGTAAAAGAATTTAAGAAAAAAAGTTCCCAATTTTAAAGATGAAGAAATTATAGTAGGAAATTTATTAGTTAAGAAATTTATTAACATTCAAAACCTCGTTATTTACATGTTAAATATGCATCGACACCTTTAAATTCAATATTTAAAAACAATTCAGAGGAGCAATTCACAAAATTCAATTTAAGTGGATTCTTTTTTTGTACTGGGGATTGAACTCAGTACATTGCACTTGCAGGACAGGCAGTGGAACCACTGAGCTAAATCCTAGGCCCCAGATTCTTATTTTAAAATGGATCTTGAAGACACAAGTATGAATATTTGCCAATTCTCTGTAGGATGAATTTATCTTACCTGAAGAATTATAAAATTTTAGAAATATAATATATAGAAATAATGTTATAAAATAGATACCTCAAATATTGATAAATACTTAGAAAGTATAAAAACAGCAGATATTCAAATACAGATAAACTTGAGTGAGAAAAAATTGATGTGTTATTGTGTTTTATTTTTACAGTATACTCTTTGTCATAGACAATATAAAAGTAAGCATTTCTAATAATAAAATAAGTATAAATTTTAGAATAAGTAGACATTTCTGGTTTATAAAATGAAAAAATATATTTAGACAAAGTAGAGATCAAAGAATATATTCATTTTCATTCAACATTATATTTTAATAAGTTTATTCAACATTATTTTATCATTAATTATAACCAGTTGTTCAATAGCAACTCTAGAAATCAAATGAACTTGAATTAGGTAGATGCTTATTCTTCTCTTATAGAAAAGAAGGTCTTGAGGCAGGAATTCAGGTGATGTGATAATCTTGTGGTTATTTGAAATGCAGGCTCCTCCGCGCATGTGGGTCTATCCTCAGAGTTATCTCACTGCTTCAGGTGACTGTTGGAGCTCTTGCTATCACTTCTATGTTCCAGGCAGTAGGAAAGGTTATTGTCAAAAGGACATTGGACAATCTGCCATGTAGGTCATCTTTCTCTAAGCAGCTTTCCTGGAAATATCTAATACTCAATGGCCAAGATTTAACTTTACATCTACCACTAATGACATATAGCTTTCATGGGAAGCCACGAGAAATTATCTTCAAAGTGGGTTTATCACACTTGAAATAAAATCCAAATTGTGTCTTTTAAAAGGGGAGACAATGTTTTGCAGAAACTATCAGTTAATCACAATTGTTTGGTAAATACTGTTGAGCATTTCTCAGGTGCTGAGATCCTGGGACCATTGAAAAGCAATCTCCTAGCTTCAGATAATTTATAAACATTTGGGAGAGACAGTATTCAAACATGCATTGTTTATAGACAAAAGAAAAATATTCATCAGTAGCTATTTAAATATTTACATAGTTAACCTATTAATTCTTTTCTAGTAGTGAATCGTAAGGAAAGAATTCAAAAGGAAAAAAAGGCATGCAGAGTTTTATTGCTACTTTTTTCATGATAAAATATTGCCTATAACTTAAATAGGCAAATTCCAAGTAAATTTTGATAGAGGTACATAGAAGCTATTTAGCTGCAAAAATATTTAAAACCTTCACAGTCTATATATGAATCCATAGATTAGAAAAATATTTTCAGGAGCATAAGATAGATATAAGATTAATATGTGGTCATTATATTGTTAATCAGAAAAGCAAGATATTGTTTTTATGTTTCTGTGTAATCATTCAAAACTTGTGTAGGTGTTTTGGGGGTACAGCTCAGCAGTAGAGTGGATGCCTAGCATGCACCAGGCCCTGCCTTCCATCCCCAACTCCAAAGAAAACATTTAAACATTAGGTTAAGGGGCACAATTTGAGTTTTAATAGGGTATAATAAAACCACCTTAAAGATAGTCTATTATAGCATCTCATGTGTAGATATTGGTAGATGTGAAGTTAAAAATCTTTGCCAGTGACTATTATAGAAGTTTCCAGGGAAAGTTCTTACAGGGTGATGCCTTTGTTAGCACTTGCCCTATTGTCTTTCCTGCAGTCATCTTTCTTGCTGCCCAGATATTGAGGAAACTGCGAGAGCTCCAGCAGCTAACTTAGACAGCAAGGTAACTTTGTTGATAAAATTCAGGTAGTTTATAGATGGCCAAGGGCTAGAAAACACTATATAAAGAGGAGTCAGTTACATTTATTGTGGTTGAAGAAACTTGAATGAGTTTTAAAAATTTTTATTTAGACCTCTGTCTTCTTGATCTAATCTTAATTGATGATTTAGAATTCAATATAAAAATTTTTCAAGATGGAAGTTGAGTGTAAAAAATGGGAATCTCATTCCCTAAGCTCACTTTCAATTTCACTGTCTCATAGCATTTTCATTCTAATTTCTATATTTTGTTACACATGTGCATTGTTTTAACTCTTTATTTATAGAGTCATTCAATTTGAGATTTCTATTTTCTCTTTCCTAATCACCCAGGTGCCTTACCAATAATCTTAGATATATTCACCTACTCTATACATTTTCATCCTAACTCTCCTAGTTGGGACCTCAACTGCCTCATCATACATTTGAGAAAAGCATTTCTCATTTGAGGTAAACATAGCTTTCATCTATCCTCTTCAGCTAGTGTTGACCATATGTTCATTATTGATTAATATATAAAGAGAAGCATAATGTTTTTAGAACAAAATGGGAAAAGTGTTCCTTCCATATACTTGGCAATTTTCACGGTATCTTCAGATTTAATTACCTTTCTCTTATGTCCTTAGTGACTGAAAAAATTTGATAGTCATCTTGAATCAAAGTAAATTTATAAGGAATCTCATAAACATTCATGAAGTTCCTTTGGGTGAGTTATTTGTGCCACTTAGACATATGTATATTTGGGCTAGGTTTACCTCAGTGGCAGAGAAAATACTTAACATGCATGAGGCTTGGGCTTCCATTACTGACACCATGCAGTAATCCGTACAGTCACATCCTTGGCTCTTCTTTCAACTTCACTATATTTCTGTTTTCCCTCTAATTACAAAATAGAAGTCATCTGTGCTACTTGGACATAGTTTTATACTTATCTCTTCTATAACTCTTAGCACAAAAATTTCAATTTTCTATTACCATATCCTACCAAACTGGGTGTTGACTGGGAATAAGAATACTACCTTTTTTATTTTGTGTACCTAACTCGCAGTGTAAAGCTAGTGTGTATTAGGAACCCAGTGAATGTTTTTGACGTTCATTATGAATTTGCTTAGAACCAGAATGACCATCAAAATTTCTAGTCACTATAGATATAAAAGAAAATTTATTATAATTCAGGATTTGTGAAAAGAACAAAACATTTGAAAGAAACAATTTTCTCACTAAAAAACATAATCTTTTATCTTTTTACATATTAATGAATGTATGATCAGTGTTATTTGAAGATATGAATATTTTTAAGGAATTTATCTCATTAAAGTCAATAATACCTAGATTGTTTGGTAGCCATAGTGTTACAAATATATCTATATTATTAATGTGTATAAATTAGGATTATGGGTGAAAAATCCAGAAAAATCTTAGGACTTTTTAAGTTAATTATATAGGTGTTGCATTTAAAAATAGTATATTAAACATATTTAGTGTTTAAATCTATTTCTGTCCATATTAGAGCTAACTCCTAAAATTATATTACTGTATTGGTTATGTATTAAACACTTAAACACTATAAATGTTAAGCTATATATTCTGCCTGGTAAACATATTTCTGCATCATTTTTGCTAAAAGAAGATATCAAATAAAAACTAAGATATTGGGTCATAATTATCAATGAATGTATGCCCTCTTCCTAACCAAATTTAAATCTTTATCAGCCTCTAAAGAGAAAAAATGTTTATAGCACATTGTAGAATTTGGTCCCTCAGCAAGATTTGATATTTAGATCAAGTTAAAAGATAGGAGAGGTAATTTACTGATAATTAATTCTCCTCTAAGTTCATAGATATTTCCTTATAATTGGCCCCTCAAGATGCAGTAGGAGAGGAAGAGGAATGTAGGCCCGGCCCCTCTCAGAGAAGTTACTCCCAGACCACAGTAACCAGGGTGTCAATAGAAGGTCTGATCATTGTGACCACTTTACCTGATCATTTTCAGATAAGTAATTTCTTTATTCTCAGAAAACTTTTTTAAAAATCTGTGCTTAGGAAGAGCAATGAAGCATTATGACAAGTGTTTAAATATGTCCCTGTGAAAAATATCAGGTTTAGCCTGAAAATCCTTCTTCACTGAGACAGAATGCAACTTTCCAAGATGATTTAATTATTTATTTACATTCATTTGGCCATTGGTCCCATTGGGATTGATTAGCATTGTCAGAATTCTAATCATAGTCAATATTCATGTCTTCAGAATTATAGAAGAATAAATGTATTCACAGAAAATTAGATTCCACATTGGCTAATGTATTCTCTCTTTAATAGGTTAATACAACCCTAGCTGGGTATTAAGGGAAACAGTTTAAAATTTTATTTTATGTTGAGAGTAGAAATACTTTAAAGCTATGGACTATTCAAATGTCACTGTGGTAAAGAAGCATTTGTGCAGCAGTAGAAAGAGCAACATGTTTGCCTTGCAAGGCTGATTCAAAATCATTTCCAAGTTATTACAAGGTTTATTTCTGTCTTCAGAGGTTTTTTTTTTTAAGTGTTAGGCATGTTTACGACTTTTTTCCTGTCACTATTCAGGGGCACTTTTGTTATGAATTATGCAATATTATTTTACAATGAATTGTACTAAGCCTATGAAAAGCTGCAAACTCTGTTCCTACCAAATTTTGTGTGTCTCCTGGTTCTTCCTTGTCAGCCTCATTTCCTTGTATTCACAACGTGAGACAGTGTTAGTTGTGGCAAATCTGCATTATGCAATCATTTTGGTTGGGGCTACATTATAAGCAAGTAGAACCCTTAGCAGGCTTCACAAAGAACTGAAAATTAGACTTGAATATAACCTAGGAAAATTTTTCTCAATTGTAAATATTCCTTAGAAAGCATGTGTTAAGAAGTCTATTCAGAACTATTTATTACTTCTCAGAAAGGAAGAACACAAAGGAGGCACAAAAAGACCTAAAATGGTTGGCACAGTTCTGCTTATCCTCTCAATATGGGGCACAGCTCTGGATGGTATTTAAATTCATCACTTTCCATCACTTATGTGTTTTACCCTTTTGAATTATTTCACAGTGTTCTCCACTCTGCAAAATCCTGTTCACCCACACATCTTCCACACCATGACTTAGCTCACTGGAAATCCTCCCTTGGGAGCCTGTGACCATACCATGCAGGGTGGGCAGGAGGTCTTCCCTAAAAGTCATTCTCATTCCCCTATGCAACTCCTGACCTGATAAAATGTGCTCATTTTAAAGAATTGTTTATGTAATTTTGGCAAGCTTAAATTTGCAGAACTGCTTTCTCTTACAAGAAAATAATTTTCTGTCTTTTTCTTCAATTATCACATTAAATAATCAGAAAACAATCATTGTTTTCATTTTATGATTGAAAAGAAGGTGTGGGTGTGTGCACGTGCGTGTGTGTGCTCACATGTGCGTGTGTGTAGGTATCCTGAAGTAACTTTTATAGCTTCAAGGACAAATCAATAATAAATTCTAGGAAAATATTTAGGGGTGACTCAGTAAAATATCCCACCCTTTAATATGCATTCTATTCATATTAATTTTGAATTCCATATGAGTTAATACTTCCCTCCCAAATCCTTCTGACTATCGCTATATATGTATTCCTTACATACAGCTAAAAGCTTTGTAATCGAAGGGAAGCAAAACACTACCACCAAATCCATTAATACCTCTGTGCTTCTTCTGGCTCCCTACCCCGAGTGTCATCCAAGAGGAAATGAGTGGTACCATCTTGTACCTTGAAACTTACTCTTTCTTTTTCAAGCTTAGCTCCTAGTTCTTACATCCTTTTTCTTCATTGCCTCTTCGTCTCTGATGACTCTGTCTCATCAGCCATCAAACATACTGAAAGTCAGTGCTTAAATCTAGAGGAGTAGATAGATGTTGAACTGTCACAGAAACACTGGGAAATAAGCTAAGAAGATTTTATTGATAAATGACATAAGATTCGCAATGATTTGCCCAAGACTACCCAATGACTTAACAGTTGACACTAGAACTCAGATATCTCTACCTTACCTACAATATTATTTATGTCAGTTTCTAGTAGTGGAACTATTTTTTGTCAGATTCTATAATGAAATATTTTTATGTAACTTGAAACAGAGTTATAAAAAATTAACAAAAGGGTATATTCAGTATTGCGACTAGTTACAAGCAATGTGCTCAGTGTTTTCTTAGCTTTTGTACTAAAGGAGTGTAGAATAAAAATATATAAATTTGCATTTCACTTAAATTTAAAATAAGTTTTTCAGGAACATTTCTGTTCTTTTGTAAGCCCAATTGAGGTCTTCTTAGATCTTCTTGAGTTTAGTTAGTTTTAAGCAGGGCTACAACTTATTTTAAATAAAATCTTTACCTGTATCATCTATTCTATTAGTTCCTCTTTCAATAATCTTTCCCCCTTAAGGCAAACTTATATGTGAAGCAAATTAATAAAATAATGAGATGCTAGATAAAATGATTAAAGACGTTCTATGCAAAATCAGATTCATGAAACAGTATAAGTGGGAAGAACATGTGAAACCATGTGATCTTGTTTTCTTGTATTTATATAAACCAAAGTTTGGAGAGATGAAGTGATGTTTAAGAGGCAGGACATAATAGTGCTAATACAAAACATGGAGATATTGCACCTCTTGAATTCAATATCATTTCCAGCTTTCCATGCAATCTAAGGGTATTATTCAGTACAGCAACACATTATACATTAGTGGCATCAATGCCAAGAAAAAATAAGGGCCTATAGGAAAGAGAAAGTATTTGCTTACAAAATAGCAAGGCATATGATAATAGAATTTTGTCTGTTTACTAGAACTGAAATAGAGGAGTTCAGTATCTGTAAGTTTGAATGTTGCAATTCAAATGGCTTTAACAGCTCTTAGTAGTTTACCTGTGAAGTGCTAGGTCAGGACAGGGGGCACATGGGCATACAGTTCTTTATTAGCCCTCATGCACAGAGACCTGGTTTCAGCTGTTCTAAGCAGGATCCTCCTTGGTGGCCACTTACATCTACTATGTCCCTGTTGCAATGCTAATGGCAGGTGAACACAGGGATGTTTTCTAAAGGCTGAGGGCCATGTACCATTGGACTCAGCAAGGAAGTCATTTCTGTTTTCATATATGCTCTCGATCAACTCATCAAAACAGAAAACTTCATGTAGAACACATTTCTGATCTTTATGAAAACATAGGCATTTACCTTCTGTTTGGTGGAGTTGAACTCTCACCTTAGAAACAACAGTATGAATTCAGTCAGGGGAAAAATGAGAGAGAAACCTTGCCTTTCTCAGTCATGGATGACAAAGGATTCCAGGCAGTTTATTCAGTTCTGTCAAAATGATCACTGAACTACTAGTTTGTGCGGGCCTTCCGCGGAGACCTGAGGTTTCGGTCATCCATTCATTCCTCCCCTCTTATCTGGGCCTTTGCGAAGCAGAGCTCATCAGTTTGGCTTTTTCATTTTAGTTTTTTTTTTTATTTAGCTCAATACTATGAAAGTTTAATATGAATAAAGGGACAAGGAGTTGTTACTAGTTATTTAATCCAAGTGAGATGGATAATATAGTTATTGTTTTGCCAAGTAATACTTAGATTTGATTGCAGTGACAAACTCTTTGAAAGATAATTGCAATTTTTAAGATAATATATATTAGCACTTACCGTAATGGATCAGAAACTTTTTCAGATTGATTCAAATATGGACAGAATTATAAAATGCAGGATGTTTATCAAGTATTCATGCCACCACATTGAAAACTTAATAGCTTGAATAAAGACTTGAAGAAGCCAGTGGAAGGCATGACATAGACCCATGTTCTGTTGAGTTTTAATGCTGACATTGATTTTTCATATCCTATAAACAAATCTTATTTAGGGTGTGTCATTTCTATATTACATTCTTGCTAATCCACTTTTTTAGAAAAATGCTGTAGGAATACGTGAAGATACTTATTACATTGCTAATTATATTGACATTCTATATACACATATATATGCATATGTATAAAATGTCAATTTAAAAACAACACAAAAAATTCAATACTATTGCTCACAATTACACAAAACTATGGTAATGACATCAAGCTGTGACATCTAGTGCTTTATACTTAGTAAACTAATTGTTCTTCGCAAGTCTATGAGTCAGCTATTACTATTGTCCCCACTATACACACAGGAGTACAGAAACAGAAAGAAGTTACCTAGCTAGCAAGTTGAGAACCTACAGATCAATCTCTTTACCACAACATGTATTGAAAACAACTGAAAAATATGCAGCAGATTGAGTATATGTTAGCCTGGTAAGAATATAGTTTCACTTTGATCTTATTGCAAATTGTTAGAGTCATTGACTGGAAAATAACACCTGTATTGTTTAATATCTAATTTGAAAAGACAAAACTTCCCCAGGTATTTCAAACAGAGAAGAAATCGTTTTCTGTGTTTATTGTAACAAATTACTACAGACCGAGTGGCTTAGAACACCAGAAATAACCAGACATGGTGATGGTCTGTAATCTCAGCACTCTGGGAGGTCGAGGCAGAAGGATCACAGGTTTGAGCCCAGCATGGGAAGCTTAGTGAAACCCTATACTAAAATTTAAAGAAATGAAAAGAACTGGGAATGTATCCCAGTGCAGTACAATCCCAATACCACAAAAAACAAAAAGCAAAAAACCACCCACACACACACACACACACACACACACACACAAAACCTACCCTACTCCAGAGTGACTTCATGTGTCAGTACTTACATTTATAAAATCTTACCTCCAAATAAGTCCATATTCACAAGTTCCAGTTGAATACAAATTTGGGGCTACACTTTTCCATCCAGCAGTGAAGCAGGATTTAAACAAAGAAGTGATTAGAGGATAACTCCCCATCACCAAGGTGAACCTAGAAACTACGACTGATTAGTTCGTAAGCTGCCATTAGCAGAAATATATCCTAAAACCCCAGCTGGGGTAATATTCTCAGACACCAGCCAGTCACATGGTGACAGGTTCTTAACATTAGATCCCTTCCTCTTGATTTCATCTGTGACCTTTCTTGGCCACGATGCCTCTGTCAGCACCACCATATGTGGATATAAAAATACCTCGATAAACAACATTGTATGTTTCACAGCATTGTTTCTCACAATGATACTATACTGAAACAAAATAAGTAGACCTAACTTCTGGAACGAAATACTATGTCAATGATGGGCCATCAGAAAAGCAGAATATATTCCATTGTATCACAGGGACTGGAATTTACCACAGGAATTTTTTGAAAAAGTGTTGGAAAGGCTGAAAGGGCACAGGAGGCCTGGTGGTAGTGACCAGAGATAAGAAATTGCAGTGAACAGCTATTCCAGTTCCCTGGGTAGAAAGTAAAGAGGCTGTGACTCAGAGCCCACGAGCCCACCTGCCACTTACACCACTTTTGACAGCACTGGTGACACCATGCTCACCACCATTGTGACTGCTGCTACTGATTAATGACATTGAGCCTGTACTTGTTCTGGGGTGTGTTCCTGATCTCAATATTGATGCTGTGGTATCTACTGCTTGTTCAGTAGTTTTGAAAAATAAATCACCAATAACACAGACCATAGCCTTGTAATACAGAATTTCTTTGCCTCTGAATTATTATATATAATAATTTTCTAATTTTATTATTTTCTAGTGAAGTATGAATT
>NW_004624769.1:12161421-12197555 GCF_000247695.1 Heterocephalus glaber
TTGTAATACAGAATTTCTTTGCCTCTGAATTATTATATATAATAATTTTCTAATTTTATTATTTTCTAGTGAAGTATGAATTATCTTAATGAGTTGGATAGTTACAAATTACAAACCCCAAACTATGGTTGTTGAGCCTGACTTTTGAGGAGCATTGTATTTATCTAAGTTACATATTTTCATAGAATTCTTCATAGAATTCCTCTATAGATTATCATTTCAATATTATTTGCACTGAATTTGTGGATTCATGTTATATAATTTTTATTTTTTGTTTGACTCTTATCACTTAGAAACTAGTGGCTTTTCTTTTACATTTGAGACTGACAGTCTTAAGAGAAGTCAGCAATCTTTTCATGTGATGAGATAGCAAATAGTTTTGGCTTTGCAAACCATAGTATCTCTATCAAAATCACTTACTTCTGATGTTGTAGTACAAAAGCCAAAAATAACACTTAACAAATGCATGTGATGATGATGTTAAAAAACAAACTTTACTTACGAAACAGCCTGCAAGTGGTATTTGGTTCATGGGTCATCATTTGCCTGGTCTAATACAAATAACAGTAGTCTTTATGATATCCACTATACCTGATAAATTTATACGTGATACAGAAAGACAAACAAGATTTTAGGTGTCTCTTTGTTTTGAGACTGAGTCTCCCCATGTATCCCAGGCTTGTTTTGCATGTACAATCATCCTGCCTCAGCCTCTTAATGCTGACTATATGTATGGGATACCGTACTCAACCAAGACCAACAAGATTTCAAAGTGAACAGTCTTTAATTTGAGGATATATTCATTGGATTGTGAACGTTATAATAAAAACTTAGATTAAAAAGAAATGTCACCACACTACTGCACTGTGATAAGTAATTTACATAACTTATTTTAATTAATCTTCCAATGAACCATGAAGTCAATGTCATTATCTCTGCATCACATATAAAGACTCGATAGAAGTTATGTAAACTTATCTGAGTTCACTCAGGGAGTAAGTGATGAGATTCAAACCTGTATGTATTGGAATCTGTATATATATTATTGCTACAATATGTTTTCTAATACATGTGCTTCTATAATTTTTCTTCCTTGGTTCTGTAACCACCAGCATTTTGAAATTAAAATCAAACATGATATAATATCCATTCTCTATGCATATATAATGAACACATTGAATCAGTTAAATAACTGGTTCAGCTCGAGAAGAAAATTTAATTATTTCTTTGAATCAGTGCTTATTAGGAGAGGCTACTTATGAAACAACAAAACTTCTTATTACCTTAGGAAATAGTGAAGAGATAAAGTTTGATATATAAGGAGGACCCTGATATGAATGCCACCTTCTTATCTGGTTTCCTGGCATACTATAAGGCCTTTCTAGACTTTGGTCCCTAGAAAATTGTACTCTTGTCCTGAACACCAGCTCCTGGTTAGTTCCTTTATTCAAACCACATTGTCTTTCTCTGAAATTCAGAATATTTGTGTATACAATCCACTGCTAGTGTGAAATGTCTGTAATTTTGCCCTCCCTGATCTTGTGGATATATTTGACCCATCTGTGGCTTTATGGAACACTTTTTCAACCCATTTCCTTGGCTCCAAAGCAATCCATTTATAACTTACTCCTCTTGTCCTTCAACCACATGGAAGGCCAAAAGAATACTCATACATTCTGATTTCCATCTTCAGTCCTCCTCTGAAGGCCCACTGACTTGGATTTCAAATCATAAATATTTTTTCTCTGAATTGATATCTTGACCCCTCAATAATCTCTTCACTCAGAACTGTTGTCATTCCTTTGCTTCTCTGGTATATCTATAAAGATTCCTGCTACTAATTTGGCAAAATCTCTATCAACTTTACCACTCGTATTTAATGAGTACTGAGTGAAGAGAATCCATTATTCTTTTTCTTTTTTTGGTTGGGGAGTTAGTTTTTCTAAGTTTATTATGTGTATTAAGTCATTTAATCCTTTCAAATGGATTCCATGGATCTGACAGTATTCTAGCAGATCATGCTTGTTAAGGGAGGTGATACTTTATCTCATTAGAGTTGAAAAGGTTGACCCTAAAATTAAGTTTACATAAGACAAATCAACAGGAAAATCTGCATATAAATTTTAATACAAATTTAACATGGCAGACAGCTTTATAAGTCTTCATAATGAAGACCGAAAAAATACAGGTAGAGTTACACAATTATCTACTTACATGGACAGAGTAGTGAATTATGAAAATGTGGTAAGGCAAATAGGCTTGGGCTATAATAGTTAATTGGGTAGCGGAATGGCTAGAAAAACATGGGTTAGTATAAATGCAGTCTGTACGAATTTCCCTTGGTTTTTCATCCTTAATGATAAGAATGATACTTTATTTACAAGGTGTATGTCTTTTTCATGGGGAATTCCATCTCCTGCTTTCAAGAAACAGAAGAAAGCTCAGAATAATCCTCTTGTACCTGCTGTTTTTTGAGTGCCTTTAACTGAAAATAGTCAATATTTTGAAGTAGTGTATTTGGGGATAGAGTGTTTTGAATTCCTCCACCTGACCTCCAAAAGTAGAGCAGATGTGCTGATGGCATTTTTTCACAATGCAGATTCAACATGTCTACCCTTCTCAGAAACCTGGCCTGTGCTACAAGCTGAACACAGCCAATGGCTTGCCTCACCTCTAACACAAACCTTGCCCACACAAGCTACATTGGTGGGTTTTTTGTTGTTGTTGCTGTGGTTCTTTCCCCGTAAAATTGGAAATTAAATATAAAGTATTTCCATATACCTAATAAAAGCTGTGGATAGTGTATACATGAAGGCTGTGGGTCCTAAAAGATCCCAAAGATGATTTCTGATTTTATGTCTTTCAGAGCCAAATAAAAGAAAGAAAGTCAGCCCTATACCTACATTGGAGAGCACTATGCTACTAACTTAAAAGCACCATTTATTTTCTACACCAAAGGCACCTTCATTTTCTACTTTCCTAGGATATAGCTTGGAATAAAAAAAAATGTATTTCTAGTCCCAAGAGTCTACATTATTTTTTTTCTTTTCTGTTATTTTGGTTGGCCTGCTAATAGCTACTCAACATGTCAAAGATGACAGAGAAATCTTTCATCTAAATTTCAGTGTAGGCTGGTCACAAAAGGAAATTTTAACATGTCAATTATGTAATCTATAATCTAAAACCAGTAAGACAAAAAGGGAAGTATTTGAACAAACTCAGACACTAGAATCTAAATTGCAATATTGAAACGGTAGATTTAAAAAGTAGTTCTGACTGATTACATATAAATGTATTGCCTCTGATTAAACATATAACTATTAGCATATACTGAATTGGAAAGTCATAGGTCTTTAACGTTTAGTGTGTGTTTGGTCCCACTTAAGATGAACCTATTAGTAGAATCATGCTGAGACCTTAATACCCAGGACATTAAGCCAAAAGATAGCAGAGGACCAAATCTATGGCCCTATGATCAGAAAGTTGGCCTCTGAGTACAATACACACTATATCCTAAAGGACTTTTCTAGTCTTGTGGGACCTTTGCCCAAGAGAGTGTTACTGCAGAGTGGGAGAGGGGACCTGGGACTCATCCCCATATTTTCATATGGAGTAAAATGTCTGTGGAGTAAAGTATTGGAATGCCTACAGGGAAGCTCATATTTGATTCTAAACAAATATGGGTTTGATTTTTCTCCTCATAAGGAATCCAGTAGATTCAGAATAAGTTGGTACCATGGCAGAATGGTTCAATTACATGTAACACAAAGGACAAACAAATGTTCTACAAATTACAACTTGTTATCCCCTGATTTGCAGCCCTAGTTGTTTCTTTTAACGATTCTCCCCCATTGAATTTCTGTAAAATGACTGGGCATCTCAGTCAAGAAAACTTCCCAGAATTTGCAATGGCATTTTATTTTGGCTCTACATGTTTTGCCTGGATGTCAACCAATTATTTGCATTTGAAACAGATTTATTGATTTTGGCTCTTCATAATATTTTGTCAAAAGAGGCATGATACTGGATCCTACTTCCGTTTGTGTGTACCTC
Organism: Heterocephalus glaber; assembly: GCF_000247695.1. The sequence goes on from NW_004624769.1 coordinate 12,165,475, forward strand.
CAGAATAAAATGCATTGACTCTCTGTGGGCAAAAAAAATCCTATGTATTACGTATAAGTTTGAGGACTGGCACTGCATCAGTTTGGTCTTCCAGGCAACAGATGAAAAACGGAATCATACATACCTAAAATGTATAAAGGAATACAACTGTGAAAGATAAGTATAGTGGTGTTTTGCTACTCATAGTTAATTGATATTGAGAGGCATGAAGTGCACCAGTACTAAACAAATTATTATGGGTGATTACAGGGCAGTCAACATTGACAACTTCTACCTTGGATGTCAAGTCTCAAACAAATGACATTTTGTGTCAAAATGTGTCCAGTACCAAGATATGACTGTACAGAGGATAGCAGGAGTGAGCAAGGAGATTTTGCGCAAGACTGACATCTTTGAAAGAAAAAGGAAATGAGGAGGAAGAAGTATTGGGTAGGAGGCGTTTGGTGACCAGAATAGTTCTGTCAGGCTAATAGAGAGCCCCAGAGAAACTGTGCCCCTTGGAAACATCCACCAGCTTGCCAGACTCCAGTGCGGACAGGAAAGGGCTATGAATGCTTAGTAAACCCCAGGGCTAAGGCAACTGGAGGCTTGCTAGCTATACCACTCTGCTTGCTGCAGGATCTTTCTTGAATGGAGATCTGAGGGGTGCATCTCCCTGTTGGCCAAGGACATATAACAGTTTTAGCTCTTAAGGACAATGTTTTCCACCAAACCTTATAAAGTAGTCATTTTCTCAAGCATGGAAAATGGATCAAAGCCCAGGTTCCCAATATTAATGATAAATGTTCACCACACAACTCAAGACATAAAACTGAAATAAGACACTAAGAAATAAAGTTTGAGTAAAATTAAATGGTTAAGTATTGGAAAAAAAAATAAAGCCATCTTTGCATCTTCAATGGTCAGAAAGCCCTTGTATTATAGTTACTCCACACATTTTTGTTGAAATGAAAGGCAGATAATAATAATTTCTACTTCATTTTGGAGGGCTCAAGCTTTTAAAAAGCTAATTTCTTATAGCTGTATTATGGAAGCACTTTTGTCTTTAAGCAATTACCAACTCCAACTTCAACATAGACATTGACAAATACATTTTGGTCAAAAGCAGTTCTACATATTGCCAATATGATTTAAGCACAGAATTTGAGAATTCTAATGCAAAATAGACTATAGATTATGTTGTAATCATCATTATTGTAGCTAATTCTTCATTCTTGCTACATGGCAAAAGCTGATGTAAAAGATATCTATTTCATCAGACATATTCCAAACACAGACATTAAAAATGATACCAGTTGGGAAGAGGAGTAAATAAAATCAAATGAGATAATTGTTTATGATCCACTAGGTATTGTAGCTCTAGCTCAGAGATGCAAGTCAATTTCAATTCTGCTTGCTTCTTCCCAATCCTTTTTCAAAGAAAGGATTTTCACATAATTTAACCTAGAGGGCCGCACTTACATTTCACTGTAATATCAGAAAATGAGATCCTTCTTTGTTCTGATTGAAGAATACACATATCTCAAGAAGAGCTGCTGAGGAAGTCTTCTGAAATGGGTTAAGATGTCTGATATACCAGCAAGAACTTCTGAATAGATTATAGTCTTACTTCAAATAGATATCTAGACATTATATTTCTTATTTGATTTTTTTCAAGCAACAAACTTAAGTTTGTTGTGGTTTTTAACCTTCTTTAAACAAAGGGGAAACAGAATAACTTCAGTGTGTAGTTCAATATCATAAAAACAAAGCTGAAATAAAATGAGAGACAAAGACCATGTAAATAAATTTTAATATTAATTTATGTTCTGTTAATGAAATACTCCAATCAATGCTGATAATTGAACTTGAATTAAGTGATAATATTTATATTTCTTCAGGTAAAGAAATTTCCTTGCATACATCTAATTTTTACTCTGGCGCACCTCACCAGTTGTTTTTACATAAAGTTCAATTAAAATAACAAAGATTTTCTGTATGATTAAAATTGGTTTTATTTATTACACACACTTCTGTAATTATTTCCTTGAGATACTACCTGAGGTTCTGATGTCAATGTTTTCTTCTTGGCTTAAAGTATTATTTTCATAGTAGCATAATATGTCAACCAAGAGATGCCTTTTCTTCTTTATAAAGTTAGATTTCTCTTCCTGAATCCATCCTTGAGGGTCCTTGAATCCATATTCTTCCTATTTTAAATGAATTTTTTAAAACATAAAACAGAAGTAATGAGTGTAGCTCAGTGATAGTGTTTGCTTAGCATGTATGAGGCCCTGGGTTCCATCTCTAGCACCATAAAAGAGAAAACAAAAATAAAAACGTCCCATTTAAGTCTATTGTCCTCTCCATGAACTAAGCCATTCTTTTCTCTACTAAATAATATTCCCAAATGAATGTGAGTTTCTCATTGTCCGCATTTTTTAAACATTTTCCTTAATTGCAATCAGATATTTCCTCTGTAAGCAATAAGCTGTTAATCAACAACATTTTCTTAGTCTCAGTCTCAGAAGTTTCTTCTCAGTATTTTATATTATTGATGCCCCTTCTTCAAAAAATGACTGTGGCTTTAGGGACTTCATACTGGTTATTCAACATTCCACTTTGTTTGTTTGCCTTTTTAAATAGCATATTCATCCCCATCCCAATTCTCTCTAAATATTTTCTACTTTAAACATCATATTACATCCAAAGTAACTAACATAAAATTGAGCTAATTCACGTACTCAACTCAATGTGCTATTTCTTTCTTGCTAACAATATACTACAAAATATTCAGGCTTAAAACATTGACTGAAACCGTACCTTGGCTAACAGTCCATGTTTGAGAAGCAGGATCAGTCCTATAAACAAAGCATGCTTTAAACAAAAATACACACACACAAATACATCTTCAACCCTGATTCAATGGGTAAGATAAAACGTTCAACATTTTCTCCCCTTTTGATAACTTCATTCAAATATTGTATTTTAGACACTAGAGAACAATTAAGAACACTAATACAAATCCTCTCTTATTGACCAAAGAAGGCATGATCATTAGAAACTCCTCCCCCAAAACTTAATATTGTCAGCCTTTTAAAAAATGATACTTTTCATCTCTGACATGTGCAACTGATACTTCATCCCTATTTTGTTTTTTAAGAGTATTTAAAATGCTTCTCTCACGGGTTTTTTTTGTTTTTGTTTTTTTGTTTTGTTTTTGTTTGTTTGTTTGCTAATTAACAGAGGACTTCAAACTGTTTGTTGATGTATTTGATCATAGTTCTATCAATTTAATACTATGGGGATTATCAAAATGTTACAATGGCCTTGGTGCTATGAACACACAACAATAGAAGGAAAAGTGAATGTGCAGTGTGGTGCCTGAAAATTCAAACACAAATTAAACTTCTTTAATTTGTGTGGAGGATAGATAAATAATGTTTTGCAGTAACTGGGGATCTCATATGGCTTTGTTCATATTTTAATAGTGTACTCTACTTTGCAGTCTGAGTAATTAAGTCTTCTGACATTCCAGCATCCCTAAATCCTGCTGAGATGTTTAAGTTGAGAACAACCTCTTGATGTAGAATCAAAATAATAAAAATAAAAAAGGACACTTCTCTGGTTCTTAACAAGTTGTTTTGCTTTTACCTCTGAAACACAATTGAATGTGGCCCACTCCAACTGTTTAGTCTCATTGTTAAGGAGAAGTTCCTTTTGAAATTCATTGACTTCAATTACATTTATTAAAAGAATTTTAATTGCATGGCTCTAAAGAGTAAAGATGCTCAGGGCTCCATTTGTTTATCATGGAGGGGCCTAAAAAATGAGGACAGAGCTTCCCAGCTCATGCAGGGGTTACAGAGAGAGGGAGATGACTTTTAATTCGACAAGTTCAGAGAGATTTCTTAGTTTGACGTGCTTGGCAGGGGGTCTTTGAGCGCCTGGCAATGCTTCAGCATTCTGAGCTTTGAAAGTCTTTCCCTGCAGCAGAAATTGTATCAAAAGCCAATGATAATATTCCCTGCAAGGTAAAGCACCCTATTGAAGATTTGGAGAGCTGTTTATTTATTCATCACAGTTTTTCTTTTAGGACATATCAGGCATCTAGGTAATAATTCACATAGATGATAGAAAATGCAAAAAAAATTCCTCCTCATTAATCTTTCACCTTTTTTTCCTTCTACTTCTCTGTAAGCCATGTGTAGGTATAAAATGTTCTTCTGCTTGTCCCCAACATATATATCTTTATTCCAAATCACAGTTTCGTCCCCTCCCTTTCCATTTTTAAACAAAATAGTCATTTCAGTTTCCCTTCTACCACCAGCTGAGAATATAAGATGTTTATGGCCATTTCCTCCTGCTAAATCCTCAAAGTGATTAATTAATTTTACAGAAGTATGTTCAGTTTCTAAGGGTTTTTTTGAATCTTGGTATTTTAAGTGTGCTTCAGAAAGCTGTTTTCAAAGCAAATGTTAACAATCACGTTGATCTCTTAAAGGATATACATATTTTAATATTTTGTATTATATTTTATACATATGTTGGGAAAAATGTTTCTCTCCTTTTCACTGTGTCTAGGGCAGAGCTGGGAATAAGGGATCAAGACAACCTTTCCCTCTTGTATCATCAGTGTTGGCTATCAGTTTGGCAGAATCAGTGAAGACAAAAAGCAGTTTCTCCTCATTTTTTTCTTCCATATTCTGTGACATTAAAAGTGACCTTGCTTTGCAAATATCAGTGAGTTACTTCAAGAGAAGCAATCACCATGTAGTAAAAAATTTTCTTGAATTTTTTTAAATAAGGGGACTTAAAGATGGTACATTGCTTACAACTGCAATTTTTAAAATGGAATCCATGAAAGACTATTATGTATGCAAAGAAACTTGGAAAAAATCAGTACATCATTTTATCTGGGCATACTTAAGTACGTTTCACTTTACAAACATAAACCGGGGTGCAGACTGTATTTAATATCCAAAGTGTGAGAGGAAATCACCATGCAAAGTAACCACTTCACTAACAAAATATCCATAGAAAAGAATAAGCAAATGTTCCATTCATTCATTAATATTAATAGAACTTGCACAGAGCAAGAAGCAAGCCACAAGGCACCTTACAAACATAGGCTTGTCTCAAGATTTAAAACTCTATAGCTGGTTCATGATCATTATAAAACATGGAAAAAGGAGAATGAAGGGTAGTACAAAACTACAGAGTCCCAAATGACCCAGAGTACAACGCAATCATTTGTTATTAGGTTTGGGGGTGGATATATATGTGTGCTTTAAACACAATAAAACCGTGCTATTTTGCCCTGGACTAGGAGCTCCAGGGCACTTCCTGTTGCCCACCAGTGCTTCCAAAACCACATCACTCCATGACTCACAGCACCAGGGTGAAACAATATGGGTCCTTCTCTTAGAATGATACTTGGTTTCTCTCTCTCAAACCATTTTGTGACAGGGGACTTAGTTATTGAATGTCTTTCTAATATAAACATGAACATCAGTAATCATAATTTCAAACTGAGTAATTCTATCTAAAATGAATTTAAATTCAATTTATGATTTATCCCTTTATTTCGTATCTTGTATTTTTCATTGAAATAACTGCCGAGATCTATTATGATTTTTGCATTTTAAGTAATATTTAAATTTCCAAAACAATAAGTAAATAAGAAAATATTCAGGTATACGATGGAAGTATAAGGAATCTAAAAGGGTACGTTAAAAACATATTACTACCTCCCTCTGATGTTTAAGAATAGCTTGCTGTCCTGACCTTACTTCAGAATTTCCTGGATCGCTGTGGATCTGCCATTCAAAAGAAGAGTCTAATAAAGTGATACAAAGAACAATTCATTTTTGCTTATCTCAAATTATCCCTGTTCCTCTCCCCTAGAAGAAAATAGTATCTGTGTATGTTTTATGGTATGGTCAGATCCCAGTTTATGTGATTTGTTCATTTATTGTTGAATTTCTTTAAAGCTGCAGGATGGCAAGCAGATCATTCCTATGAGTAGCAGATGACTGAATTGAAACAGTTAAATATTATAAATAATATGCTAATAATTTAATAATCTCATACCAAAGTTCTAAGTTCAGTTAATTTATATGAAACTATCTTTTGTTTTCTTGTATGCATGTAGAAGAAAGGGTTTTCTCCTTGTCAGATATGGCAGGAAACTCCTAAGTGATTATATTGAAAATATACCACCTTTTTCTCTTTCTAACAATGTCTAATGGTGACTCGAATACTGAAATCAGTGCAGAGTTTTTGGTGAAGGATAGATTTTACTTTAAACTTGATTAATCTAATTTGATATGTTTATATTTAATGCTTCTCAATTTAACATTCTAATATCCCTAATGACTGATTTAAACATTCCTAAGACACTATTTTTGACCAGGTGAGATGTTTGAGTACATACAATAATCTCTACATCAAAAGAATAAAATCAAATACTCATAAATAAATTAAAAGAACCCCAGCATTATAAAGCACATCTGCCTTAATATCCATAGCTAATAATGTCAGGGAAAACTTAACTTGCAATTACCTAAGTTTGAAAGTCAATATTTTGGGGAGAAGCATTTTATTTTATATAGCAAAATAGAAAACTCAATATAATGGGACGAACACAGCCATTATATATCTTGGACTTGGCTAGCCTTGATTTGTTTCTGCATAATTGACCACAAGTACGATTAACAGTGATCTGTATACTGGACTACAATATCAGTGAAGACGTTTACCAAGTTTGACTGTTTCCTCATTTGCTTAAGAGGATTCTACATTTATCTGTTCATTTTCTTCTATTTTCTCATTCTAAGGAAGTACTTGTCATATTTTGGGAAGCTTCCAGCTTACAGAATCTAGAGGAAATGGAGGAAAGATGAGTAATCAGGCAGTTGAGAAACAATTGGGAAGTGGGCTTCTTGAGGTACTCAAGAGAACACTGTAGAAGCAAATGGAAGGGAAGGGAAACAGGTCTTTCAAAATATTGCTGTGTCTTATCTATCTTCGCTACATTTTTTGAGCAATACAAGTAGTTCTGGAACTACATTTTGACTTCTGTGTTTCTTTGCAAATGGACCATATCGATGTCTACTTTATAAAGGTTATATTTTACATTTGTATCATGAATCATCATGCACATATATTGTTCCAGCAGTCATTTCAGATAAGGTGAATCTGAAGACCAGAACTATAATTCTGGAAGCTAGTGGTGTAATTAAACCTCAACTTGGCTGTCTGAACTCTTGACAGAACCCAAAAACACCACGTTCTCCTCTGTAACTTTGGAGACCCTTGCATCTCTCTTAACATTCAGGACCTTAATGGTGCTTCTCACCAAAATCATTGAGCAATGTGTAGCAGGTAGACATGTAAAATGAGAATAAATTCTTATATTTTTTAAGTTGACAGTAGAAGAAAAGGGTTACAAAAAAGTCTCTGGCAAAGCTAAAGAGAAACCAACAAAAGTCCATCCCAAGAAAGCAGAAAGAAATACAATAGAAGAAGCAATATGGACAACCTTAGAATTATAGGAAAAGAATGAGGAGGTTTGCCTTGGATAGAATTATAGATTTGTTTACAGTTCAAACAGGTAATGTCTGGTAGGTAGAAAAATGAGGCTTCCAGATACAATGCTTTTGAGCCCTCTAGAAGAGAGGATGAAAGTTAAACAACATGAGAAGTTTGTAATTTAAATGTTACATCTTCTTCTAAGGATATCTCCCCACAAAAGACATCATTGTAAGTTTCTAATAAGGAACCCCAAATTTCAGGGGTTAAGAAAGGTATCGTGTGCTATACACCCTGAGATTTCAAAGACAGCATGTTTCCAGGGTAAGTACTGTGAGACTACACAACTATATAGTGCTAAGCTTGTAGAATAAAATTATGACAGTTTGTCTTAATCTACACATACTGCTACAAGAAAATCCCTAATACTGGATAGTATATATATATATAATAGAAATTTATTTCTTATTATCCGGAGGCTAGAAATTCAAGATCAGGGTGTTTCAGTGTTTGATGGAAGCTTGATCTCTGCTTTCAAAACGGCTCCTTGAATGCTGTGTTCTAGAGAGGGAATGACCCCTGAAGTCAGAAGAATCTGTAGGCAGTCTTATGAATTAATCACCTCCTATAGGCACCACGTTATATTATTAATAGATAGGTGATTAAGTTTTAATGGATGAATTTTGGGGACATATTCAGAATATAGCAAAGCTAAAACACTGAAAATTTCCCCCAGAATTAATGTGAATATGTCAGTCCCATAGAGTTTTTCTCTATATGATGTTCTTTAGGAAAGAGTCCAATTTCTTTTATTTTTTGTTTTCTTTTTGTTTTGTTTTTGAACCCACAAGAAAAGTGATTATATAAAGGAAACAGCAGGAAATATTTGTAGACTAAATGAAAGTAAAAATATGTCATTGATTGATTATAGTAAGTCCCTGCCATTTGACCCATTCTTAGCCATTCATTTTCATCATTTATTGATTCTGTTCCTTTTTTGAACCTTACCTTATTGTTCCTTATCTCTTCTCACAAAATTTTTTCTTTCAGTTTCTCAGTCTTCTAAATTTCTACTGTATTTCTCTTTCTGCACCCTTTCCATATTTTATTTGTAACTAAATGTATAGGAAATGAACAGTCCCAAGAGAAAAAGAAATATTGGCGATTTCAGGTCAAGAGTGGGACTTCACATATTAGAGATAATTCTTTAACAAGATTGAATGAACCATGAATCTGACCAATATGGAAGTCTCTGGATTTGTAAAATTCACCACCTCATGTGGGAATATTGATTTATAATGGAAAGCTCAGAAAATGGAAGCTTCTTTTTTTCCCTGGCCAAAATAGATAGCCGAAAAAAATGAGAACTGAATACATACATATACACAGACTGGAAAGAGACTATGGCATTTTTCTCCAAGCTACATTCCAGAAATGAACTTATAAGCAAAACTTACATAGTCCATAAATTAGGTAATGTTTTCAAACTTTAAAAGTAAATATGAAATAATTTCCTACTTGTTTAGGAGGCTGTATTTTTTAGTGACCATATTATTAGTAATGGATTTCAAGTCTACTATTATTTTGTAAGTATAATAATATAGGAGAAATAGAGGTACTACACCTTATTCATGAGAATATTTCTCTTTGAAGTCAACAAGCCAGTGTTTCAGTGGGAACTCTGTCATTTCCCAGGTAATTAGCTTCAGTTCCTTCTGCTGCAAAACTCAGACAACTATTCAAACCTCATAGATTTGTTGCGAGGAAAAACATGTAGTTTAATTTTTTTTTGAGACAGTCTTGCTATGTTATCCAGACTGGCCTGGTACTCACAGTGATCCTCCTGCCTCAGCCTCCAGAGTGCACTACCAGCCTGCACTACCATGCCCGTTTAGCATCTGATTTAATTCCCAGATACTGTATACTTTGATAGCTATTATTCTACCACCAACATTCCAGCTCAAGTCAGAATTTCTGATGGGTCCTTAACTTTCAGATGATGCTCCAGACTGAAACTGATCACCACTTTGGGTTAGAATAACTACTTTTTGCTGAAAAAGTAGAAGTACATTCCATGCATACACATGCTTTAGCCAGGATAAGGAGCAAGAGGAAGGGGGTAGGGAAAGGAGAAAGGAATAAAAAAAAAAGAGATGTGTTATGTACATGTATCAATTTTCCTCAAGGAATGTGACCGTTATATGCTACCAACATGTACTAATAAAAAAATTGAATAAAAGTTAGAAAAACAGAATAGCCATCAAGATAATGGTATAAGAGCAAAGTAAAGCAATGTGGCATTTGGTCTCTGTAGGCAGGAAATTTATAGCTGCAGCGTAGGCACTAGAAAGGAATGTCTCAACCTGGACTTCCTTCCACCACTTAACTGTGGCAAATATCTGGCTTCGTGATTTTTCCTTTGATGTAAATCTTTTTAAAATATACGTATTTTATCCGAATATACAGCGATAAAGAACTGGTGGTAAAGAATAAATGAACAATTACCAGGTTGGACTCTGTTAAATGTATATATTGAAGAATTCCAAGATAAAATTCATTGATCAGTCTTTGAGGAGAGTGATTTTATATTTATAAACATGAACATCTTAATGTTCCATTTTCCCTTGCCTAATCACTAAATATTCATTAATTCAGATATTTTTATTATATTAATGACTATACTGTTTAATGGCTTGTGTAATAATTTACATTTTTCAGTATTTCACCTTATGTTCCTTTAAATTTCAAATTTAGTTCATATTTTATTTCAATTTCATACTTGGGTTTAATTATATTTCCATTATTTTTTATGTTGATAGTAGCTCAGGTAAGCATACAACCAGCATTCTTACATGCTGAATTCTACTGAGCTGTGTTTGACTTGCTCCATAGACTTTTACGTAGTTTCCCCCAGGTGCATGAAAATGGTTATTTTGTTTCTATTTTCATTGTAAAAATAAAAGCCATTCACTTGTACTTTCAGAACTCTCTCTTTACCTAACATTTCATTGTCTGATGTCCTGAGAAGAGCAGCTTGCATTTTGAATGCCCATGATTACCTACAATTTCTCATGGTATTCAGAATAGAAATTCTACTGTATCTCATTTTTTTATAAATAATTACAAGAATGCTTTTTCAAGAAAAAAATAGCTTTTAGAATACCTGAAGGTATAAAATAATATCATTATAATGCTTGATAACTATGTGGTCATCTTGGAAGCAAAATAGAGAAAAAAAATCATCTCAACTTCAACCTTTCAAATCACAAGAAGTAGTTCGTTCCTCTGCCATCCAGACAATACTGTGATGGGTCCTTGTGTCTGATTACCAAAGGAAATCTAAAATGAGCTTTATGCAAAATTTTTCTACAATGAAACACTTTGTAAGTCATTATACTAAAAGGAACTTTTACAAAGCACTTGCAAAATAAAATCAGCTGATAATTCAGCAACATCTAAAGGAAGTGTGAGACAATTAAACTTTCTCATGAATTACATGAATTCTACTTAGATATTCCTATATCATTGCAGCTGTGGAAGCTATTGTCCCTTGATTTTCTTTCATCAGTTGCCATTTTTCCACTTAAAAGTGATGTTTAAGGCTATTTTTAGTCTATTTCCGACTGCTACTAAGACATTTAAGTTAAAGAGCTTGATTCTTATTTTAGTGTCATGAGAAATGATTTCAACTTGGGGAAACCCAAACTTCAAATACCTATGGAAGTAAGATTAATGTAGTTTGAATTTTGCAGGAAAATAACTTCAAAGGTGACATTTTTGTAAGAGGAACTGAAATATCTACAGTAATACTTTTAACAAGGGTTAGTCTGGAGTATTGCTTGGAGCAAAGAAATCTAACATATACTCTAACTGTCTAACGGCAAGCCAGGGATGGATTTATAGGCCATACTTAGCACCGTCACCTTGAAAGTGAAGCACTTTAAAGGCTGAATGAAGATGAACAGTCGATCTCTTTTGGGAAAAGTCTTGCCATTTATTTTTTTATTAGCTTTAAGAGTGATATCATATTGTATCATGGGTTGAATAGTGTCCGATAAGAATATTTTCTGTCTTTGCAAAGCAACCCATTTGCTTCCATCCCCCACTCAGAAAGAGCTTGAGGCTGGAGGAGAAGCAAGGGACAAAGGGTACCATTGGTCTCTTTTGGAAGCTTCAGAAGATGCCAACCAACTGAGACTGTTCCTCCTGCCTTTTCCTCCAACCTACCAGCTCCTCTGTTCCATTTGTGTTTTCTCTATCTCTCTAATCACTGAAGCATCAATCAAATAAATAGGTTGTGGTTTGATTGGCAAAGGTAGAAACTATAGAATTATCTTTTAAAGGCACATCACATTACATGGGGACCTCCTAACAATAAGCCAATCAAAGCACAAGACAGAGACTATAAGTCTATGGCATGCCTTTAAAATTAAAAGAGCATAAACACTGGTGAATTTTGTGTTATGTGTACCTTGCAGAATTGTCATTATTTTGAGTTATTACTTTTCCTGCTTGAGGATCAGAATTTTCCTTCTGAGGAAAATTTTAAACACTAAGAAGTTTTTCTAAGTTTCATTTGTCAGAACACCAATGATAATGTTTAATAGCAAGGCATGATATAAATATAAAGTAAATGAGTTATTACATAGTTATCACATAGTACTTGTTAGTATATGTATGTAACAAATAAATACCTGATCCTTTCCTCAAGGGAAATTGTGATCCAGATAAAGAAGGTAATATCTATTATAAGTTATATATTTTAAATATCTGCTAATAGCATAATAGAGCAAGCAGGGCTGGCTTCATGTGTGCGCGTGCCATCTGTACAGTTTCACAGGACTCTGCATGAAGAAAGGCCCAATGCTTGGTGTAATGCTCTGCTGTCACCATCCTGACAGTCTTGAAAATTTGAACTAGGATTTTCCCCATTTTCCTTTTGCATTTGGGTTTTGCAACCTATATAGCTGCCCCGATAGCAAAGTGTAATGCATAGCTGATGCACTCTTGATTAAATAATAAGACCCATGATTGCAATGAAGAGAGAGAGACAGCCAAGGGCTAGATTCACAGTAAATGATTTCATAGTGAATTTGAGGCTTCAGTTGAGCTTTGAATAATGTGGAGGATTTGGACAAGTAGATGGAAGGGCAAGGGCATTTCAGGTGGGAGAGTACAACCAGGTTTCAGGACAGGAATGAAAAAGGAAATTGGATATCAGATTATCTGGATTAAAGTTATTTGTATAACAATTGTGAGACATGATGCTCAACAAAGTTGTAGATAACTTTAACTGCCATAAAAATAAATGCCATTTTGTTATAGAATTTTGGAAGAACATGCACATTGCTTTGGATAGATTAGCTAGGTAGTAGAACTAAAGCCTGAACTTTACCTTTAACAATGGCCCAGGAAATAAAAAGAAAATGGCAGATATAAAATGTGTGTGAGAAAGATATATCAGCTATGGCACGATCTTGATTACTGGGAGAATGACGAAAACCTTGACGTAAATAAAGAAGTCATAAAAAATTAAAATAATGAAGTCATAGTACAGAATGGAGTAGCATCTCCAGGAACTGAGATCATTACCTTTGTTTTGAAGATGTCATGGATTAGTTTAAGGCACGTGGCTCTTCTAGGATCTAAACTAAAGCCATTTATTTACTTTGACACTTTGCAAACAGTTTTTTTTAATATATTCTATTGGACAAGGACTTTAAAACAACACTCCAGCTTTCTGAAACTAAAGCACAGAAAGTTTTAAATGAGTTAGCTCCTGATATCTCATGAAACATCATAATATTTGAATATCTTTTAAAAGGGTTTTGGAGAAAAAATCATTTGAATATTGTATGCACCAGACATGCACACTGACAAAAAGCTATATTCTTGTTTTTATGTGAAGGTAAGGCGGTTGCATTCCAGGCCCCACACAGGAGGAGTTTTGATTTCAGTCACCTCTTTCTCACCATTTTCCTGTGCATACATATGCTAAAATGAAATGTTTATTGTACAACAAAAATGAACTACCAATGCATGCAAATGGGAGGCAAAGCTCAACTTCTTTTTTTCCTGAAAAGAAAGGATTTCAGGCTAGGTAAATTTATGCATCAGTGGTTTTCTTCCATTTTCTCCTGATAAAGTCTGATTGACACCACCAGAGCAGTACTTTTAAAGAAACCCAAATGAATCCCACAGCCTCATGCAGCTAGGCCTGAAACTGTCAGTGCCTTATGACCACTGAGGCCTGACTGATGGCAAGAGCTACCGTACGCAAGGTTCTCTATCACTGAGAAGATCCACAGTGCAGTATAATAACTTGCATAATTAGGCATCACAAAATAAACTCAGAAGTAAAGATAATTTCATCTATTTTTTTACACTGTCTTTGGTATTTTTATATATTTAAAGAGATTATCCTAATGAAAACTGGGCACTTATACCTTCTTTTCCTTCATTTCTTGAGTCCAAATTCATGGCGTATTGATTAGCCAAGTAACTTTCAATTTCACTTACTGTGATTTATTTGTGACCCTTGATACTTTTTTATTCTTTTCCTAACTTGTTGACCTAGTTGTTTTTTCAAAGAATAGATAGAAATGAAGAGGGGAGGAATGCTCAGGTCAATTTTATCATGCTTTTTTAAAAAAAATCCACAGTTTCTGTTCAAAGGCATGTGTAGGTGAAAATTACAGAAATCACTATGTGGATTCCAATGACTCATGACCTTCTCTCATAATCACGGAACACAGAAAGGTGAATCCTCTGAATAAATATGGAGGTTTTCGTCAATATTATTGTAGTGATTTGTTTGCTGTCACAGAGACAAAGGAGGAAAGATTTATTTTGGCTCACACATTCAGAGCTTTCAGGCCATATTTCAGCAGCCCCAAGGCAGAATGTGCTGGCAAGGGACATGGCAGCTGGGAAGCTGCTCACCTCCTGGTGGCCACAAGCAGGGACCAAGAGGAGTCTGAGAGGAAGGAAGGAGCCAGGGACCAGTAAAACACCAAGGACACATCTCCAGGGCCATGGGATATACCTGGAAGTGTGCTCTACTGATTTTCTGGGTGTCTCTCAAGCCAATCAAGATTAATTATCACAAGAATTATAAATTGATATGTTGTATTTGCCTCTTAAGAGTTTAATGACACAGCTTTACACCACATTTCAAAACTCAAGATAAAAGAAAAGATGAAATTTGCTTGGCAGGTTTTTGGTTTTTTTTCCTTTGCTATACTGGCAGTTGAACACAGGACCATTGCACAGAGGTACATCCCCAGCCCTTTCTTTTTTATTTGGACCCAGGTTCTCTCTATGTCACTAAGTTGCCCAGGTTGAACTTGAACTTTTAGCCCTACTGCCTCAGCCTCCTAGAGCACCTGAATCAGAGGAAAGCAAGGACCTGTATGCCTGGCTGGCAGGTCTCACATGTTGTACAAAATATAAATTTGGAGTATCTTAATTATCCATGCCATATAGACTTAAGCTCTTTACTGTCTTGAGATGAAATATCCTGATTGTCCTTGAACAAACCTTGAAAAACAATATCACATTTAGTTACTGAGGAAATCACTAAAAATGGAAACAAGGGAAACTGATTTAATTAAGAAAAAAAGTACTGTGTTAAAAATAACAACAGATGTCCATAGATAACTCACAAGTTTCGCCTAAAATTAATGTGGCTCATTTGAAAAAATGATTTCAGAAATATGTCCCTGAAATCTTACTAAAGTGATAATTCCTGATCCTGACATCTCCGAGGAGGTGGGCAAATGTTGTTATGTGCTAAGATGCAGCAAAGCTGAGCCCATTACAGTTCAGATGATGAAAATGAAGAACAAAGCTGGGTTCAGATTTAAATATTTGGGTGTAGATGAGGGGAAAGAGAAGAGAGAGAGAGAAAAGAAGGGATAAGAGAGAGAAGAGAGGGGGGAGGGGAGAGACAGAGACAGAATATGAAAATTGTAGGCTTTGACCTTGAGTCAGTATGAAGAATAACTGAACACATTGCAGACAATGAAGGGAACTGAACTCAACTAAGTAGGAGTCAGGAGCTGAGATCAGAAAATCTTCTGAGACACAGGAAATGGTTGGATGTGACAAATGCTTAAGAGTTGAGGTTTGATAAGGTTTGAAAATGGGACTGGCCCTTGGGCTCAGTTGTAATGAGGCCATCAGAGACCTCACAGAAGGTCAGTTTCTCTCCAGCAACAAGGGCACAAGCTGGACCAGATGAAGTTGGAAAGCAGTCTTATGAGAAGAATTGAGGGCAGGCAAAGGAAACGGTCTAAGAACCCTTGTGTGATGAGGAACTAAGATCAAGACTCTACACATCAGACAATTTCATGGTGCTCATGAAAATTTAACAAGGCTTTTTAGGTTATGCTAAAAAAAATAAAAAATAAAAAAGTCACCAAGTTTGGAATAACTTCACTTGTACCCAAGATTTTTTTTAATTGCTCCAAGGATATAATGTGCAGTGTATTTCTTTTACTTTTTTATTTGGTTGCTTCTCATTAGGCTAAAAGGACATGAACAACTAAATCTATGATTTTCAAAACTGACCTCATACACTGAATCAGAGAGAAATGAGAGAGCAAGAAGAGTGAGAGAAGAATAGAGGGAAACTGAGTACACACGGGATGCAAATGACCACACACACCCACACACACTCACTCACTGTAGGAAAAAAGACAGATTAATAGGCCAAGTGCATTTGCTTTTCTATAATCCATGTTTGTATGCAGAACTAGTGTACTATCTACTTTTAAAATCCTAAGTTTTCATATGGGAATTTGTTCTGTCCAGGGGAACATGTTTCCTAATGCTCACTTTCTAATGTATACTGCACAGTATCACACGTGGGAAAAGCAAGCTTTTCTAGAAACATTCAAAACTAATGATGTGGGCCAGGGATTTAGCTCAGTGGTTCCACCCACCGCCTGTCTCGCAAGTGCAAGGACTGGAGTTCGATCCCTGGTACAAAAAAAAAAAAAAAAACCTAATGATGAATTTAGGAAAATAATTCAGCATTAAGAGGGCTCATGATTTTTAAAAAGACTATATCCTTTCAAAAATGTGTCAGCAGGTGTTATCTCTAACATCACACAACTTTTAAATTATTCCTGTATGCAGACACTATTAGAGGTTAACTTGTTTTCTGACTGGGGTAAAAGACCATTGTGGAACATTCCATACTGTGTCAGGGCAGAGTGACATCAGGAGGCTATTATGGCCGTGCTAGCACTAGCCATTGATAAGTGTGAAATTATCAGCAGCTGAACATTGAGGGAATATATTTTTCCATCAAAGGTGCCCTTTCCTCCTCAACCAGAAAAACTAAAATGCTGATTCAAATGAGCAAACCACTTAAAATTAAGCAATTCTTCATCTGAAAACTCCATATGCTTTGTTTAACTACCTATTTCTAGGGATTTGCCCTTTTTAAAGTAGAAAATAGCTTTTAATATCCTAAGGAAAATTTAGCGTTAAAGGTTTACATTAAACAAAAAGCAACTCTAGGATGTCCACATTATTTGGGAACTATGTTTAATGTAAATTTAGAAAAGGGATATATGTCACTGTGGGTCACTACTGAATATTCTTTTTGGGCTTTCTCTGTTGGATATGCAATCTCAGCTAAATGTTTTGAAGAGGAGGAATCAAATAAATTGCCCTATTTTGGGTCTTTCTCATCTGTATACAGTTGTGCAGCTCCGGTAGACCTGAAAATTGCCCAGAGACAAACTTTAAAAAAATAGAGTGCTTTTGAGGCAGAAAATTGCTTCTCTGCAGTATGGTCTAAAGGACAGGCAGTGACAGGGGGACAAGAAGTTGTCACCATGCAGTGATGTTGTAAGGCATATCCTTCGTAACAAAGAGGATCATTTGTTTTTATTTTCTTCCTTATTAGACCACAGAAGGATCCAGTGCACTTACACTATGTATGGCTTTGATTTAAACCCTTGAATGCAGATGCACAATTACATTTTTCAAAGTCCATCTTTAACTCTTATGTGCTATTTACTTTCTGCTGAAAACAAATGGCTTAATATACCAGATAATTCAGTATTTCTCAATTTCTTCAATAGCTCTAAATGTTGGGGCTTTGGGATAAAAATAAACTAATCATTGATTCCCCTTTTCTTTTGTATATAAATCAGTTCTTTAGTAGCATTTCAACAAGGTTTGTGTAGTTTAATATAAAAAAGTATTTTATGTATTTGTATTGGACCCTTGATATTTTTGGAAGATTTTTTATGTGGTTTAATTTCCATTTTAATGGTGGTATGAACAAAAATGGGAGAAAATATGCCTTTTGTGTATTAAGGAATTTGAAACTCCTTTGGGCCTGTTATCATGTTAATGAGACAGTTGAGAGATATCAGAATTTTGTGTATTAATCTTAACAGGCATTTGCACACTAGTATCGCTCATTTAGAGTTTTAATGGCATTAACTCTGAGTTTGCACAGAATTTAAAAAAATGCTTCCATGTTATAGATCCACAGTACCAAATGTTTATTGAAACTTGTTTAAGGTATAATATATACATGAAGGAACTCATCTAATGTTAAAATATTTCAGTTAATTCTTTTCACTGTTTTGAATTTTTTGTATTAACTACTCAATTGAAAGATTTTCTATGTCACTTTAGACTTGATCAAGAAATCCTTTCCAGTATTAATACTCTTTGATCCAAGCATTGTTTTGAGTTTAATGGAAAGCTTCCATTCCTTTTAAGACCTGTTTTTTACCCATACTGATTCACAGATGTGCACAGTGCAGTCACGCCAGTAAGTTTATTAGGTAAGAAAGACAACTGGCCAGCCCTCATTTTTCAAACTTTACTAAATTATTGAAATATAAATTCGTAAAGTAGAAGGGAAATGAGAAACCATCCAGGTCTTTTCTCCCATTTCCAGTGATAAATGTCTCTCATGAAAGTAAAGTCTTACCAAAGTTACTTTGCTTTTATTCACACTAAATTATATTAGATGTGATAAATACCAGTGATCTTAAATATTTTCTTTCTTCTAACATAGCTATGATTTTTATACCATACACCTTTGATGTAAGTTCATTCATTCCAGTACTGAACAAATATTTTTTTCAGTAGCTACAAGAACTAGTAACACAGTTTGAGCATGCCTAATCTGAAAACTCAATAATCTCCAAAGTCTAAAACTTCTTAAGTAACTGATAAAGTCTATGCAAATAGTCCAAAATCCAAAAATCCCAAATTTGCAACACTTCTGGTCCTGAGTGTCCTACCTGTCGTCAGGCACAACAGGAACTCTATAGAGGCAGCCCATACTTGCAAGGAGTTTACAGTGCTTGGGAGTATGAAATGACAGCTCCTAATGGATCACCTCCTTTGCCCTATTTCCCATGAGATTCAGACTGTAGCTTCTCTCATTCATAGTACTTGGCTGTACAGTCACTTTCCTTTGAGCACAATTCTGGTAAAGGAACAGATTCACAAATTTTTACAACTTTTCTCATATTTCATTCTTGTAATTGTCTAAGACATATATTACCTGCAAATGTGTATAGCTGTCTGTATAACATTTTTTTCTATTCAGCTTTCCTTGGAAAACACTATTCCCAATTTGTTGGGAATCTCAAGGCCTTTGACTCTGAGTCTTATCATTGCTCACTCCACAACCCCTATAGGCAGGTGTTGGACACACATTGGAAAATGACTGGCAGTCATGTGATTCTATTTTAACTTTCAAGGGAACATATTTAATAGCTAACTTCTTAGTCTATAATCCAAATGATTCAACTCTTGTGCACTGAGTTCACATTCCACATGCTTATAATTAAATGTTTACATTATTGCCTCTGAAATGTTAACATGTGTCACCTTAGTAGATATTGTGCCTGCGTTTCATATGAATCCAAAATTAGTCTATCTTTTAAAAGCTACCATGGAATTACTGTAAAATGGCATATAGTAGGTGGCCCCATCTTCATTAGAAGGGAATATGTTGAGCTGTAACTGTCCCAGAGCTACTGTGTTCTCTCACTGACACCTTGTGCCACCTGCAGCCTGCTCGCCATTTCCTTGCCTGCCCATTGCAGTTCTTATCCTCTGATTCCTTTGGTGCAAAAAGCTCCATTATTTTCAATTTGTGTTGTACCCATCTCCTGCCTCAGCCTATTAATCCATGTCAACAACAGGGACAAATGGAAGCAGATGATTGCACAGTCAGCATCAACATTGTTGAATTTCTATCACACGTTTTGAGGCCTTTGCCAAGAAAGTACACTCAGAAGACTCAAATAGTTTAAGCAGCTCTCAGTTCACAGATGAGCCATGTCATCTCAGTATTCCTGACATTCATTCAATAAAAACAGAAAAGGAAATCACACTCTGGCTTTCAATGATAAATTAAGCAGTAACTTATTTAGAGTAAGTTCAAACTTATTAAATGTCTTGCTATATAAAATGAACTTGTAGATATGTTACCTTTTTGTTTTTGTACTCCATATTCAATCATAATTGTAAGTCAACCAATATAAAATGTACTTTAAAACTGACTAAGATAGCTAATTCTTAAATTCTAATCATATTAAAAAGGAAAATAAAAGCCAGGTATATTTAATAGCTCATTATATTTTCCTCTTAACATCCTGTATTATGATTTTTATTTTCATACAGCATACAAATAGACACTGGGAAAATTAGTCAACTTGATAGAAACCAGTGACAATAAAATCTGTGCTTCCCATTTAGGTAGTGGTTTTCTAGTCCTTCTTGCTAAACTACTAGGGATTCCCAAAAATAGCCTCAAGCACCACAGGAAAGAGGTTTTGAAAGGGACTGAGAGGCAGAGCTTGACATGCCCAGGTTCCTCCCTCTGAACTATTTTCTATCTGTTTTGCACAATTGGCTTCCTCATATATATGTGTTTGAGAAAAAAATCCAACTGACAAAATAAATACTGGAAATTCTGTGTAGAGTTACAGTACAGAATATAAATTTGCAACAGTATAGGATCTCAATGTACCTTCAAAATAACAGCAAAATCAAACACCCAAACAGGAAAAAATTAACCTCTACTGATAGGATTATGATATTACAGTATAGTATTACATACTTCAAAGTTAATGTTTTAAGTATATAATAACATGTGCAGTAGTAATTATCTTTAAGTAGAATAAATTATAATATAGTGGTTATCTTTAAGTTCACTACATCACCTAATAATTTTGAATAAATGAATTTAATCAATTGTACTTTAAAGTATGGTGTCATCTACATAGAAATCCAATAGCAATAAAATATACAGAAAATCATTTTACATATTTACCCCAAACTAATTTTTAAAAATTAATAGTTTTAGAAAATCCATCTTTAAGTATCTTAGATTTTATATCATTTTGATAATTTCCTATTTAACATCCAGTTCTTTATATTCCAAAATAAATTCCAGTTGTCTCTGAATGAGTTTCTTTATAATATTACTATACTTCTGCCTTATAGGTTAATTGAACCTACATTAAACTTGTTGTTGTTGTTGTTTTGGTATCAGGGATCAAACATGGGACCTTGCGCTTGAGAGGCAGGCAGCAGAACTACTGAGCTAAATCCCCGGCCCACTTACATTAAATTTTGAATAATTTTAAAATTCTAAGCATTGTATTTTATACCTTTTAATCTCCTGAATCAAAAGCTAAATATTCATTTCAAATATTTTAAATTTTTTATAAATAAGGTGATCTAGGGCCAGGGATTTAGCTCAGTGGTTTCGCTTCCTGCTGCACAAGCTCAAGGACCTGAGTTTGATCCCTGGTACCCCCCCCCCAAAAAAACCCAAACAAATAAGGTGATCTTGATGTTAATTATCTGACACTTATTTGAATTACTGATTTAGGTGAATCTAGATATGTGGCCAAATACTGAATCAGATTGGACACACATATCATTCCAACTGGTAATATTATACAAATTTAAATATATTATACATGTTTCTACCTAAACTTAGTATCCAAAAAGATTTGAATTATTTTCTAATTCGTGGAATAAACTCAAGTTGACAAATAAGGACTACAGATAGTTTGGCTCCATTTCCAGTTGTATTTTGCCTGAGTGTCAAGTAGAATTTTAGACCTATTCTCATTGAATTTCTGTTTTTCTTGGAGTTAACTACTTATGCCTGGATCTATGGATTGCCCTCAACTTGTATAAATGTCAAATATTATGTAACAGATATGAGATTTATTTTTTATCTTAAATTGTCACTTAGAATATTTTTAACCTGTTGGAAAGTGATATTTGAGAAATACTCTTAAAATATATGATATATTTAATATTTTGCCCTTACTATTATTTAGGTCAGGAACCCAAATCTTTCCTTGATTCCTTCATATAAAACGATAACATGATCCTCTATTTGAAAAATTACTCAGAATTAGACCCTTTTCTTCTCAATTAATATATATGTTTTTCAACATGATCTATATTTTCAGCTGTCTTCTTTCTTGCTTTATTCTTTTCTCTTCCCTCTTCTCCCTCTCTACCCCTACCTTTCTTCTTTTCTCTCTTTCCCATTTGTTCCATTATCTGTCCCCTCTTTCCAAGATCTTGTACATGCCCTTTCTTGAGTACTTTGGGATATTATTCTAACAGTTAGACCTCTCTATTATACAGCATCTCCTTCATGGGCCAGTAAACTACATTATTAAAAACAACTGCAGATGGTCAGGGACAGTAGTGAATCATTGAAAATTAACTCTTTTATAATGGATATCAAATGCTTCCTGCATGTTTGAAGTTTTTTGGGGGTTTTTAAATTCTGTTTTTTGCATGCTGATACACAAATTTCCTATTTAAACTTGGTTTCAACAGAGATTTGAGTATAAAAAGTAAAAATGATATTTCCAGCATAAATAAACTTCAACTGACAAAAGAGGACCCATTCCCAGTTGCATTTTGGCCAAAGTGCTAGGTAGAAATGTAGCCCTATTCAGTTTGGAGGGAGATGAGTTTTCTACTTTCCTATTTTCTTGTAGCCTAAGGAAACTAGATCCCTTTCAATTAAAAGAGAAATAATAGTATTGAAAAATTGCACACTTTTTGATATAGGTGATTTAATATTTTCTGCCCTAAAACAAACTCTTTGTCTTTCAACGATAAAACTAAATACAAGAATCAAAATTTCCAAATATTAGTAGAAACTATTTGGAGTAAAAGAATATAAACAAAACTTCAGGAAAAAATTAATAGAACCTATTTCTTAAAAAATTATGAAACAAATTTTATTCCGTGCAGAACATATACTTTTAAACAAGACTATATGTCATCAGACTTATCAACATATCTACATACGTGCTCAAGGTTTCTCAAAATTTAATTCTAAAAGACAAAAAACAAAAGCAACATGATACACTCTTGGGTATTTACTTACTAGTTGCAATAGTTTTTAGTCTTCAGAGATTTCAGAATTATACTATCCAATATGGTAGCTGCTAGCCACCTAACTACATAAATTTAAATTTTAATGAACCTAAATTAAATAAAATTTAAAATTTCTCATATACAGATAATCATATTTCAGGTACTTCATAGTCACTGTGACTGGTAGTTATAATACTGTATAATACAAATTTATGGAACATTCATATTGTAGAAATTTCTATTGGGCAATTCTGTTTTGAATCCTTTTAGTCTTTCCTTTCTCTTCTATATATAAAAACTGATTATAAAAACTGGTTCCTATGGTTCCTAGGAAGACTGTCGTGCATGAAAATTAATTGTCACCTAATACGTATGTGGTAAAGTGTTTGTTCTTTGTTCTGTCCTTACCTAGACAGGGACCTTTATCATAATCATGGCTGTCACTTCAACTGAGAAATAATCCATGGAATAAACCTGCTTGAGATCATATGACAAAATTGTTCTGGTTTTCAAAATATTTTCATAGGTACTGTGTTAGGTAGGCTTTTGTTGCCGTGAAAAAAAATGCTGAGAAAAACAACTTAAAGGAAGAAAAGTCTATTTTGACACAGTTTGAAAGGTTTCAGTCCATGGTTAGTTAGATAAATCTATTGATGTAGACCTGTTCCAAGGCAGAAAGATCATGGCAGAAGGGCATGGCAGTGGAAAGCCACTCACCTTGTGATAATCAGGAAGCAGAAAGTGAGCAAAGAGCCATTGTGGAAGGTGCCAGGAACAAAATGTATCCTTCAAAGCCACAGCTCAGTGACTTGCTTTATCTAATTAGGCTCCACTGAGTAATAAGCCTCGTCAGCTATTTAACTCATCATTTTATTAATCTTCTTGAGGAAGTTATTCTTATGATTTAGTCATTTCCAAAAGTCTATCTGCTGACATCCAAACTTTCAACACAATGAGGCTTTTGGAGGACATTTTGGACCCTGACCATTTCTGACAACCTCAACTATCCTTACTATATTATTCCCTTTTTCTTTTCTTTCTCAAAGTCATAGTGACTATTTTTCTCCTGTTATTAAAAAAGTTCTAGAAAATTATAGGAACTGTGGACCAAGAGTCTTCTCAAATATCTAAAGTATTTTCCTGAAGCAAAGACTTAAGCACCAGAGATTCTACAGCTATTACAGTTTTAATGTCCAAATGTTAATATCGTTGACCACTGAACACTTACTCTAGAAAACCAATGTAACCAATGTTGTTTCCATTTCCTCTTTTGACAAGAATGAAGAGAATCAATGTATAGACTACTTTCTTACCAATATAGAGAAGTCTAATTTAAAGAACAAGTCCAAACCAACCAACCAACAAACAAAAAAACACAGAAACAAAACACAGCCATTTAAATTTGAGT
Organism: Heterocephalus glaber; assembly: GCF_000247695.1. Next base: position 12,189,806 of record NW_004624769.1, read on the forward strand.
CAGTGATGCAAAGCTAGGTGAAAATTTTTGCAAATTATCAAAGGAATTCTAAACTACCAAGGCTTGATTTGGAAATGCTATTTTTTTTTTACCATCCTATGCTCAAGGACTCAAAAAGCAGAAAAGTAAAATGACAGTAAGAGCAGCTAGAGGCATGTCCACAAGCCTCAAGGCTCTCAACCCATTCCAGGCAATCTCTGTAGTTCATGGATCAGCACTGTATTGCTAGGAGGAGGAACGAGGCTATTCTTTAAGTTTGTTCAGCTCTCATTTCCACAGCACTCTGTTAAGCTTTTGGGGTCAAGTGTGGCTAGGGAGAGCCAGAGAATTTGTATAGCCCTTGCCATCAAAAAGCCCAGGAATCCTCGAGTCAAATACAGCCTAAAATTAGCCTTAAAGGTGCTAAATATCCTGTGTTGGGCAGCTGCTTCTGCAAGGAGAAAACAAACATTGATTAAAGAACCTAATAGAATGTTTTGCCTTGATAATTGCAGAAGCTGTGGGAATGAATACACATTCTCCAAATCGAACTTTGCTAAATGAGGGTCAGCAGCTTTAAGCTTTTTTGTAGTAGAAGCTCAACTCTGCAGTAAGTGAATATTTTAACCACAGGGACACTGAAAATTCAGTGATATTTTCATAATTGCAATTCGAATAGTCAATAAACACTGTAACCTGAAGTAGCTCACTTTGAAGAAAACTTGATTGCCTAGCTAAAACATTGTACCACATGATATTAATAAACCTAACTACTGAACTCTGAATATAATAGGACAATTACCTCCAGAAAGCATTAGTATTCATTATACCCAAAACATTAGCCTGTACAGACAGCTGCAGACACAATACATGTAGCAGAATTATAGTGCATCAGACATATTCCATCTAGTGCTATTTGAAGTTTTCTATACATCTTATCTGTCTCAAATATTTTCTTTAATAATGTCATGGCTAACTAAGAAAAAATATGTATGAATGGATTCTATTATACATAAAGAAAAATGTATTGGCTCTTAAGGAAATGTATTCTATAGGATATGAGTTTATGCACAGATTTTTCTTTTGTAGCCCAAATAAATATTAGAGAGAAAAATTACATTGTAAAATGAATATCATATATTAGGAAAGCGTTATACATTCCACTACAAACCTAAAATGTCTTTAATTCTCTGACTTCAATTTGGCCTACCAGTTGCTACTCTTTACTTAGTTACATGTATTAAATTCAAAATATTGTAAATGATTACAACAAAAAGGAACTAGCATGCCCAATCTTCTAAAACAGGATATAGCTGTAGAAGTAAAGCTTTTGGATGATATTCAAGAAAGTAATAAATGTCATCATCTCAAATTCCTCAAATGTGCATGTCGCCTGTAGGAAAAATCAAATACATCCTAGTTTAAAAATGGAATCACTCAAAAATTCTAAACAACTGATGACCACAAAGTAGTTTCAAATAAGTAAATGACTGTTAAGGGGAATGGAGTAATTAATACCTTATACTCAATGAAGATAACACTTAAGGCAATTAACCTATGGAAAGATCAAATTTTAATAGCGCTCCTTCCTACACTTCTTAATGATCAGTGCCTGGAGTCTAAATAACTAGAATTTGCCAGTGGGAGGGCCGTAGAGTCCAGAATATTTGATAATATGCCCAGTCATTCAGGGAATTTTTACTCATGCGAAAAATAAGCAGAAAAGAGAAATCAGAAAAAAACAAGTTGAGTGTTGAGGCTATCGGAAGGAAACTCATTAACTATGTTTCATTTTAAAATGAAGGGAAGAGGGGATGAAGAAAGAGCATGCTTCTGTCAGCAGTATTTTATTTTGTTTCATTTAAATCAATTTAGCTTATTTTAAAATTATTTTTGATGTTTTCTTTTTGTTCTTCATTTCCCTTTTCAACTACATTTTATGCTTGATAAAAACAGAAAAGAAACCACAAAGAGGACCATGAATTGGGCTTATAAATAAAACTTAAAATATAATGATATATATATAACTATACATAATATATAATTATATATTATATAATTATAGTTTTATATATAGTTATATATAATTATATAATACAATAACTTAAAATTCTAATGGAATTAAATTAATTAGAAATTAATTAGAAAATACAGAGAGCTAAAATGAAAATTTTTAAATTGCCCTAATACTGTTATCAGAGATTATAATTATTAAGATTTTATTCAATTTTAATTTTTCTTCTATTTTAATTTGTTAGAACATGTGTGCAGTACATAGTATTTAAATTCCTTGTGGGAAGCTGGTACATGTTTGTTTGTTTGTTTGTTTGTTTGTTTATTAGGTACCAGGGATTGAATTCGAGACCTTGAACTTAAGAGGCAGGCAGTGAAACCACTAAGCTAAATTCCCAGCCCAGAAGCTGGTACATACACATAACACATCTAACACATCTTAATTCCTTTTTCATCCTCTTTCCTTTTTCTTCCTCCCTCTATCACCACCCATCCCTTGATGTCCTTCCTTTGTTTTTGTACACATTTTGCACATTATTTTTAGATTCCTTGTGTAGATTTGGTAAATTTTAAGAGCCTTTCTCTATATATAGATGTATGGCATATCTATACTTAATCTCTTTATGTAATACACTTTGATTATTTTCAAATGATACCAAACATTCTTGAATAATATGATTTTTAGACTACATAATGTTGCAAGATGATATTTGGTTAATTGCATTATTTCTACTCTTTTTTGCTCTTTTCATAATTTTGCAAAGGGAATCATAAAGATTTTAGACCAATTTAATTTTATACTTTGTTTAAAAAAATTTCTGCAGCATTAAAGTGGCAACGTTGTTACTTAAAATATGGTTATATATAAAACAAGACTATACTACTGAATTTCATTCAAGTAATTTGAAGAAAAAAGTTACTCATATTCTAATAGAACTTTTTCTTTGCGGGGGGGACTGGGGATCAAACTCAGGACCTGGTGCTTGCGAGGCAGGCGCAGGCCACTAAGCTAAATCCCTGGCCTCTAATAGAACTTTTAACACCCTTAAAGGGCGAGGGTACCATTTATTGAACTCCACCTTTATCCATGTCATTACATATATTTTATTATTTTTCATTATTGAAGAGTGTTTTATTACACAGTACAATTTCTTTATTCACATATCTTCTAGGTATTTGAGTTGTTTCCAATTTTGGTTATCATTAATAAAGTTGCCTTGAACATCCTATAACAAATCTTTTTTGCACACATACTTTTTCATTTCTCTTGGTTAGATTCTAGGAATGGAATTGCATGGTCATATGATAAGCATATATTTGAATTTATAGGAGACTGACCAACAATTTTCTAAAGTGGTTATTAAACATAATATCACTTGAGCTGTAATACACATTGGCCTAGGTGTCATTGTATATGAATATAATATGTAAAATGTATAATTTTGTGTATATTATATAATATGTTATATAAGTAATTACTATATATAATTATGTTATTTATAAAATGAGTAAACATGCTGTGACATATATAACACACATATATTTATTAGGCAAGGGTACTGGATAATATGTTATCAACATCAATATTTTCACTTATTTTCTAACTATCACTTCTTTTTACTCTTTGAACCCTAGTCCTAGCATACTTGAAACTTGTAATATTCCTTGAAAATTAAAATTTAAAAAATTTTATATAAATCCAAAACATCATATTGGTATGGCTTAAGGGAAGCACCAAATCAGTCTAAAAAAGAAGATCTTCATATGGAAAACTATAGTATCCTCAAAAAGGAGATTGAAGAGGATATCAGAAAAGGGAAAGACATCCTTTGTTCTTTGGTAGGAAGAATCAATATAGTGAAAATGGCCATACTTCAAAAATTGTAATACAGATTTAATGGAACGTCGATCAAAATTCCAAAAGCAAATCCCACAGAATTAGAGATAACCATCCTAAAAATTGTTTGGAAGCAGAAGAGACCTAGAACAACAAAAGCAATTCTGGGCAACAAAGGCAAGTCAGGGGGCATCACAATCTCTGACTTGAAATTACACTACAAAGCTACTGTAATTAAAAACAGCATGGTACTGGTAAAAAACAAAACAAAACAAAAAAAACAACAACAGAAAAGCAGACCCAAAGATCAGTGGAACAGATTAGACGATGTAGAACAACTCCAAACACACTCAGCCATCTTATCTTTGACAAAAGGACCAAACATCTTCACTGGAAGAGAGACAGCCTCTTTAATAAATGGTACTGGAAATACTAGCTTTCACATGCTAAAATTTAAACCTATACTCATATCTTTCACCATGCACTAAACTCAAATCAAAATGGATTAAAGATCTCAATATTAGAACAGAAACACTAAATCTGCTGGAAGATAGAATAGATAGAACTGTTGAAGACAGTGGTGTAGGCAAAGATTTTATGAACAAAACCCCAGTCACACGGGAAATAATACAAAAATCAACAACTGAGATCTTATCTTATTAAAAAGCTTTTGCACAGCAAAAGAAATCAACAGAGTGAAGAGACAACTCAGAGAGTGGGAAAAAAAAATTGCCAGCTGTTTCTCAGATAAATGACTAATATATAAGGAACTCAAAAAAAATCAGACCCCCCCCAAACTTAAAGACCCATTCCAAAAATGGGCACCTGAAATGAATAGACACTTCACAGATGAAGTAAAAAGGGAAAATAAATATATGAAAAAATGTTCAACATCACTCATCATTCAAGATACAAATTAAAACAATGCTGAGATTCCACCTCCAGAAAGAATGGCTATTATCAAGAAAGCAGCCAATAAATTCTGGTGGGGCTGTGGGGATAAAGGAACCCTTCTCTACTGTTAGTGGGAGTGTAGACTGGTGCAACCACTGTGGAAATCAATGTGGAGATTCCCCATAAAACTAAAACTAGAGGTTCCATTTGACCCTATTCCCCTTCTTGGTATCTTCCCAAAAGAAGTAAAAGCACCATACCACAGGACTATATACACACTCATGTTTATAGTGGCCATTTGTAATAGCTACATCTTGAAACATCCCAAATGCCCACCAACCAATGAATGTATAAAGAACATGTGTTTTTTTTTTTTATACAATGGAGTACTTCTGTCCCATAAAGAAGGATAAGCTTGAGATACTTCTAGCTGAATGGGTGCACCTTGAGACCATACTCTTAAGTGAAATAAATCAGAACACGTGTTTAAATACCGAATTATTTCTCTAATGTGAGAAACGGAAAGTGGAAATAAGGACAAAAATGTATAATAGATATTGGGAAATGGTAACAAAATGTTCAAATCAGAAGGAAACCAGGGAGGGGATGGAGAAACGAAAGAAGGGACAAAAAAAAAGAGAATAGAACAGAAAAATGGAAACAAAAGTTTGTAAATAAGGAAAGAGGCTAAAGAGAAAATGGGAAAAAAGAAGCAAGATATATCACGTACAGTTGCAAATTTCCTATGATGAATATGATCATCGTGTATATCTAAAATATACCAATAAATGTCCTGCTTCAAAAGTATGTGCAGGTTATTGTATGTCAACTATGCCTCCATAAAGCTGTTGAAAAAATATAAAAAATTTAAACATTTTAAGTTGCTTAGTAATTTTTATTGACTCTTTGTTATTTTGTTACAAAAAGATAAAATGGAGATTTAATAGGTGGCCTTATAGCAAATTCATGTCTTAAGTAAAAAAGTACACACATAACTGAAATCATATATAATTTTGAAATTTTGGTTTCCAAGAAGCAATGTGAAGCAAGTTCCAAAGTGATTATAGACATGGTGATCTAACCTCAAAAGACTTAGCTGTGAGATGCTTGTGTGTACCTCATGCCTTTTCAAAATTTCTGAACAGCATTTCTTTTAGGCTGAATATTTTTATAAGAGATTAAATTATGTCTCTTTTCAGTAACTTGAAACTTGAAAGGTGAACCTTATATATGTTGCAATATGCTCATCAAAACATACAGAAAAAGTCAACGTCGCTGACATTTGATTTCTTCTATAGTGATGTTTTTCAGGATCTAAACCTGTTGCTGCAAAGAATGTATGTAAATTTGATGGTGAATTTTATAATAGGACTCATGTCTTCCCTTACATTTCTTTGAAACATCTGTATTTCATGTTGAAGGCTAAGGACATTGAGAAGAAAATATCTGGATACAAAGATTCCTGAAACAAATACCTCACTTATCACTATTAAATTAGATGTGGATAGTGAATAAATCATTAGAAAAGTAAACTAATGTCAGATTTGCTTAAACAGAAGGAAAAATATTTGAAGATAAAAGTAGGTCGGTCTTAGGGTGGGGATAGCTCAATGATAGAGCACTTGCCTAACAATTGTGAGGTCTTGGATTCAATTCCTAGCTCAACATTGATTGTTTTTCTTATAAATGATGTAAACCAGAATATAAACATTCTATTATTTGCATTTTCTCTATTATCTATGTGAATTCAGAAGATTATCTATTCTGTTTTTCTGTATTTAAGTTATAACTAGTTTTATTATACTTAGTGCTTAAAGGTATTAACATGACAAGATGCTATTGTGGTATCTAATGAAGCACTTGGAGCAATCATATGAACTACATAAAAGTATATTCTATATATTATAGTCTGTGCCTCTAATGCTGAGATCCTCTCTCGAATGTTACACTGATGTGGCTGTATTTTCTAAAGCTGATGTATTTCCAGGGACCAAAAATTCACATTCTTGTGAGGTATACTCATTTAATTTTGGTAATATCTACTCTGTATTTAATAATATACTCAAAATGATACAAAAGAAGTGTAAACTCTTGCTTGTATTTTCAAATTTCCTACCATCTGTTTGAGCAGACAAGGGTAACACAGGTGGAGGATATAGAAAATAACAGAACACAAAAGTAACCAGATGCCACATCTTCTAGTAAAACATTCAGCATAGTGGGAACTTCAATGAGGGGGAGGTGGACATGGGCCAGAGGAAGGAGGCATCAGAAAGGAGCTGGGCTTGAGGCAGGCCTTGAAAGAAGCCTTTTTCATACTGGAAGAAAAGTCAGAGAGGCAGAAATTGATAAGGTAAATACAGTAGGAAATATTAAGAATATTGACTGAAAACATGTTTTGATGTTAGCAAAAAGAGAAAAATCAAGTTGCATAGTTACAACAAAGATTAATTTGGGATCCTGGAATATATACTGAAATATACTTTCAACCCTAAGGAATTCTTAAACCAATGGGAATTTCTAAGTCGAATAGAATTTTTTTGGGGGGGCGGGTATCAGCAAATCTAAGGCTTATTAAGTGGTATACAACAAAGTGTAGTGTCTCCTTTACTTGGGCAACATGGTTCAAAATGTTCCTGCTGATGCCTATTTTTTCACAATGTATGTGAATTCTCGTATTTTCTAAACCTCCCCTTAGCAATATTAATGTTACATTATAATTCATTTCTGTACATATGAAGTGAGTATATTTACTAAATGAAATGATTCAGAATCAGCCACACAAACACGACTTTATCCAAAATGATATTTAAGGAATAATTAGTGAGAAATCATAGTAAACAAGAAATTTTCTGTACTGTGTTAAAGTTTCTAAACTTCAGAGTGGTCAATTTATTAAACAGTCAAGAAAAATATGATGTAGAAAGATATATGGTATTTTAAAACCAAAGTGATTTTTCCCTGATTCATGTTCTTTTTTTATTTTATTTTTCATATATATATATATGCACACACATATATATATAT
>NW_004624769.1:12197655-12216378 GCF_000247695.1 Heterocephalus glaber
ATATATATATATATATATATGCACACATATATATATATATATTTAACTAACTGGAGACAGAGCCAAACAACCCCAATTAATTCAGCACTGCTTGGCACAATTGGCACCACCTGCTGAGAAGAGATCTGAGCTAAGCAAAAGGTCTGAATTGGCTCTTCCTAGTTAGAAAGCTGTGCCTCCCTAAATGAGCATTACTGACATTCCCTGCAGTGCATTTTGGGGGCAGCTAACAGTTCAGTTCATTGGTATCATACTCAGGTAGTCAATAAAGACCAATGTGCACCACTGTAGCTAAATTTAAAAAGATTCTGGTCATCACAGATTTGAAATTTGTATATGTGTTTGTGTGGGTACTTATTGTGCCCATGCATGTTTATATATGCGTTTTTTAAAAAAATTCTGATTCTTAGGCCGAGGATTTAGCTTAGTGGTTCTGGCGCCTGCCTCACAAGCACAAGGTCCCGAGTTCAATCTCTAGTACAAAAAAAAATCTGATTCTGGTCAAAAAAATTGCATGAATCTTCAGTTTTGCTTTTGTATAAGAATGTGCTCACTCTTAAAGTTTGCTGCCAAGAGCATGCATTTCTGCTGTTTGCTGGTATTAAAATCTATTCAGCTTGCATTTGCATCCCTTAAGGCCTTTCTTTCTCTAACCCTAGGCAGGTCATTGTCAACTATATAGGAACCAAACCTACAAGGAATTTTCAAAAAAATCAACTTGAGTGCCATTCATAGAAAAGCAAATTTCTTAATAAGAAGCTAAGAAATTAGAACTGGCTCCTATTAGAAAACAAACTGAGAGCTCAATTTATTTTTACTATGCTATACAAATACTATGTTGGAATAGATAATAAAAGCTGAATTTCCATTAATAATCATGATTCTAATTGTTTTTTAGTAGAGAATTCCATAAGCTTTTCCCATTTTTTATTTTTTGAAAGAGATGCCTAGTTCATTAGCATAAATATTTGTACATTTTAAAGAAGTTTTAGCGAGAATCAGGTTTTTATTAAAAGATTAGGAAATTTTTTATTCTGATAAATTCATTTAAGACTTCATGCTTTTGGTTATCTTAAGTATTATTGTGTATCTAGGGAAGGGATAGAATTTGACCTGAAATTGTTTTCAGTATTGCAAAATGGAGCATTCCCTTTTCCAATTCCCACAACTGAAGGTCGGATTGGATACTTCCACAGCTCTTCCATAGCCCTCCAGGCAACATATGTTATTAAACCACAGCAGTCACCAGGGAAAGCAGAGAGCATGTGGGAAATGAGGGTTCCTGAGTACAGAGAAGTTGGTAAATCTACAAAACTATGGATAATCTCTCTCTTTAGCCATCTCTCTACTTTAAATTATCCCTGTTAACCAAAATAAAATTAAGGAATCATTCGATGCTTAATGTGCTTTGAAATATTTTACTCAGTTGTGGTCAGGAGATCTGTCTTACCTTTTTATAACAAATGTTTTCTCTTGGTACTCAATGCTATTGATTTTTTGGCCAAAGGGATGTGATCAATGAAGTGACAGTTGCAGCCTAAAAATGATTGGGGCAAGAAAGAGAGTAATGATGAACTAACCTCAAAAGGCTCAGCTTTGAGATGCTTATCTGGGCCTCTTGCCTTCTCAAAATTGGGAGGGAATCCTTGGAGAGCTACTTTTAGTAAAGATTCTGGTGACACATACTTCATGTCAGGTCAAAAATACCATAAAAGTATCCTTTCCACCGAATTTTAGCCGAGGGGCACTAAACCCATGAAGGGCACCATCAAAAAATAAAATTACATCTGTTATATAATAGAGAGAGGTGACACTTAGAGTTCTTAACTTCAAGTTCAAGTTCTATGAAAAGACCCAAGCCACATTTCTTACTCATGAATCAAGAATGTGGCCATCCACAAGTTAAATTTCCTCTACTTGTGGAAACATTGGTTGACACATATTTTATCAGCACCTACATTTATAGCAAGATTTGCACAATATCTGTTTTACACTTACAGAATGCTGACATGCTATTGTTTAGTAGGTATGAGGCTAGTTGCTAAGGAGTAAAAGATAATGCTTTGTATATAGATACTGTTTGACTATTCCATCCTGATAAACCCATCAAAAACTGAACATGTCATAAGCTGAACAATAGATTTAATACACCTATTTTACTGAACCTCATAGCTTAGCAGCACATAGTCCACTGTAGAAAACAAGATATTTCCCTCTTGTGATTGTGTGGCTCACTGAGAGCTGTTGTTCTTGACCACTGACCAGCATATTGTGAGAGTATCTTACTACTCATGGCTAGCCTGGGTAAAAAAATTCAAAATTCAAACTCTAGTTTCTAGTTAATGTTCATTGCTGTCAAACCATCATGAAGTAAAAGTTATGAGGTCAAACCGTCATTAATTGGGTACCATCTATATAATCCTTTCAAGATATCCTACAATATATCCTTAAGTGTTACATTCCAATGTGTCCATCAAAACAAGTATAATTCATGAAAGAAAGGGGAGAACAACTTTACGTACATGAAGAAAGCCATAGGAAAGCAGGAAGAAGTACCATCTGAAATAAATTTGAAAATTTGTGTAGAAAAATTATTACTCCTTTTTCCCTAGATAAAATAATAAAGACGACACCTATGCAAAATCCCAAAGAAGATCAACAATTTTACCACATGGAGCTCAATAATACAGTACTAGGTCATAAAGGGTGACTTGAGAAATTAGGATAAATTTTGGATCCAAGTAAAGTCACAAATGGTGTTAAGCATTTACTAAGGAACTTGACTTTGCTTATAGGCAGTGGGCCATCACTAAAAATTTTGAAGCAAAAGCGAAGATAGAGTTAGCCTTGTGAAAATAAGAGAGCTGATTCAAACACAGTATAATTTCAGCTGATGAAGCAAAAATGATTCTGATTGTATAGCTTTACTTCTACTAATTTCCCCCAACATGTATGCACATACATATGGAAAATCTGAGCAATTTGGCAAATTATATAAATAGTCCTCACACATATCCTTTGAATTAATAATGCTGTCATGAGAGGTATATACTTCTCATGCTAGTCTGTTTTACTTGCCAAAACTAGTAGACTTTGAAACTGTATTCGATGGTATGAAAAAATACTGCCTAGTGCATTGAGTGCATTGAACACAGAGTTTATGATAGATAGATTAAACTTAGAGTTTATCATAGATAGATTAATGTATATATGCACAATCCATATTTTACACCATTGAAGATGCAGCAGAAAGGATTTTTTGAGACTAATATACTTAATTTAAAACAATGTACCTTTGTACCATTGTGTCTTGTAAGTGTATTTTATTCTAAACAATATCTAATACTATTTTTTAAAATCATCTTATTGATTAGTTTAAAAGAAAACCCATTTCCTAAGCTGAGCATCTGATATTATCTCATTTCAAAATTTGGGATTTTTTGAGTATTATTTACATATTTCATTGATATAAAGACAGCATTTGAGGCTACAGGTAGAATGCCTTAGGCAATGAAGCATATCAAAATATAGTGCACAGAGAGACTTTTACTGCTCCTGCTATTTAAAGACCTATTTTCATGAGCTTATTAGCTACTAGTGATCCCGAAGGAGAAATACAATTAAAACTTAATCATACCAAAAGCTGGGATTCTTCTAATTCAGAGAATTTGTAATCTATTATATTTAGTAGTTTACTTGTAAATGTCTGAACACTGAGAATGAGAATCATATAAATAGGCTTCATTCTGTAGTGATACAACTCCTTTGAACTCATATCATAGGACTTTGTATTCTGTGTGCACTTTGCTCCTTTCTGCACCTCCCCCATCCTGTTAATACTTCTTGGAGGTTCTAGGTTGTGGCATCTCTCTTTTCTTTTGTGAAAGCAGAATAGCTTCCATTGCCTTTAACTATCATATTATACCATTCCCTAGATTTCAGATATGAAACCAAATCCTTATAAAAATAGATGATGCTGAGGAATTTGAGCCCACATTAGCAAGTCAAGTCAAGAGTTTAGAGATATATAAAAACCACACTCAAATGATCCTATATTTGCCCAGAAGTTGGAGGTGAGCAGGGAGATTCAATTACTAAGAGTATAAAGAAGAGGACTGTGCTGTTTCATTTACAAATATTGATTCTCTTGCTTATCCATACGCTACCCTTTATCCTCACCCCTGGTTCCAGTTATGAGATATTTTGAGCATCCTTAAAGCCATGTAAAACAGCAAAAGGCAATGAGAGAGAGAGAGAGAGAAGATGCTTGTTGTATTCCATGGAGAAGTGTTTTCCCATTTTAATTCAGGGTTATTCCCATTCTGTTACTGCAGAAGCAGCCTGATCAGGCTGTACTAACGCGATAGGAGACACCTGGCTACCAGGGATTCTGTTGGTCTTGCATCCACTGGCCAAGGCATCCTCTTTCGAGAGGACACTGACTTTACTGTTTTACTAGCCACTTGTGCCACAGAGGAGGTCTCCTTATCACACAGAGAATCGAATCGAAGCCCTTCAGAAAAGAAAGGGCGAGTTGAAGTGGCTTGCATGACACTTGAAACTGGACCTTGACTCTCAAGAATTTTCTTCTTTCCGTATTTCTTTTTAATCTAATGATCTTAAGAATTTAATTTATTTCAAAATGAGGCTATGTATGTTTTAACTTTGAGTCAAATTGTAATTACTCTTGTTTTATTCCTATCTTTCTATGGGAAAAAACAGAGAACACTACTCAGGAGTTCGCTCTACTAAATGAAAGTTTACCCATAATTTTGATTTCATTAAGTGAAGGGGAAAGACTGAAGACTGTAGCCATAAGATTGCAGGGGATGTGTAGATAAGACTGCAGACTACATTAATAATGGCAAAAGGATATCATTAGTTTTCATCTTTAGGTAGGGTCTACCAGGGGCTCTCCTGAAAAGTGATTTTATTAGGCAGAAACTAGTACCTCCATCTGTAGGAGAATTCTCCTGCTTTACTCTCCTAATTTGTACTTCTCCTCTTTGACTGCTTTTTTATTCTTGTTATCAGTGCCTGCTCTGTCCTGTGATTTCATGTATGAAAAGTATTGCCATTCAGGACAGGAAATTTTTTCATCTAACTTGAGGTAATTGGGACCAATTGGTACAAATATGAGATATGATATAAATATATGGTAAATGTTTAAATTTTTAGAAATGTATTACACTAAATGATGCATTGCAATAGTTCCCTTCAAAATCGCTCCCCTCACTTTAAATACACTTATTCCATGACTCTTCCCACTTTATGAGTTCTGGAAGTCTTCTTTCATGAGAGTCTTTATAAGTTATTATAAAAATATAGTGAGGCCAAGAATTTAGCTCAATGGCACCGTACCTGCCTCACAAGTGCAAGGTCATGAGTTTGATCCCTGATACCAAAAAAATAAAATATGATGAATACTACTACTGAGTATCATCCAAAGGAAAGACAAGGTCCTAAAACCCTTATAGTGTGTCATCATTCACTTTATTTACTGGAGCTGGCACCTTGAAACTTCTAGATATTCCCTAAAGTCAAAATGAGCATGAAAGGTAAATATTTTGCAATGATTCAAGACATCAAGGCAGCCACAACAAGGCAGCTAAAGACAGTCATGAAAGAGGGTTCCAGAGCTGCTTCAGAAAGTAGTAAGCATGATGGAATAAATGTGTTCAAAGAAATAGAAAGTATTTTGAGGGACATTAATGGCTATGTGTCTTTTACTGTAATAATTTTTTCAAAACAGTCACCATATTTTTAATCACAATTGATAAATACAGTTTTTTAAAGGGTGGCAAAAACATGATCCAGAGCTCTAAAGAGCTCCATTCTTTCCTTCTAGCTTAAAAAGACAGCTACTCTGGAAGCAGAGATCACTTGTCTTGCTATATAGCCTTGGAACTCACCACAAAAATGACATAACTATGCATCTCTATAACAAAAGTGCTGAGAGATCAAAGTTGTACAAAAGAACACATCCATCTTTTCTTTCTGTGAACCTTAATTACTTCCACATGCTAGACAGTCTTCTTGTAACTTAGAGAATTCCTAGAAATAACAAAAAATGATTTGAGGCTTTATCGGACCTTTATGACTAGTAGTAATTAATAAACTATATAATAAGATATATAAATACAGTTGCAAATATAAAGAGAATTTTACAGGGTAAAACACAATTCACAGAAAAAGAAAAACAAATAAGAATCATGTAAAGAGGACTGAGAATGTTGAGGATAGAAGAAAGGGTGATATCTCTTCCCTTAACCAAAGAGCAGAATTTTTCTATTATCAAGGTTTGGGTGCCTTATTGTGTTGGTGGCTCAACCTTCTCTCCTCTGGTGTAAGGAAGTAGGTTACCCAAGGGATGAATTTCACTGCTTTTATAGGGATGCATGACTCAGGTTATATTGTTCTCTTTCTAGTGTGAGGTCAATAAGAATAACTTGCATTCATTTTTCATAGTTCATTCTTCTAGAGCAGGATCAGGGAGTATGCTGAGAACTGGGAAGTATAAGATGTGTCCTTGAACAAATAAGTCCTTAAATTTGAACAATGTACTTTCTTGTTATTTTCCCAGAGAGAGCAACAAAATAGGAAATGGTTTGTGTAAAAAGCTTTAGTCATTGTTTTGAACAAAAACAAGAGATGTCCATATAGACCAGTGATGGAGAACCTTTTAGACCTTTCAATGATACAACAGCCTACTGCAGCACACATGCTGTCGGTTCACCACCACTGAATCATAGATCAATAGCTAAGGCTGGGGTATATCTATTATTGAATTTACATTTACAGAGTGCTAATTATGTATAAGACAATGTTATAAGCCTTATTTGCTACATAAATCCATTTCACACTCAAAATATCTCTAAACATAGTTAAAGGTACAGCATTTACAGGCAAAGCATTCAGGTTAAACTACATGTCCATCACTGACTGGAGAAATTATTTACTGTTTTCTGCCTCATGCTTAAAATGGAACTAATACTACTTTGTTCACATGTGCTTTACAAGACCAAGAGAAATTTCTTGTTCAAATGGCTAGCTCTTTGCCTGAATTGATTGTTGTCTTCCAAAACTTAATTCCCCTTATTCCTAAAAGAAATATGCAGGTGACATGGTAGAATTAGACTTCCTTTTTCTGTACCTATAATTATATCCACTTCAAGTTACCAGGCCTGTGATTTATTCCATCTTCCCTTATCAATGATCTGGGGAGCAACATTCTAGTGAAATAAATACTAAAGGCAAATGTATAAACACAGCAGAGTACTATATTCTAAATATTGTTCTAAAATAATTATGTATTTAATTCATCATGTTAGTCTTCTTAATGGGCAATACTATTTTCACTTATATTGTGTAGACAAAAAGCTTAGGCAAGGAAGAATCAGGTCATGTGTTCAAGGCCAGTGTATGGTGCATATAAGTCAAGATTCAAATAGAGAAAGTCCTACATGGACCTGTATGTGTATATTCATACCATTTTAAAGAGCTGTTTTAAAGTTAAATTTGATTTTGGTGAAAATTTCAAGGTTTGTTCTACAGTTTTAGGTATTTGAGGGGAATATATGTTCAAACAACATGAAGGTCAGAAATCAGTGTCAGTCACTCAAAGAAAAATACTGTTTTATTGGAAAGCTCTTCTTCTCATCCAAAATGCTGGCTACTAGGTCCAGCTCTGTCTGGTATTACATTTAAGCCTTTCATATTTCAAGAAATGCCTTATAATCCCACAAGTTTAGAGGGCTACCATCCTGCCAACATGCTAATTAACAAAATTTCAGCTGTGAAGCCTCCTAACCTAAGTATAAATTATAAACCTATTTCTGTGGGCTTTGTTCTTAAAGCAAAACCCATCTGATTAAGTCATACATTTTTGTAAAACAAAAACAAAACAAAATCTTGATCTCAAGTATTTTTAACATACTATGAATGTGAAATTACACTAAACTGCTTCTAGAAAGAAATATAATTAAAACACTTGAAAAACCGTTTAACTTTCAGTAATTGTAATCAGTGATACATTTCTAGTAGCACATTTTTTTCCTACAAGCTGTTTACGAAAGAATTGTACTGAGACCCACTCTTTTTCTGATTTCCTTTTTAATAGCATTGAAACAGACTATATCCTCAGTTAGTGGAGGTTGATCTAACCAAAGCTTTTACAGATGTAAAAAATTGTTATCTCTTGCCTTCAGACATTTACAAAGTACACAAATATTGAAAATATTTAAGTGATCATTTAGACATTGTTACTGAAAACTGACTATCGGCAGATATTTCGTGCACTGTGTCCTACATTTGACAAATTTCTCAAATGTCAAATTTCAGGTTATCTTGGAAAAGTTGAGCAGAAACTGATATTTTTTTCCTTTGCTTCATTTTAACTACAGAGCATTAGGGGAGTTGACATGCCAGAAGCTTAATTAGTCTCCATAAATATTAGAACCTAGCTGTTATTTGGAAAATGTATCTAATCTAAAAGTATTAACAATATCTAAAACCAAATTATTTTGAAAAATGGTATCATTAGCTTTCTGATCATCCTTTCTTCTGGTGTCTTTACCTAGAGCCATGGGATATAATGCTTCAGCAAAAAGTAGAAATTTTTTGTAATCTCCATGCATGTTAGCCATCTTCCAGTCATGAAGGCTTCTCATTGACCTTGACATCACATCTAACTATGGACACTATTGTTAGTAGCAATGTTCAGAACAGCTATTTTTTTTTTAATATCTGCTATGCTCCAGGAACTACATTAAGCACTTCACCAATGTAATATCAACTTATCTTTTCAGTAATCATAGACAAAAAAAATACTATTAATATCTCCATTTTACAAGTGAGGAAACTCAGGTCTGGAGAAGTAAGTAACTTGTTTAAGGTCACATGCCAAATGTCATCCTTGAATACAATTTTAGTCAATTTAACTTCCAAAGCTCACTCTTAATCACTAGGTTATTTGAATTAAAATATTCTTAAAGACATCAACAAGGCTTTATATGTGATGGTTAATTTCTATAACACCACTTAATAGAATATATCTGAGAAACATTGCAAGTTCTATTTTCAAAAGCTTGAAATATAGAGATATATTTGTATTCAATCACGAAATTTTTTTCTTTACATTATTGGGGTTTCCAGGGAGTAATTACAGGGCTTTGATAAACTAGCTAGTGAGCTATATTTTGGCTATTATTTTCCCTTCAAGAGTTTATCACTTCTGTTCTGGTATGATGTGAGCTATTGCACCAAGAGCACATCTGAGAATAATAGCCTAAACTAGACAATGAATAAATATATTTCATATTAAACAAGATTTATTGATTTACTGGCTCTTAGTAGTAAGAGATTATTAGATCCCTAGTGCTGCTATAACAAATTGGCAGAAACATGATGGCTTAAAACAACAGGAATTTATTCTCTCACAGGTCTGGAGGCCAGAAGTTTGAAATCTAGGTGTCAGCAAGGACAGACTCCCTCCAAAAACTCTAGGGAATTTTCCAGGGAAAATTGTTCTTGGATATCAGCTTCTGGTGGCTGTAAGGCTTTTCTAGCTTGTGGCTGCACAGCTTCAATTTCACATGGTTTTCTCCTTGGTATGTCTTTTTCTCTTATTTGTGTGCATCCTATAAAGATGATTGTCATTGGATTCAGGGCACACTCTGATAAGTCAGACTGATCTCATCTCGGGATCCTTCCATAAACTCACATGCACTGGTTATAGGGATTAGAACATCGGTACATCATTTTGGAGGATAATTTTTACTGCAATGACAGTGGAAAATTGCATATGAAATCATTCTAAATTTCTAGATGGTGAACTATAACTTCAGTTAAGCCAATAACTGAAGTAAGAAATATAGAAAAGGAAAGTAATGGAGGAATTGAAAGAGGACATAGTGCATTTTATTGAAGACCTATACAGATGCTAGTGTTTAGTTCAGGAAAGAGGTGAGGATTGGAAATACAGATTTTTAAAACTCCTCAGAGAAGATAAACTCCTACGACTTGGGCTTAAGTTTGACTAAAGAAGGGTATAAAATGGGATGAGAAAGAAGTCAGAGAGCACATAGGACACGCTTCCAAGTGATAAATAGTCAGAAAGGGAGCTATTGAGAGAGACTGGAAATGAATGTTTAGTTTGGAGCAATCAGAAATATTTTATTGTGCTAAGAACATGGATGGTTCCAGAGGGTAATCCAGGAAACATAACAGAGGAAAAGTGAATTCAGGAAAAGCCAAAGATAAACTATTTTTGATATAAAAAAATCAAGTCCATTTCTTGCTAATAAAGGTAATCATGGTAAGATTTTACCCTTGTCTTCTTTCGTTACTTCTTTATTCGTGTTAACTGTTAGAATAACGTGTAAATTTCATACCTTTTAATTTATATCTATCCTTTTTATTTGGCTTTAAACATGTAGACAGGAATCTAACATAATTTTACTATATAGTAAACTGACCAGTATGATAAATATCTGTGGTTGTCACTGTTAGACCTGACCCATGGTCTCTGCAGACCAGAAGGTTCTGAGTGACTGATTTCCCTCTCCCTTTGTGCACATGAGGATAGTTAGTGATTCTGTCTATTAGACTAAGCAAGCAAACAAGCTTGTTCCTTTGGGCACAAAGATGACAGTGGCAGTAGGCTCAAGTTACTTCCTGTCATTTTTGTCAGATTTTTTTTCCCTCCAACTATAGTTTGGTTTTGATACAAACACAACCTGAATTTATAGCTTAAGAAAAGTACTTCTCTATGTCACCCTTGCATATAAACCTAGTACTGGCCATTTTGCTAAAACTTTTCTCATTATTGCCTCCCAAAGGAACCTTTTCACTTTTTAATTTATTTTTATTTTTTATTTTTGTTTTGTTTTTTGTTTTTGCTACCAGGGATTGAACTCAGGTCCTTGCACTTGCACAGCAGGCAGCGAAACCACTGAGCCAAAGACCTGGCCCAGAGGAGCCTTTTTAGACATTTTCTTTTCCTAATATCTATTCGCCCACTAGATTTTAATACTAAAGATGCAGTATATTGTGTACTATTTATGTGCTGTGCTATTTGTAGAAAAAAAAACATGTGGTATCAGAACTTTTTGTAACCTCCCCTTCTGAACCAATTTTTGCCTCCCATGGGCAATATCATTCTGTTGAGAATGTATGAACTAAGCCCTAGGCATTAAAGTTCATCTGAGCACCTACAATAATAAATTGACTGTGTGCTACATGTAATAATGTACTGTGCTTCAAATTAGGGACCATTTTATGTCTAAAAGAGCATATTTTACTTGCTTTTCTCCTCAGTAGATTTGGCACATTATTAATAAAGCTCATGAAACTTTAACTTCATAGATACTTATTGCTGATATTCAATTTTTATAACTATTACTTATTTAATTTTAACCAGGTTAAACACTATGTTAGGTGTCTCCTTAAGACCATACTTTAACTCAGTGAATTTCTCCTGAATGACCCACATTGGTAATCTATTGAACTTAGTCACAAAGAAAGTATTTCCACATATGAATATCAATCTTTACTATTTGGGCTGTAAAAATGGAGATGTATTTTAGACTATACTCTCAGTGCATTAATTAAACATTCGCTCTTATTTTTCACTCCACAAACTTGATACTCCAAAAGAATTCAATAAGTGAAAACTACATTTTCATGTATTGCCCAAGATAAATATCTTTGGAATTATCCTTGCCAGACCTACCCAGTCTGTACAACAGCAAGTATCATCAACTCTACTTTCAACATATAAGCAGAAGCTTGGCATCTCTCAACACCATCGTATCCCAAATCACAATTGCCTCCCACCTCAATTATCACAAAGTTCTCTTAACTGTGGCCCTGATTTCACATGTGTTCTTTACAATATGATTTCAACAGCAGCCGGAGACTCTAATAAAAATGGAATTCATTTCATGTTACCCTTCTCCTCCCATCCTATCAGTAAGTTCCATGTCATTCATTCCCATGTCCCTCTGAGGCCACAGGGGATATGATTTCCATTGCATCTTCATCTTTTTTTCTTTTGCTCCATCTACTCTGGTCAATGGACTCTTTTTGCTAGTTCTTGGAGAGTCTAAAAGCATTCCTATCTCAAAGGTTTTATATGATCGTTCCCTTTACTTTTTATATATCTTTTTAAATTGACACTTAAAATATACATATTTATAAGGAGCCATGTGATGATTTGATACACATATACTGTACACCGTGAAATATTCAATTCAGGGTAAACATAGCTCCTCAAACATTTATCATTTATAATTATTGAAAACAAAAATACTTTCTTCTAGCTATTTTGAAATGCACGGTACACAGTTGTTATCTACAATCACCTTACTGTTCAATAGCAGAGCAGAACATATTTCTCCTGTCACTTTGACCTGGAATGCTCTTTCCTCCTATGGTCTCATGTTTTTCTTCCACACCTTCTTCTTACTTGGGCCAAATATCTGCACAATCATGAGGTTTACCCCAGCCATCACATTTTAAATAGCAAAATACAAACAAAAACATTCTAGGGTCTCTCCTTCTACCTGCTTTCTTTCTCTCTCAATATTTACATCAAAATAGGTTAAACATTAATTCAACATTTGTCTATCTCTACCCACAATAAAAGTCTGCCTGGGACAGAAATTTTATCTTCTGGTTCACTGCTTTCGGTCTAATATCTAAAGAAAGTGCTCAAAATTGTTTCTTGAATGTAAACTTCCAATTAATTTTTCTCAACCATTGAATCTACTCCTCTTTGCTATCAGTGAAATATTGTTTACAATGCACTTCAAAATCATTGTCACACAGCCCTGAGTGTTTGTCCCTCTTGCATTTCCTTTACTTTAACCTCCAGAAGCTGTTGCCAGGAGGAATATAGCAGTCAGAGGATGTAAGAGTGAGAAAAACACACCAGACGCATGCCTTACAGGGACAGTCTTTTGTTTTGCTTGCTTCTGTCCCAGACATTTATTTTTAGTTAGACAGGCAAACCTCAAAATAAGTACAATGTTACCTCATATAGACCAGTGTTCTGGGTCAATACAAATGCTTTTTATTATAACAAGTGTTATGTAGTACATATATTTTATATCAAACTGATCATTAATGATCATTTCATCAATAAACCTATATTTTACTTGGTAGAATAAATTGTGTTATGGATTAAAGGTGCATTTGTGCAATTAGAGTCAAGTTTATTTTTCAATAACCTATAACTAAATAACTTTTTCAAAATGTAAGTCATGAAGTAGCAAAGACTCAGAAGAGGATAATGTTTTATCCTTTTCTATTACTTCTGATGCCTAAAGATGTAGAATCTTTGGGTGCACCTAGGATTTTCAGCTATGCAGTTTTCTGATGGCACAAGCATGTGAATTCTTCACTCCTTTATTACATATAGAATGTGATGATAAGAATATAGAAGAGTGATAGTTTTCATTTTTAGTACCATGATGTAAGTATTGTAATTAAAACTTTCATGTAAAGAGAATTTTTCTTTCAAGTTAACTTTTTCTGTATAATGTGTGAAATCATGAGCCAATAGAGTGCATATTAATTATATTTAGGAGTAATATCAGAAAAATTTCAGGTGGCATTTCTCCAAAAATGTACCACAATGCACTATGTATGGCCGCACTCACTGTAGGTGTCAATAAATTGCCAAAGGCATGCACAATAATTCACTATTTATGCAAAGCAAATATG
Organism: Heterocephalus glaber; assembly: GCF_000247695.1. The sequence goes on from NW_004624769.1 coordinate 12,211,381, forward strand.
AATCTAATATATAGTACAGTTCACATTACTTTGAGAGTTAATTGTTGCCAGATTTCCAGATTAAATATCTGAATTAAACTTGCCTTCCCATTACTTATGTTCATTGTGATGTTTATTTTTGTTAATATATAGAATTTCTCAGTCTATTGTTTTATTTTTTAAAAAGCAAACATCAAACAGAAGGGTCTCTGAAAGTAATGTTCTTACTTATAAAACCCTTCCCATAACAGATTCTAGACAAAAATTGATTCTTAAAATATATGTCCTTTGAAATATCTTACCTACAATTCAGCAAATGCATTCACTCTCAGAAAATTTAAGCATGCTATAGTATAACCATGAGATGATATCAACATTTACATAGAAACATTAACATAGAAATTACTGCAATGATTTGGAAAACCTCAACCAAGAAAATATAAAAATTAATTAGACCCACACTAAATATTTTCTATTGTTTTACATGCACATTTTATTTTGCCCAAACTAGGTAATTTAATATAGTAAATGTGGTGTTTTAATGTTACAATCTGAGGGCTAAGAAACCTGAATTGCTTCTGTAATGATTATTTTCATGTGACAGCACAATGCAACCCCATACTAAAGATATAAACAGCCTATTACTATAATTAATGTAATTAATTTTTAAAGCATTAAAGATTCAGAATGATTTGTGAAAAATAACACAAGAAATGCATTTCCTCCCCCCACCCTTAAGACCTATACTTCTGATTGTAACTTTACATTAAATTAAGAAAGGTTAGATTGACTTTTTAATGACCTCTCCAATGACCACTGATGTAGCTGACTTTGAAGACAATATTAATCACCTGACCTAACACTTTGCAGGTGCATATTATTAAGTAAGGGACTCACTATGCTCTATCTTATCTATGCAGTGACAAATATCATTTTAGTATATTAAAATAGAGATTTTTCAGTTTCAAGATTTGTGCCTGAGAAAAATATTTTTAATAAATGACATGCTAAATACTCTTGTATAATTCACACAAGTTATATTTCTGCTAATCTTTTTCAGATGTCTACCACAAATAGCAAGGCAGATAGTTACACATTTCCCAGTTTTCAGGCATTTTTATAAGCTACATGTGGATTTTATTAGGAATTATCTTTGTTTAAGCTTTAGTTTAAGAAAAACTTGTCCTCATTCCTATGTTATTAGGAAAGATTTCTACAGAAAGTTGAATGTGAATGAAAAACGAATGTTTGAGTCAGAAATATTAAGACTTATTTCAAATGTAAAACTAATGACAATAATAATGATTTAAAAGATTTAGAAGTTTAAGACCAGAATTTTAAAAAATATAAAATGAAGATAAAGCACTGATATTAGAAAATTTAAGCAATAAATGAAGGTAGCAAAATAGCAGACTTTGTATAACTTTCTTCTTGAACTATACATTAAGGTGGGGAAATGTTCAAACAATACATATATTTCACTGAAAGCATCAACAGAGAATAATTTGTTCATATATATTATAAGATACAGTATTGGGGGAAAAAATAGATCCAAAAAGGCGACACCACAATAAATTTTTTAAAATAGCCAGGACTTGGAACCCTAATGGGAACCACCTGTTCACTATGTGATGCTAGTTAAAGACTTCATTCTTTTTCCGTCTTATCTATACATTGAAGGACATAGACAGTGACACATCTGAGGCCAATGTATTTTATCCACTTGAACTGTTTGGCAGTGGCTCTAACTTCTAGAATCATCATAATATACTGATGATACCAGAGATTATGAGCCCCCTGCCTAGTGGTGACCTTGCCAACCTTGCCACACAAGAAATGTACTTTATCAGTGAAGGGCTCCAGCTGAGTATCAGAAACAGAGTATTAGAAACTGATACCCATGGGGCCCACAATACAGAACACTCCGCAACCTTTCACAGCTTCCTGCTGCAGCCCTCCTCAAAGCCCTGAGTCTCAGCTAGGAGCCCTCAGTGTCTAATTATTCCCAGTGTTTTCTCTATTAATATCCTCAAATGGAACTGTTAGAATCAGCTATCTTTCAAGGTCTCTATCCTACTAACAGGCCTACTTCTAAACTAGAGTGAAATAATAGCTTATCAATGACTACAGATTATAAAATGTGTAGGAAAAGTAATAGAAAGGATTTTCAAGTACAGATGTTTAAGTGAAATGAGTAATTGGTACAAGCCCAGGTATTGGTCAACCAATGAGAGAGTACACTGCGTTCTAAGACAGGGGCTGTGTATGGCAAAGTCCCCTTACCACTGACTACTGGTCTAAATTTTCAAGTGATTTAATCACTTACTGTAGCTTTAGGAACATATTTCTTTGTTTTAAATGTAGGAATCTCAATCAGGCAATCTATTTAGTGGAACCTGTTATGATTTTATAATCCTATTTCCTCATTTATGATCCTGTATTCCTATAAGAAGTATCAAGCAGTTGCTGCCCCCACTGAATTACAATCCAGCTAGGAAAAACATTTAGTAAAATAAGAACTTAGCTAGATTTAAAAAAAAAAAAAGAAACTAGGCTAATGGAAATATCAATGGTAATTGACATGAAGTTAGAGAAGATGTTGGAATCAAGGAAAATGTCAGCTGAGGAGGGAAGAAAAGATCCTAGGTAGGGAAGTAGACATAAGTAAAAGAGAGTATGGAGAGTTTGATTTTAAAAAAAGCTAGAAGATAAATTAAGTGAAACTATTTAAATTTGATCAGGCAACCAAAGAGAGAAATTTCTTTTTTTTTTATTGGTACATTTTAGGTATACAATACATTTACATTTATCATTGGGTGCTTGTACCTGAACATGATGTATCTTGGATCTTATTTTTTTCCCCATTACCTGTGTGGCCTTCACCCCCTCAACCCTTCCCTATTTACATAGATTTCGTTTCCATTTTTTTTTCTTTTCTCATAATTTTTCCTTTCCCTTCTTTCCTTTCCCCTTCCCCTCCTGCCACCCCTACACCATTGGACATTTTCCTATTTCAAATTATCAATTATTCACTTTAATCCATATTTACACTTTCAGGTGCTCACAGTAGAGAAACTATTCAGTATTTACACAGGTGTGTCCTATTTATTTCACTTAAGAGTATGGCCTCAATATGCATCCATTTAGCTATAAATGTCTCTAGTTTCTCGTTGTCTATGGCTGAGTAGTACGCCATTTTATTAAAAAACCACATCTTCTTACATGGGTGCACATATATCACTGTGGTATGATTCTTTTAATTCTTTTTGGAAGACACCCAGTGGGGGAATAGCTGGGCCAAATGGGACCTCTACCCTTAGTTCTTTGAGGTATCTCCACACTGATTTCCACAGTTGTTGCACCAGTCTGCATTCGCACCAACAATGGGGAAGCCTTCCTTTCTCCACACAGCCCTGCCAGCATTTGTCATTGGTTGATTTCTTGATAGTAGCCATTCTTTCTGGGGTGAGGTGGAATCTCAGTGTTGTTTTCATCTGCATCTCTCGAATGACAAGTGATGTTGATCATTTTTTTCATATGTTTATTTGCTGCTTTTACTTCTTTGTCTGAGGAATGTCTGTTCATTTCAGATGCCCATTTTTGAATTGGGTCTTTGAATTTGGGGGGGGTCTGTTTTTTTTTAAATTATATAATCTAGATAGTAGACCTTTGTCTGAAGTACAGCTGCTAAAATTTTTTACCCACATTGTAGGTTGTCTCTTAGCTCTGTTGGTGGTTTCTGTTGCAGTGCAGAAGCTTTTTAATAAGATGAGATCCCAGTTGTTGATTCTTTGTGCTAGTTCCCATGCTACTGAGGTTTTTTCATAAAGTCTTTTCCTATGCCATGCCTTCAAGAGTTCTACGTAACTTATCTTCCAGCAAGCTTAGTGTTTCTGTCTTAATATTTAGATCTTTAATCCACTTAGATCTTAGTTTAGTGTCTGGTGATAGGTATGGGTCTAGTTTTAATCTTTGGCAGGTTGAAATCTAGTTTTTCCAATACCATTTATTAAATAGGCTATCTTTCCTCCAATGAGGGTAGTTGGCTCCTTTGTCAAAGATGAGGTGGCTGAGTATGTCTGAAGTTGTTTCTGCATCTTCTAATCTATTCCACTGATCCTCGGGTCTATTTCTTTGCCAGTGCCATGCTGTTTCTATCACAGTAGCTTTGTAGTATAGTTTCAAGATGGGGATTGTGTTAACCCTAGCCATGTCTCTGTTGCCCAGAATTGCTTTTGCTATTCTAGGTCTCTTCTGGTTCCAAATGAATTTTTGGATGTTTTCTCTAGTTCTTTGAAGTATATTGTTGGATTTCAATCAGTATTGCATTAAATCCATATAGTAGTTTTGGAAGTATGACCATTTCACTATATTGCTTCTTCATACTCAGGAACGAGGGATGTCTTTCAATTTTCTTATATCTCCTCGATCTCTTTTCAGAGTGCTGTAGTTTTCAGTGTAGAGGTCTTTTGCTTCCTTTGTTATGTTGATTTCTAGATATTTCATTTTTTTGAACACTATTGTAAAAGGAATTGTTTCCCGAATTTCTCTCTTAGTGAGTCTGCTATTTGTGTATAAGAAGCCTATTGTTTTTTGAGTGTTCACCTTATATCCAGCTATTCTACTGAATCTGTCAATTAGGTCAAGAAGTCTTTTGGCTGAGATTTTTGGCTGTTCTATGTAAAGTATCATATCAGCAAATAATGACAGTTTAACTTATTCCTTTCCTATCTTTATTCCTTTTATTTCTTTTTCTTTTCTAAATGCTGTGGCTAATGTTTCTAGAACCATATTGACCATATTGAACAGCAGTGGTGATAGTGGGCATCCTTGTCTTGTTCCTGATTTTATAGTGAAAGTTTTCAGTTTTTGACCATTTAGTATGATGTTTGATGCTGGCTGTTGATTTTTCATTAATAGCCTTATTCAGGTTGAGATAAAGACTTTCTATTCCAATTTTCTGTAGCATTTTTATCATGAATGGGTGTTGGATTTTGTCAAATGCCTTTTCTGCATCTA